>JAVKLA010000014.1:15946162-15985427 GCA_034782735.1 Sagittarius serpentarius | reverse complement strand
AAGAGAGAGAGAGGTGGGAAGCTGGATCCTTTTGAATAGAAATTGCAAATGAACTAGGAGCCCTAAGCAGGATGTACATCCCAACCCACTCATGTAACATAGAACCAGCAAACTGGCAAACTCCTTCTCCTCGTGTCATGTCTTTCTTAACCAAGCAAATAGTAATGAAGAGCTTGGTGGCATTTAGCACTACCAAACACCCTACATAATTTGCCACCTCGCCAAACTCGGCTGCCTCCCAACGTGAAACTGGATTCGTGAGACACCCTCCTCAACAGACCTTGCTTCTCTCCAGGAGCTGGAGAGCCCACTGCCAGGGCTGGGTGTTTCGAACAAACAAATGCCAGCATACAATGGGGTGGCCATAGCTTCACATGCATTTACCTGCTTTTCCTTACTTTGTATCACACCCTCCTATTCTATTTACATTAGTTTTTATTTTAGATGAAATCAGGCTTCATTGATGCATCTTAACCACGTTATTCAACACCCACCAACTCACTGACAATTGCACATCAATACATTTTAGTTAAGCATCTGTCTCCTCATGTGCTTCCTTGTCAAATTTGCAATTTATGTCTGCATAACTTTTCACTCTGTAGCTGCACTCCGCATGAAACAGGTAGAGAACACACAGCAAAATGCTGCACTTGTTCTTCAGAGCAAATATGTAGTGCAAGTTCATGCTGTGAAGATCTGAAAAGTTCTTTAGGGTTACACAAAGGTGTGAAAACTGTTGTGATACTCTGTTGCAACCGTGGCCTTAGCTAGGCAATAATCAAATCATTTAGGTAGGGGGAAAAAAAACCCCAAAAGCGATGTTAAGCCCTTGTATTGAGAAAGGAGGCTTTCATATTGGTGAAAAGGGGAGTTGTTTTAAAAGAGAACTAGAGAAAATAAAATTTCCAAAGTGCTTTAGTCTGAAGTTGAATATTTTGTTGTTAAAGCATCTTTCCTTTGTATACCCCAACTCACACCCCTCCACTGCCCCTTCCCAGAAGAAATCAGGCTTTTTCTCAAGTTTATATCAAACAAAAAAATTATTTTCTTGTGGCAGCTGAAAAGCTTACTATCCATATCCTGAATATTTTATAGAAAATAAAATGATATTTATTTTTAAGTGCATTCTACCTTCAACACAACTGCTTCCTCACAACAAATCTATTGCGTTGTCCTGACATAGTTACTGCAAAGGTTTTTCCTTTGCTGTCCCAAGGGCCCAATTGATTTATCTGCCAGAAGCCTAAAGCCCCAAAATAAGATAGCTTTGAGTTTACAGAGGTCATTTTTCATTGTCTAAATAAAAATTTCTAAACAAAAATCTCTCATCCTGTTAACCGCAGGGTCCTTATCTCCCCAGAGGCTACAGAAACCTGAGAGAAGCCATTTCAATTCTTTTATGAAGAAAGATAAAAGCAAGTTTTCGATTAGAAAGCCAAGGAAAGCCTTCTTATTAAATGGTGGTAACAGTAACTAGTCGAAAAGGCAAAACCGTTCAAGGAAGGGGGGGAAAAGGGAAATCATTATGCATGAAGCAAACACTACACATGAGGCTGCCAAGGCAATCTGAGGCAGTGACATTCGGGAAGAGAAGGGGAGTTCACAGGCCTTTGTAACTCGTTATAGTTCCTTCCTGTCTATTTTAAAAACTTGTTTTATCAGGCATGTTTTCTTAATTGTGTGTCCCTAGCTTTACCAACCGGTATTAACTGTGTGTTAGAGTAATTACGTATTCAGGCCCACTTTCCCGTGATCTGTCATCATTCAAAGCACTTACACAGCACTGGCCGGGTTTGGAGATGGCATGTGATTCCAGCCCTGGAATAATAGATTCTGCAGTGCTAAGCTAAAAGTGAAATTATTAGAAGTTACTTCATATTCCAAGTTATGATAAAGTGAGATAAACAGAGACATTAATGGTGATGCACTGGGAAATTATCCAGACCTCTGAAAGCCAAAGGTTTTTGCTGTTTGGAAAAAATTCTTAGCATACGAGGCTGAAGTACCCTATTAGTGTTTTCCTTTCTCCTGCCTGCATAACAGAAGCAGGACTGAAACAGCATTTAGGACACTATGTTATTCTTCAGGATGCCAGCTCTAAATGTCTAACCTACCATTTAAAATGCGAAGTTGAAAACCCCGCCTATAATTCCTTACGAGCAAAAAAATCCAGGGAAGATTTTGAGGGCTGTTTCCCCTTAACGAGGATAGGCATTCAGAACTCTGTCTGTCACCATTTAAGATTTCCTCCTGCACTAAATTATATCCCTAAATGTCTAGGTGGAACCCATACAGAAATGAGGATGATGATACAGTCACGTCCCTCTCCAGCACTACCAAAAAACCACACTTGGATCTACCTGTGATTGTCACCAGTAAAACATGCCAGCTAACACTGCCTGCAGTCATGGCATACTGATAGACAGCAGTTTTTCTTAGTGTCCTATTTCCTGAAAACAAGTTAGACAATAACCTGAAGTGGATTTTTCCACCCCTTTCCACTTGTTCCCAGTACATCCTTGAACGTGATGCATTTTCAGAATGGTGAGAATATTCCCGCCTATCTGAGATGACACAGTGCTTCCCTGACCTCACACATAATTCATCAGAACTGAAATGGAATTATATTTCCCTCTTTCCCTGCATATCTATGATAACAAGTCATTTTTTCTGCCTTAAGTTTATCTTTTCAACTACATTTATGCTCTCGAATGGAGTAAAAGAAAAATTTGGTTTACTCAATTCAAATCAAGAAGAAAATCTTACGTTGCTAAAGGCAGCACATCTCTTTGACTTCAGTGAGGTCAGGATTTTACCTCTAACATGTAGCTTTGTGATGTTAATAACTTCAGCAGACGCAGTATAATTTATGCAGCCATCTTCTTTACCTGTATTTTACTTTTATATGTTTCTATACTTACAATAGAGATATCTATCTCTAATTTTTAAAAAAGCTATGAAAATTAGATTCCAACTAAACCACAATTTGCCATGCTTACTTCATTACTTTTCATATTTAAATGTATCATCCCTGCAAAGAACAGTCCTCCTGTTCAGCAAAGTCCTGATCTCACCCCTGGTGCAGTCGGCGGAGCACCCCCTCTGACTGCAGCAGGAGCTGGATCAGGCCGTAAGCGGGGGCGGGGGCTTAACACGCCTTTTTCTCATGCGCTCACCTAGTTTTTGAGCTAGACGTAACTGAGGACCCTACGACTGTTTCAGCGAGTGCAGGTACTTTATTTTGGCAAGTAGGGCTCTACAATTTGATTTTGTAGGGGGCAAGTATGCTGGTTCCCAGATGTGCTTTGTGCAAGAAAAAATTCTTTTTTTGATATTACTTTTTGGATGTTATTATTAGTTAAAAGTGCTTTGAATGTATTGCATATCTTGTATATGTTTGGAATCTGAAAAGTTAAAGCTGGATGATTTAATATTATGTCTGAATTTATCAAGAGCTATGAGAAGAATTAAAGTTTCGGAAGACCTATCTTTTATTTTAGGCCTTAAGTAAGTTTCCTCCTTATCAAAGAGATAGCTAGGGAGACTAAGAGAGAAGATAATCACACAAAAATCAGAAATCTCTTTAAAAAGGTGTCTTCAGTCTAAAAAAGGCATCGTGAGATCTGATTTTTGGAAGTCAAAGACAAGCAAATACAAAATAAGGCCCACACTTGTAACAGTAAGGACAATTAGCCATCAGAATAGCAGCAAACACTGCCAAAGGCTGCATCAAGATTGGTTGCCTTTCTGAAAGGTATAGCCTTGTCCGTACGGAGTTACTGAATGTAAGGCAGGGATTAATACCAGGATGTCCTATGGCCTCTGCTAAACAGGAGGTCTGACAAGACAAGCCAACAGCCCCTTCTGGCTTTAAAATCCCTCGAATCCATGAAACCCAGGAACAGTTTCTGTTGGAACACATTTGCTACAACTGCTGTGATTCACCCTCCTTGTTACTCTCTGGGGCTCCCAGCCAAACACAAGAAAATAAGGTTTTAAGCCCAGAAGGATTTCTACAGTAATACAAGATATTGATCCCCATGTTGTTTTCAGCAGCAGCTTGTTTCTCTGTCCAGGTTCCTTAGAATCCCAGTGTGCCCAGCAGGCTAATGCTGAGTAACTGCAAGATGTTAGGAAAACATGGCATATATTTTACTATATGTTGTTATATTATCCAGAGACAAGAGAGACATCGGTGTAGATTCAAGCCAGTGTTTATGCTTATTAAAATCTGGTTGTGTACTGAAACGCTAATGGTAGCTTACAGTCGGTGGCACCTATTCTGTGCTGATTTAGCAACATGTTAGACAGGGATTTCCCGTCTCCAAAAGGCCACAAACTGAATGCAAACATGAAAGATGGGACTGATGCTTGGAAAGCTGCACAAACATAATGAGCCACATACCAGTAGGTGCAACAGGCATCTTAGTGCTATAGAAAACTCAGCTCTGTCATTTTCATAGAAAATGCTGTGCTCCGTTCTTCTTTCCTTGGGCCTGAGTCATTCAAGAGATGATAAAAGAATTTATTCTGTTCACTGCTTCAAGATATCTCTCGGTCTTTTAGGGATCAAACTGATGCCCAGCAATAACATAGCTCTTTACATCAACACGTTTTATACCACCCAATAGCAATGAGAGCATCAGAGGGCTTTTAGCTGGTTTTTAAAAATCACTTGCAGGAATTTTTGCCTGATTTTTCTTTCAAGTGCAGCTAAGCGTCCCATCAAAATAAAAATTTCCTGAGCATCAGTAAACAGACTTATCCACACCTATTCAGAGCTGTGTAGCTTGCTCCAGAGCCTCTGCAGGTGGGGCCAACACAGAACTGGTTAAAGATTACATTACTTCCATATAAATCAAAGCACTGATGTATCTCTTGCAGACTTGTTACTATTACAGAGAAATACAGTAATTTCCAAACTGGGCAATCCTTAGCTGCCAAGTTTGATCCACACTTGCAATCCATGAGCATTCTTGGTTACCTTCCCTTATTCACAGTTGAGAAAAAGGGCTTGAGAACTCAGCTGCACTTGGAAAAGGTGCTGTGAAGTCTCACTGCAGTGACACTGTCTGCTTTGTAGTTTTTCCCCTGCCATGTCCCACACAGGGAATTGTCATGGAGGAGATGGGACAAAACTACTCCCAGCCCTCCATGCAACACTTTTGCTTCAATCTGACAGACCACTTACTGAAGTTGGGGCTTACTGAAGTTGATTTGCTTAGTTTTGAGCTAAAGGCTGCTCCTGGAAAGACTACGTTACTTTTCTCACATCACTTTTCCAACAGCCACAACCATTCAACTGAATTCCAGAAACTGATTCTGTAAGAGAAAAGCACTGTGTGCGTTACCTGACCAAATAAAGACTGTAAGCATTGCCTTACACGTCTGCTTGCCTTGATACATGGGCAGAACAGCAACCCACAAAAACAGAATTTTCTGGTTTGCATCTTTTAGAAATGTTTGTAATATGCCTCTTTAAAGTTAGTTTGATATATAGCCTTTAAGAGAAAAAAAAAAAAGTAAAGGGGGTGGGGGAGTGGGGAGCGATATTTGTTTCACAGAAGGAACCAGGCTGAAATGCACGTTCTCTGTGACAGTGCGGCACTGTGTCTTTTTAATTCCCTTAACTTTCTTAGATGCTTGACCATCACTTGCTCACATGTCCAGGGTCAAACACACACCAGACATAGGGTTAGAGAGGAGTTTCTTTTCTGGTCAGTTCAGCAGGAGCCTGGAGCCCTTTTTCTGCAGGAAGGGCCGCAGAGCAGAGCCAGCACCATCTGGGCAAGCCTTTCCTAATCCCTTTCCACTCACAACACAGTCCTCGGGTGCTGGTAGCATCCTCATCTCTCCTACTCCCACCAGAGGAAACAGCAGTTGTGTCCCATGAGGAATTAACCTAACCAAAGTCTCTGGGCTTGGGATAATGTTTTACTGGTGCAACAGATACAGCTTGTGGTTTACAGGATATCAGGTAACTTGAATGCCCTGTGAAACTATGCAACGTGTTGGCATTTAAAAACCATAGACATATTATCAAACATCTGTTACTTTACACATCATAACACTTACTGTAACATACTGTACAATATGCTACACTATGTTAGTGATAATAATACCTATGATAATTACACATACAAAAAAGGATGTGTTACTCAAAAGCATAACTATAACCAAAATATAAAACTCTCTGTCAGAGAGTTCTCGTTTATAATGTAAAACCCTATATGAAAGAAAAACGCAAACAACACGAGACATCTGAATTGCAGCTCCAATTGAGATCCAAACAAACTGAAGTTAGGTGTAAGGGCAATCTGTACCCAGGGACAAAAAAAAAAAAAAATAAAAAAATAAAAAAAATGAAGCAAGAAAATAGCCTCTTTTTACATCCAGACAGTCCAGAGAATAATAATGTGCTAGTTTTTCAAATCCAAGTAGCTATTGAAGATTGTAATGATTTCAGTCTAAAAAGCAATGCCGGAAAGCCTCTTCAGAGATTGCAAGCTCCCACTGTGCAGAAACATTGTGTCACTGCACACGGGTGTAGTGGAGACAGACAAAAGAAATAGTTCAAGGAAAGACATGGGGAAGCACTGGATGATGTACTTTCCCAGAAAACCTAGTTACAGTTGCACCAGTGACAAAAAAAAAAGGGGGGGGGGGTAAGGCTGGAGGGGGAAATGGTCAAGTCATTTCTTGCCCTAATCTGAAAACGCTGTCTCAAAACTGGTTACGATACAAGCAGAGAAGCTTAAGGTATCCTTTTCTTTCATCAGAAATGGTACCAAAAATTTACTATGAGAAAGGACCACAACACGGTTCGTGGTTTTCCGCCCATCCCGCAGTAACCTACCGTTCGGGTCTGATCGCTCAAGACTTGTCTACTGACCTTTCCGTACAGGAAGAAATTGAGAAGCATCACAAGGGCTGCGTTAATCATTCTTAAACTTGTGTGTTTGCAGCTTGGTTTACTCTGTTTATTTAACTTGCTTTAAAAAAAATCAGTGTAGGTTGTTACACAAACAAAAGACACACTAATTAAGATGAAATTACTCGGACTACTTCAGTTTATATAAAGATTTAAGCCTGGATTATTATTTAAAGATGCTGAACATTGTATAAAGCATCAATAGTAATGACATTTTATTTATTTCCAAGGGTTGATCCTGTATAATATTTATGAGGTGGAGAAAAATATTGTACTTTCAGGAAACTATGTTTTCCAGGAATAAGTTATCTAGGTTTCTTGTTTTTTGTTAATCATTCTACACAACAAAACCATTCGACCCCAGTTTTTTAAATGTAATACTGAGAGAAATCATGACTTACATATTAGAGGTCAAAAGGATGAGAAGATATTTTTAAAAAGCCTTTTTTTTTAACATAAGAGTATTATCACCTAAAAGGAAAGAAGCTATACCACATTTTGAGTTGAAGTGAATCTACTGATATGGGAGTTGCAGAACAGCATCAACAGAAAGAGGAGTTAAAGAAACTCAGGATCCCTCTTTCCTTATAGGCAGACTTCCTCTCTTCTGATAAATCCAAGTGTCAAAGATTGATCTCTAGGCAATGGTCAGATACCTGGGAAAAATATATTAAGCAGCTTCTTTCTGTACCAGATAAAGTCATTCCCAACTCTCAAGTTTTACTGCTTTGAGTACAGCCAAGGTCTGTGGTTCTTGACACCTTTCATTCAATACTTTTCCTGAGTAGGGTCCTGCAGAAATGAAGACATATAAGGAGAGAGAAAAACAGCCACCCAGAAGTTCCCAAGGAAGCCAGCCAGGTTATTGCCGATACCTGGATTCCCCAGCCCAGCGCCCACATTTTGCTGTTGGCACGCGGCAGTGACAAACCCTGACAGAGAGGAGACTTCCCGGGCGTCAGTCAGTCGCGGAGGCAGCGGCTGGGATGGCGGGTGGAGGAGAACCTCTCTGTACATCTCCGCTGCTGAAGCACGCAAAGAAACCGCAGCAATTCTGACTTAGAGACATTTATTGGACATGAAAGGGGGGGAAATTCCTTCAAAGGCCAGCCTTGCAGTCCTTTGTCGCTTTTAGCTTCTACTTTCTCAGGCATTTGCATCCACGCAGCGGTTCCCTTCACTTCAAGCTGTACTTCATAGAGAAGACCATGGTGCACAGCTAAGCAACAATATTGCGTCCAGATTCCATGCAAAATATGACTTACAAAAGATGCTAGAAATTCAAAATAGAACAAGAAAAACAGAAGAAATGATCCTGTGCAAACAAATGTAATGCGGTCGTACTTCCCCAGCAATGCATATACGTAAAGCTCTTTGGGTGCAGGTATATTCCTTTCCAAACCCATACTAAAATTGGAAGCTCTCTTGGGTGATTCAGAGCTTTCACTTTCTTGTGTGATGTTTGTTCCACACAAAAAAAAAGCCCAGCCTTTCAAACACTTTTGCCCTTAAGTACTTCAACAAAAACCCAGCTGGCTGCAGAAGAACTCAGAGCAATAACCACATTTATCAGCACTCGTGAGATCAGGTGTCTCTCACCTAACTATAACTAGGATTTTTCCTGACTGTAAGCTCTAATCATTACTATAAGATTTGGAGCGTAGGTAAATAATTGTAACCCTAATAACATTAGGAGATCTGAAATATAAACCATGGAAACCATTCTAGTAATGTATGTTTTACTTCATTTTCTCAGGATTCAAAAATAAATAAAAAGATGAGGAAAGCAGAAAGTAAAAACAGAAAAAAATAGCAGGATGCTGTTGCCACTGATGTCTATGGCAACTGGCAGAAATCCCATGCATTTTAATGGGAGTAAGATTTTCAATTTTTAGTACTTGTGCCCTACATATCTTTCGCCTTCAGCTCTTCTCGACAGCATTGACTACATGATGTTCTGAAAAATGAACCTCCAAAATGCAGTCTTGGCCTGTTGGAAAGGTTTACTTTTTTTTTTTTTTCTTTAACTTATGCTCAAATTTCAAACATGGGCATAAGGATTATATTTTTATTTTACTACATAAGGGGACTGAACAAGTCTTGATGCTGACAGAACACTTTATGTGATATTTAGCAACAAAGAAGGAAACTCTGTCAGCCCAGAATTCACAGGAGCAGGAGTTGGCTAAATTCATGGCATGGTGTGGGAAAATTACCTCAACACTGTCTACTTTTGCTGATTTTTCCTTATGCTGACACTTCTGATGCCCTGAAAGTTGCTGTGCTCACATCCTCTGCTGCTGGTGTCAAAGAACACTCTCAGTCTTCACATGCCAAGATGAGGAAAACCTATTGCAATGCCCAGAAGACTTAACTCCTGTCAAATATATTCATTTAACACAAGCACTCTGGTCTATGGCTCTGAAGTCTTAAAGTGACGGCATGAAGGAGGAAGGAAGAGAAAAAACAGGAGCAGCTTTAAACCAAAATCTATTAATAGGTAGAGCCACTCCGGTTCATTGTAGGAGAGACAAAAAGTATCAGCCACAAAGGCAGAATTAGATTTTCAAATTAATACTCTACAGAAAGGATTGCACACACTCTTACTGAAAAATAGTAACTTAGAAAAAACTCCCACATGTGAAAAAAGCCTACTTGATCATGTACTTGAAGATACAGTCCTTCTTGTGTCCAGACTTCTCCCTGAAGACCCCTGTCATCACTTGAGTCACTTTCAGACATTAGTGCAGATTTAGAATTGTTAAATTCTGTATGAAGAAAAATTAAAAATAATTTTTTTCCGCTATTCTGGGTGCAGGCTTCACTTAAATTTTTTTCTGTTCTTGGCAAGACTATAGAAGCCCAGTGCATAGTGTAATAACTTCATCCAGTGCTACTGATTCCCTAGGCTAAGCGACAATCCCACTCCACCCCTTCATCCTCTCCATTTCATTAAGTTCACACATATGGGAATAAAACCCTTGCAGAACGGGCACAGTAGCAAGCCAGTCACATCAAGGTCCTGACTCTGTGATGTTATGACAATATATTCCTATACATGTAGGGAATCCTATTGATGTTAGCATCCCCTCATGGGTCTCTCCAGAACAGAATAGAATAGAATAGAATAGAATAGAATAGAATAGAATAGAATAGAATAGAATAGCATAGAATAGAATAGAATAGAATAGAATAGAATAGAATAGAATAGAATATCTCGAGTTGGAAGAGACCTGTAAGGATCATCGAGTCCAACTCCCTGCTCCTTGCTGGACTACCTAAAACTAAATCAGAAGATCAGATAGGCCATTTGGCTTACTGCATCCACTAGCTGAGTTGTATTTGGGCTTCATAGTTGTAAGGCCCTTGCCCCACTGCTTTCATCATCACACTTCTATGACTGCCACCCAAATTTACTATTTGCTTTCCAGTTAACACAAACAAATTACTAGAAAATTTAAGAACAGGTATAATCTTAACAAATGCCAAGAAATGTGGTGTGGCTGCAAGAAAGAAAACTAGCAACATCTGCAAGGCAGGTGAAATTATCTATCTAGCCTAGGAAGTGTCAACTGAAGCTTTGCGTGTACCTCCGAGTCCCCATGTTGGAGAGAAGTGGGGCAGCTGGAGCGCAGTGTGAATCATCAGGCCTGCAAGGAAAGCCTGAGGGAACTGGGCATGTTTAACCTTAAATCAAAGAAAGTGGAAGGAGGCACTTGAGCACAGGCTACAGTGTGGAAGAGAATAATCTATTTGCCAAGTCCATTTTAGGTAAAAAAGGAAGCAAGAGACTTAAATTTCTGCAAGAAAAAGTAATCGTAATGAAGCACTGGACTAGATTCCCTGGGCAACAGTGAAATTTCACCAACTGAGGGTCTTTCAGAGCAGGCAGGACAAACATGAATGACATAGGTATACATTGAACCTGCACTGGGAACATAAAATTTGGGACCACACAAAAAAAAGCACTTTCACCCTTTTTGTTTTTCAATCATTTATTCTTGAGGAGAAACAGAAAAGTTTTCAATGGTCAGGACGGACTGAAGGAGCTGTTTCTCCTTTTCCCATTCCTGTCCATTCCCCCTTCTCACTCATTTTCTTCCCATAATTTATCCCAGAAAAGGAATCATCTATTTTACTTTCCAAAACACTATAAAGTTCATGTAAAGTAAGAGCTGTGTCTGAATGACCTTTACTTTCACAGGAGCAACACTTTACAAATAGGATTTTTGTAAAATACCTACATTTTTAGACATCTCCCGCTACAAGTGTATACTGAAGCTTCTGATTTTTTTCCCTCCACTTCGTTCATAGAACAGTACAACAAAACAGCTGGTAGCAAAGGAAACTTTCTGAGGATTGTCATTCAAGTCAGGACACACACACAGCTTTTCTATTTGCTTGGAGACTGTCAATACTTCCCATAAAGCTAGAGAAGTAATTTTATAAAGACTGAAAGTATTTCTACTGAAAAAGGATTTTCCAGAACACATCACAAACTTTTTTACTAATCCTAAGATTCATGATAAACTTGAAGGAACTTTTGAAACAAGATCATGAGGAGATACAATAAGAAGTGTAAGAGGAAAAGAAAAGAAAATTAATAAAGAGAGACTAAAAATATATTTTTGGAAGTATATAATTTTGTGAGATTTTCTCCAAGACAAAGGATTTGAGATGTGAGTCAATTGCAAGGTAGATCTGTAGAGCAGATGTAAAATCTCCTAGTCTTGCTCACATCAAAAACTAAGATACATCCGATTTAGACCACAATCGCAATTAAATACGTGAGTTGAAGACACACAGAGCAAACCCCATCTTTCTGAAGAGCCGTGCTGCTGGCGTTAGCTCATCCTGCATTTCGCCTGGGAAACACTAACACGTGTTGCGTTTTTTTAATATCTAACTTCTGCATATGATAATTGCTCATTTAATTTCTTGTTTTCAGTAAGGGACTGTTGGCCCTTTAAAACAGTCTTTCCTTTAAGTATTTCTGGTTTTCCTCAGATATTCTTTATAATCAATACACCAAAGGGAGACAGTACAGCAAAGGGAATGCAGCATTTCCTGACATCATCTATTTATCTAACACAACACTGGGAAGATTTTGAAGGCAACAACAACAGTTCAGAGAAAGCAGGGTCTGGCGACCAGTTGTGCACTGGCTATATTTGTTGATTCCTTAATTCGTCAGGAGTCTCAGTCTCCTCATCCTGCCTCTGTGCACAACGTTGGGTGTGAGCTGCTCTTGTGCTATGTTGTGCGGGTTTTTTTTCTCTTCTTGTTGTATTTGTTCTGAATACTGAAGCATTTTTACAAATACTAAAAAGAGCATACAAACATGCAACTAAACCCACAAAATCAAGCATGGCACAGTAGGAGAAGAAAGCTTCTGGGGAGAGAAAGCAAAGCTGTGTGACAGATGGAAAGGTCTCAATGGATGAATGGTACTACTACAAATAAGTAGCAGGCAGCCAGAGGGAATCAAATAATGATTATAGAAGAAAAATGAGGGTTAAAAAAATGGGGTAAAATATCTTTGGCACTGGCAGAAAATTCTGGAGTGGCAATGTATAATTTTTTTTTTAAGGGAGATTTAATTATATGTTCCCCACAAACAGGGAAACCGGTAAAGACAAAGAAGCTAGACAGCTGACAAGTGAGCCAACGTGGACAGTATAAAAAGCTCAACATGTCCTTGGAGAGGAAGGAACGTACTCCAGGATTCAGTCTGGCATGCCCCCAAACCTGAACAGATTACTTTCTGACGATCAATACCTGTAACCACCAGAGGCCTGTTGCAGAGTTTAAAAAAAAAAGAAAGAGAAAATTCAGCTTCAAAGAGACCTGGTCCCAAGCTCACATTTTATTTTTGCCACTGGGTGCTGAGGTAAGAGCTTTGGACAAGGCTCATTTTTCATCTTTTTATAGGGCCGTGGATTGAATACGAAGTGTCGCAGCATGTTCTCAGGGCTTTGCTCCGTCAGATTCCTGTCCCAGAGAGGAAAGTTCTCAGGATGACACTCGTCTCCTTTGACCAAAGCTGGTATCAAATCTTTCACAAACGCCTGATTAATAAGTGTCCTTTAATATCCATGACTCTTTATCCACCTATAAAGGAAAAAAAAATAAAATACTTATTGTTTTCTTCATTTAAGTCCCTTTTTCTTTGGAGAGAGCTAGAAAAGCCAAAAAGGTTCCTCTTTTTATTTGAAATGTCACTGATCAGCAGCTATATCCAAATACAGCTTAGCTATTTTACAGAAGAACAGTAGGCACATTTTCAGGTATTCTAGTTTACCTCAACAGAAATTAAACCTAAGATTTTTCCCCATAATATAATTTAATCACAAAGAGATGCTAAAAAAATGCTTTAGATATTACTATGAGTACAAAGCAATAATTCATACATGTTTCTGGAGTCACAGAGAGTTCTGCACAATTTGATGTCTCCTATTACAATTCTGCCTTTCCCTCTCTCACATTTTAGCTTAATTTTCTTTTGTCTTTCTCCCATTCATTTTTCAAATACTGAAAGGCAGTGCACACTTTCCAGGAAGCACTGATGCGATTTATTTTTTTGCCCATCTACCTTAAGTTGCTGAAAATGACTTATCTGAATAAGGAAAAAGAAGACAGAGAGGAACAGAAAATCTAAGCAGCTTTTTAAGGAAAAAAGCCCAAAAGAAAAAAAAAAAGCGGGGGGAAAAAAAAGCAAGAAAGAACTGTATTATTAATAGCAAACTCCAGGATGATGGATGAAAAGAACAACAATATCCTTTAATCATAAAGCACTAACATTCCAGCAGTGCTGGTAAGTGAGTGGAGCAGTGAAACCATTTGAGACTTAAACAGATGGATTAGGAAAGGTTCCACTGTGGGTTCCTGGACAGATTTCAAAACAGCAGCCTGATTAACTAATGCACAAAAAGCAAGTGATTCTTCCAATCAATAAGCTTTTATGTAAGCATATTTGAGTTATAATATTTAAACACAGCAGACAAGTGGGGAATCAGGAATTCCTCATGCTGGGCTAACAAAGCAGGAAGTTTTACTTGAATCTGGAGATCTTTTTTTTTCCAGCAACTCTCAAAGGGCTTTTATAGCTAATGTTGTCACCACATGTTCATCAATATATTAACAGGTTCTGACGGTTTTGTGAAAATGATGGTGAGTTCCAAGTCAAAAGCTGCTATTTTTTTACAAATATTTTTTTAAATAGTGTTTTAGGGAGAAGTTAACTAAGTTTTCACTGAATGATGGAAACTACACATAAAAATTAATCATTGACTAACTTTCCTAGTGAGCACACTTTCCACAAATAATTAGACAGGGAGTACAATCAAAACCCCAGGTCATAGGGGCTCATGCCCTTCAGCATGAATGACATATTTTTCCTAGATAACAAATGGAAATGGCAAATGGTAATGGTTTTATATGGATGTTTTTATATATCTTTATTTCAAAATATCTTTTAAAACTATTTAAAGGAGGTTACAATTTTTAAGGAATTACTGGCAATGAATTCTATGTCTGTTTCTCTCTCTTAAGTGCCCAGAGTTGCAGATAGAAGTATGATATTTTATAAAGGTTTCTAAACGTGACCTAAAATAGATCTTTATATAAGATGGTATTATTATAAGGTCTAATATCTTGTAATGTTCCAAGGATAGAAACAGGCACCAAAAGGGAAAATTTCAGATTTCTGTATGATACTTGGACTTGTGGGCCATGCTCGCTAGTAGTCCATTTATACCACAATCAAGAGAGATGCAGATTTATACTGGTTAACTACTAGGTTTCCCTTTCCAGCTGAGAACTGGCTACAAGATATTTGACCTTAAACCTGACACTTATCCAGACAGGAATTTTGCTTATTTTGCATCATGTAATATTCTTTAGGAAACAGTTCTATAACAGTTTTGGGTTTTCACATTTCTGAGTAGTTAGTAGGTTTTCAGAAGTAGTCCATTTGAGGCAAACAATTAAGCAGAAGACGACTAAGATAGTCAGAAGGTACACAGTAAAAGCACTTTATTATATGACTCCATGATATCACAGGACTCTTCATGGCTGTCACCAATTTATACCCGCCTGTAAAAAAAAAAAGGGAAAAAGGAAAAATGCTTTTAACTTACACAAGCCAGAACCAACAAAATATTGTGGGAGTATGCATTGAATATGAATCTCTTTTTAGCTTAGCTAACCCATGAACCCAAATGGAGTTTCAAGAGATTAATAAGGAAACTTATTAGTTCAGGATCAACACACACAGTTGAAGAACAAATCCTTAGAGCCTCATAACTCAACCAGATCAAACCAGCTTTTAACAGGACTAATGAAAGACGCACCTGGAGTTTAAGGACTATGCTGTTACCAGATTTGCACTGCTTCCACTCTGCAACAGTGCCCCAAAATCAGAGCAAATTTTCATGAGGAAATACCTCTCTATCAACATTTTTTGAAAATGGCCAAGGAAATTCATCAGATTTCCTTCAAGGTTCATGCCATTTTCAGCCAAAAAAACCCTAATATTTGACCAAGTAAGAAAGAACTTTTCAGTTTTTCAAGACACTTCAGAACCGAATGTCTCCTTTAGTTATAAATACGTCTTGCATTTTGCCAGCATTCATTTTGCCAGTAGTCTTTACACATACAGTGTTTGTCACTGTTTTTTTGCCTGCTAGAGGCCAGTTTGTAGTTGCCTGTTCTGATGCCTCAAGGACTTCACTCTGGCCTGGAAAATTAGACTGCTGTGGCACTGGGACTGTGCCTCTTTCCTTCCATCAAGAGGTTTGGGCTCCAAGACCTATAGAATCGCTGGCTTCCCTGGCTCCCCTTTAAATCGCCCAGCTAGGTCCTCTGCTTAGTACACATGTAGGTCTGAATAGAGGTACATATTTGCCTTGAGGTTTATAATGGAAATGTTCTTCATAAACTGAAAAAGGATATTGGGGGATAAAATGCCCACAGCCCCCAAACCAGTAATAAGTCTATTAGTCTACACTGTAAGAACAGTGTCTTTCAGTCCCAGGGGTATAACCCTCTCAGGATGTAATGTCACTGTCAGAGTGACTAAACAGTTGACAGAACCATGTAGTAAACCCGCAGTATTCAATAAAAACCTCTGAAGGCAGCGGAGATCGATCCTTCCAGTTTTCTGAAAGAGTTCTTCACCTTTCTCAGACTAAAACCCTCTTTTTCCTTCTCAGTCTACATGCCAGTTGTAACCCCAAAGTCTTTCACCTTTTTGTCTTCACTAGTCTAACCTTCAGACGGGGGGGAGGAAGAGAGGGAGGAGGGTGATAAGAAGTCCCATTCATGCCTTTCCTCTGGGTCAGGTTGCCGCTAACTCAATCCCCACCATCAGCATACGCAGCGTGTAGCGTTTGGAGCAATGGCAGCATAAATACTCTCTGATTTTTCTAGTTATTCAAATCCTGTGACATTTTGTGATGATCTGAGGGTATGTTTACAAGCAGTAAAAATACACTGATGTCATGAATAGGCTACAACCCAGATGCTATGATACAACTTCAGCTGCCAATTACTGCTATTTTGAATACAAACAAATCTGAAAGTAAAAACATTAGATTAAGGACTTAAAATACATTAAGCATAACATTTTGAAGTATTATCCTATTTCTATTTTAAAGGGCACTACAGAGTCCAACAAAGCAAAAGAGTTCCTGTCCACAATTAAAAGGGTAAATAGTAGTATACTCTGTGTAGCTCCTAGGAGTTCAGTCCCCCACAGTTATCTGTGGGATGCTTCACACTGCCTCAGTAGGGCAGTTCAACATTTCAGCCTCTTACTGTAAAAATTAACCTGTTTTTTCTAATGCATTTTGAACTCTATTCACAGAAGCCCACATTGCATGAAATTCACAGGCCCCCACAGAGATAAAATAATTCTCCCTTTTGGTGCAGCACTGAGGAAAGCTAAAAATAGCTGAACATATCAGGGAAAAAAAAAAATCTCCTTTGGGGACCACAGTACCTTTGCCTCATTAGAAAGAAGAAAATAGATATGTGTATTTGTACATTTACATCAAATTTCTGTATACTATACTAAGTAGGTAAATAGTCTACGTTCTGGAGAATCCTGAATCTCAAACTTACCTAATTATTATACTTCCTGTCTATTCCAAATGTAGAACAGTGCACTAATTTCAATTGCTGAGTAACTAATAGCAGTTGCTACTTCCATTTACAGTGGAAACATATTAAATACCAACACATTTAAAAAGCATATAATTTTGTGTGATATATACAGATATATGTGCACATATGTAAATGCAGATGCACTTATATGCAGGCATGTGTGTACCATTTTTTGCTGCGAAGAAAAAATTTCCTCATTGGCATCTATATCTTGTTACCTGACTTCAGCAGGTGGTTTAGCTGGGTGGAGTCCTGCATCAGTGGCATAATGCTTACATAGAGGTTAGATTGACTTGAACCCAAGACAATTACAGGACAAAGGTTTTTCATTAAATCCCTGCTGATTAGTCCTAAAAATGACACTGGTGGCCGTGGAGACAGAGCTAAGAGTTTTCTTCACTAGGAGCATTAAAGATATGAAACTGTTACAGCTCTGATGTGCATATATACGCAGATCTCAACACTTTGCCCTGCGCTACTCTCTTCTGAGTTATTTTTAGGAATATTTTTAAGTAAGATGTTGCAGCAGCAAGACCAGATATAGTACACTTCATCTTAAACCATACCTGTATACTAGAATATGGGAGAGGCATTGAATGACACTTTTATAAACAGCACAACAAATTTACCTGAAGTGGAATAAAGGAGGTGTATGTTCATTACTGGCTGTGGTGAATGTCTTTTTGGATGCTGTGTGCTTTAACAGCACTCTATTCCTGCCTATATGCCTCTCTGAGTGAAAACAGTTTTATTAGATGTTGCAGCAGCCTTCAGATTATATCTACACAAACACACAAGATATTACTTGGTGCCAAAACGTTTGTATGGGTACTGAACAATCATCATTAAAGCAGTCAACATTAAGCATTCAGAAATTGTTAACACTCAGAAGGATTTAGGTAGCTACAGATTTCCCATTGTCTAAAAATGAAAAGAGGTTTCATAACTGTTTTTCATCTACCTACAGAAATATTTTTTTCCTATTTAATGAAAGCACTGTGCTTATACATAAGATATCATCAACTTATCTTTGAAAAAAAGGATATATAGGAGTGGAAATGCTGAAGTGTCCTTAAACCATTGATATTAAATATTACTCTGAATTAAGAATAAATGTAAATGACAACACAAGTTAGATACTACATCTATATGTAGCACACATTTTAACAGCATTATATAGGAAAGTAATCATGTTTTGTCCATGCAAATGTTCTTGTTGCAAATGTAGTGAACACTGGACTGTAATGAGATATGTAGGTCATACCGTGGTGAAAGATTCTGTGTGGTTTAGCCACTTGATGCATTTGCAGGTGTGAAACATTTCGAAGGCTCCGTTCTGATTAGATGAATTTCAAATTCTGTGACAAGCATTAACATGCCCTGTGCAGGATCTGGTGTTGAACACGCAAAGATATTTATAAATTCAACTTCTTGCTCTTAATATTAGGGTAATCAGTTTGCTCTTCACTTTTCATTTGTCGTATTTATTTCATGTACCACAAGAGATTGCCATTTCAAAGTATCCGTGTTTCCTTGGCTTAAGGAAAAAAAGAACTTATGTTTTCTACCCATAGTACATCTGTCCTCTAGCCGCTGAGTTCACTGTAATCTCTCAGTCATGAGGCCCAAGGCAACAGAAGGCCAAGGATAAATTTTTGCTTTGCTTATTCGTTCTATAACTTTCTGTTTTTCACACCCTTCATTTTTTTATTTTTGCACCAAAGTCAACCTTAACTCAGAGAACAGGTTTTAATAACATGTCTAGGATTTCCCTGCTTCTGTAGCCAATTGTCCAGTGGCCAACAGAGGAACGTGCTAGGGATGGCCTCTGCCTTTGATCCCCCAGGCCTTACGAGCCCTTCATCTCCTTTCAGACCTTCCAACTGGAGACAGCCCAGGGCACAAGCCCACAGCACGTCTCAAGCCACTGCATTTGTCACAAAATGCCTTCACTCTGTGCTCCACTTACCTGCATCTTAATCTGATCCTCCTCCTAAAAAGGGTCTAGAGTTACTCAAGTCTGAATGACATTCCTAATCCACCAGTAGGTAGGGCTGAACCACGGCTCAAGGCTTCCCTTATCCCTTAGTCAAGAAATGAAGCTTGGTGTCTCTCTCAGAAGAGCCTGTGCTTTATCTAGGCCATCAAGTCAGCCACAAAACCATGCAAGTTAATTGGAAGCATTAAACTGAGAAGGATTCTTAATCAAGCCATGACCGCTATTAGCTACTGAGTACTGGGGAAAAGGTGGATAATAATTTTTTACTATACATAATGATTGTCTTAAATTTGCACATTAGACAAATCCTCAAACAGTGCATGGGGTCACCAGAAATCCTGCTCTGAGGTTCAGCAGTTGCACAAATACACATACAGCTTACGTGAACCAGAAAAATGAAACCTGTCCAAGATCCTAAAAGCTCCCAAACCGACATGCAGCTTTAATGTGAGCAACTGTAAGATGATTTATTTTTTCAGATCAAATACACAAAGTTCTGGATGTAATTCTGTTAAGCAGTTTTACATCTTGCCACTAGGACTTTTTTTTTCCTCTGTGTTAAGCTTTAATATCCTTTCAAATGCATTAATGTGTCCCTGGAACAGACGCTTAGAGACTCCTGCATGCTTTGAATATTTCCACTTTAAAAACGGCTTTCAATACTTACTGAGACTTTATGTACCACCTCTCTGGCACCAGAGCTTGTAAAACACTAAGGGAAATGGCTCCTTGCCCAAAAACATGTCCGACAAGCAAAACCTTGCTTCAGGTCATCCCACAGCCAGAAAAAAAAAGAAAAGTGGGACCACATAAACCACCTCTTGGAGATTTATACAAATATTTGCTTCCCTTTCAATCGGTACACATTTCAGGGGCTTGCCTTTGAATTTCAGGTATGAACAGTTCCTGTATGCCAAAGAGAAGCTGGGGCAAACACAGTAAGCTTTAACCACTGTCTCTTGAAAAGCTTTGTGTCCGCTCCGCTTCTATTTGGCTTTAAATACTACAGTGCAGCTCGATATAATGGTGAGACTTCATTCATTAGAAGGATAAATTTCAGACAAACAAGATATGATTTTTAGCAAAAGGTTCAATATGCAATGTCTGAATTTCAAGTCTGAGAATAAGCCCGGATCCTCACAAGTCTCGCGTAATTACATTTTTATTGCAAAGAATTTACACACGAAATATCTAATTAAGACTGCATGTTACCACCCTATCACCACTCATAATAGTCTAGCAGGGCCGAAAAAAATTTCACTGTAATGTTATTATTTCAAAAAACAATTTATTTTGAAATTTGATTCACTGGACATCTCTCAAAGCTTAGCTGAGTAACTTTGGTTAGCTACCCAGGTGCTTTTCAGTTGGATTTTATCTTGAAAAGACACACTGGAAGAAAGTCTGGAAAATCAGTCCTGGGTGCAACAGCAAATCTCCTCTAGTACTCTGATCGTGTTGCTGCACTAGCACGCAAGTACCAAATTATCCCACTCTCTGCTTGGTTCTCAGGAGCACTTTCAAAATGAGTTCGTTCTTTCCTACGAGCACTGAAGCTGCTTGGTAAATGCCTTTTACAGATCTATTGACATTCATGCTTTTAAAATAATAACTTTATGGACACTCCAGGTAATGAAATAGAGCTTGTGGCAAAATGTAGCTGACCATCTACTTACTTGCTGGTCTAAGGAGGACTTTACACAGAAGGTAGCAAAATGGAAAAGCAATGTGCAGGGAGAATGTGAGGAGTGATTTGTTACGGAAACCTGACAAAACTCGAAAGGGAATTTTCTAGTTTGATGAAAACAAAGATTAAAGCTAGTAATAACAAACAAAACTATAGTAGTATAAATAAACCACTAAAACACCACAGCATGCAGTTCAAAGTGCACTGAAGGCATGTTATCCTCTTCAGTCGCATGAAGCCTCTCCCCCCGGCCCCTCCCCAAAAAAGTGTGCGTGCACAGACTAGCCTTTTTCTGAGTGGGGAAATCTGTTTTTGCTGAGGGTTAAGAAAACTTTTGGCAGACCACACAATAACGTGCATCTAACCATGCACTAGAGCACACAGCATAAGGACCAAAGAGGAGAAATTAGGAGTGTGCGTGCAGTCGCAGGGCTAGGAACGTACTGGGCTCACAGGGATGCTGTGGGATAGCTTGCACAGCTGCAGCGCTGCAGTGGGTGGATGCCAGCTCTTCAGGAGGGACAGGCCAGGACGGCAAGGAGGGGCAGTTTCCCTGTACGCAAGAGCACAGCAGGGACACGTGGAGCTCTGCCTTGGGGTGAGTGATGAGCCAGCTGAGAGTTCACGGGCCAGGAGGAGCGTGCAGACCGACATGAGCAATGTTGTGGTGTGTGTCTGCTGCAGACAACCTGATCAGGGAAATGACTGGAAGAAGTAGCTTGAGGGACAACACAGCACGGCACGAGCAATCCGGGAGGTTTTGACAATAATTTTGTGATACATGTGGTTGAAGAGCTGATGAAGGGAGATGCTCTGCTGAATCTCACCCTTATAGACGAGGAAGAACTGGTCAGGGATCTGAAAGTGTAAAAATCACGTGAGGCCTGGGTGCAGCAGTCATGAGATGATGGAGTTCAGGACCCTGATGGGAGGGAACAGGGCAAAAAAAAGGAAGATTACAACCCTGGGCTTCAGGAGAGGGGACTTTGGCATCTTCAGGCACCCGCTTGAAGAATCCTATGGGATACAGCCCTGAGCGAAGATGGGTCCAAAAGCCCTGGCTGATTTTCATGGATCACCTCCTCCAAGCTCAAGAATGGTACAACCCAATGTGCAGCAGTCAAGCAAAGGTATCAGGAGGTCTGCATGGATGAAAAAGGAGGTCCTCGCTAAGCTCAAATGTGAGAAGGAAGCCTACAAGAGGTGCAAGCAAGGACGGGTGAGCCAAGACAAATGTAGAGACACTGTCCAGCAACGCATGGACGGGTTTAAGAAAGCCAAAGCCCATCTGAAGTAGAATCTGGAAAGGGGCATAAAGGGCAACAAGAAGGGCTTCTACAGGTATATCAGCAGCATAAGGAAGGTAACAGAAAATTTGGGCCTACTCTGAATAAAGCAGTGAACCTAGTGACAAAGGACACAGAGAAGGCCAAGGTACTCAGTGATGTTTCAGCCTCCAGTTTAACTGGTAACATTTGCCCTCAAAAGTCCCAAGCCCCTGAGGCTAGTGGGAGTCTGGAGCAAGGAGGATTGACCCTCAGTGGAGGAGGACAGCTAGAGATCGTGTAAAGAAGCTGGACGTACACAAGTGCTGAAGGATCTGGGCAATGTCATTGTGAGGCCGCTCTTGATCATCTATGAAAGGTCACGGCAACTCAGGGAGGCTCCTGAGGACTGGAAGAAAACAACTGTCACTCCTATCTTCAAGAACGGCAAGAAGGAGGATCTGGGGAACTAGAAGTCAGTCAGCTTACTTCAGTCTCTGAGGCAAAAACAAAGGAAAAAAAACAACAAAAAACCCAGAGAAAATGATCACGGAAACCATTTCCAAACATATAAAGGATAGGACAGTAACTGGAAGTAGGCAGCATGGGTTTACAGAGGGGAAATCTTGTCTGACCAGCGTTGGAGACTGGACAGTCTCTGGAAAGTGCCATCCTGTTATTTTCTGATTCTGTAAATTTACTGAATAATAATGGGGAAGAATTGGTCCACAGGTCATATGAAATTAAAGCATCGAACTCTATGCTATCAAGAAATGGTTTCCTATTCCTGGCTTTAAAGTACAGGAAAATTAGTAACATCTTGCATTTACACTACATGGTGCTTTTTTTTGTTGGCTAGCACAAGTATGCAAAAACCTAAGAGTAAGCTGTATCACTTTAGGCAGGAAGGACTGTAAATGTCTTCTGTCGATTTCCTCTGAAGAAGGGCAGCACCTGCCTCCCTGATAAAGTTCATCCATTCCGCACGCTGGATGTGGCTTTGATGGAAAATGACTGATAGGTCTGACTGTTCCCTGCTTTGAGGCTGTTGTGTTTTGGAAATGCATGTAGTTTGGTGAGCAGCACTTGGTATCTATGACTGAAGAGAG
Source organism: Sagittarius serpentarius (assembly GCA_034782735.1). Classification (NCBI taxonomy): domain Eukaryota; kingdom Metazoa; phylum Chordata; class Aves; order Accipitriformes; family Sagittariidae; genus Sagittarius; species Sagittarius serpentarius. The sequence continues at coordinate 15,962,272 of JAVKLA010000014.1, read as the reverse complement.
ATGCACAGGAATCAAGGACGTGGGACTTCTTCGTGTTCTATGCTGACCATGGAAAAATGCTAAAAGTGTGGACTCTACAATAAAGTGCTAAAGACAAATATCTCTTCTACTTCATAGTTTTTGCTGTGTAAGAGGCAATGCAGAGGCAAGAGCTTGTGCAGTAACTAAGGACATACTACCTCTGAGAAGGAAGAGCAGAGCTATAAGTTTGTAATACATATTGCCAGGAAGTCAACTTACTGAGGAAATGTAGCTATACATTTCTTAAAAGAGAAAAACATACTTTTTTTCATTGTTACATTATACTTCATGTTTTCTCGTGACATCTTTTTTTGACTACACTGTACTCTAAAGACAACACTTTAGAATGGTCTAAATTAGTCTATGGTGATTACCCACATTGTGCAATTTACTACTATTTTATTAATGCAAGATTAAAGATAATACTTTATTGGAAGAGGTAACAGCAGAATTAACCTCTATTTACCTTGACATAATAAAGATTTAATAAAACATGGGAAAATGTCAATGAACAGTGTAATTATTCTAACATGAAATTTAAATGTAACTTAATTCTGTATTCAGCATGTTTAATGCTTTAAGATTAGTCATCATTGTTCTTTTCTCCCCTCTTCCAGTGCAAATTTAAAAATATTTCAAGCAGTCTCAGACAACTTGCTCATTAAATGTATCCTAATTTATTTTCAAATTCAGAAACATTAAATGAAAAAACCAACTGCTTTTTGAAAGAAATTCACCAGACCCCTACAAACAGTATATATCTCCATATCTCACCCTTGTCCAAATTTTTTACTATTGAATCAAAGAAGATTCTTGCAGTTTTATTACATCAGACAGGCATCAAAGGGGCAGAACACATAGGATTGAAAAATAACACAGCTGCACTTTGCAATGGAGTGTTCTGTATCTGGCCATGTTTTGTTGTTCATGTAATACTTTTCAATAAACAAAGATGTCAATCAACTTTCTTTGCAGCACATCACATTTCAGATTTAAACCACTTCAGACACAGAGCTGCCCCAAGCTCACACGTTTAACAGATAAAAATTCAGCTTTCTGTCAAGGCAGAATACAGTATTGATTGTAGACTGTATTTAGGCTGGTGTCTGTCAGAGCTATATTACTTTCAAACTCATACAAAGTCCACTATAGAGACATAACGCAAAATGTGTTTCTTTTCTAGTGTAAATTTTTTTTTAATGTTCTGCATTGATTAGTGGCAATTTCTAAATAAATGACAAAAAAGCAGTCAGGGCTAGAGTCTATCCAGAAATCAGTGATGGGGGAAGTTACAAAAACACGATAGTAATCATGAAAACTTTGATCACTTGATTTGATTCTAGTGCTTTGTAAATTAGCATAATTATTCAAACATGCTTCATTAAAAATCATGACTGTACGAGTCCTTCAGTTTAATGATCCAAGAACATACAGAATGAGCTAAGCTTTAAATAAATACATCAACTTTGTACTAGGTGGCTATGTTGGAGACTGGCGGGTTATTTGTTTAAAAAAAAATACTGAATGCACTCTTTTTCCTCGCACAGTGTAAGAGACTGATGACTTGCTAAAAGGTGCAGCGTGCTAGCTAGTGTATTTTACTGTTTATTCTCACATCCACCTGAACTTCTCTTGGGATCCAAAAAGGTTAGATACTATGTCACTCCTAAGCTACTGGGAGATTGGCATAAAATCCCAGTAAATCTCCAACTAATTACATTTGAACTGTATGTGTCACAGTTGATTTTGACCTTTAAAGGCTGGCAGAAGTTTGACAGTCCTTAAAGTGGCCCCACACTCTACAATACTTGTCCTATCAAAATTAAAAGGAATGAATAGGCTGCAGAAATTAAATGTGTATAACAAAGTAAAGTACTCTGTTTATTAATACACAACGTCCCAGAAAAATCAAAGAAATACACTTATCCATGGCAACCAAAATCATTGAGAATGTGCTGACATTCTCCTAAAACTGTAGCTGACAAAACACCAGTTGGCAGCATTGAAGGGTTAAGAGAAACTTCACAAATTTGACGGAGGAAAAGGAAAACAAATTCCGAGTTAAGTTGTCACTTTCTGCTTAATTCCCTATATATATATATATATATATATATCTCGAGCCATGGCAGGGCAGCTCTTCTGTGTTGCGGGGAGTCAGGTTCTGGTTAGATTGTTAGCCTTAATCTGGGTGGTTAGTTTGGGACTTTGCTTTTCGGTAGTATTGGGTAATTGAGAACCAACATTTTATTCACCCACAACAACTATCTCTGCTGTGAAGTATTTTACAGGCCACCACTTCCACACAAAAAAAAAAAAAAAAAAATCAGTTGCCCAGAAAAGTAGTGCATGAAATCTCTCACTGCTGGCTTTCCAGCCACGACTGAAAATGCCCGACTGTCCAGGCTGTGAACAGCCCAGTTGTCATCCAAGCACCACCAGATACTGAAACAAAGCCATGTGTCAGCAATACCAATAGCTGGCAGAGAAACCTTTTTGTTTTAAAAATTCTAACAGAAATTTTCAAGTAAGAAAATGAAGAATATTAACTCTTTTACATTAAAAAAGTTGGCCTTATGGGCCCATAAACATTGATTTAAATGAAAATGTTAAAATACTTTTGATAGAAAATGGGATGGTTTCTGAGAAGGTTAATTATATCTTGTAAATGCCTGCAATTCAGAAATCGTCACTTCTTATTACATTTCTGCAATTTTTGGATGGAGTTTTCATATGACTATGGTGGATTAAACATTTCTTAACCCAGATTTGAACCGTAGTGACAGATTATGAAGATCATGTGTTTCGTACCATCCACATGTTTTTAGCTATTATTTGCAGAGAGGCAGTTTTCTGGAAAACTCTTGCACTAAATATTTTCTTTCAACAGCCAGGATTTTGTAGGCTAGTGGAGAAAGACACAGTATTGCAAACTCCCAGACTGTGTTGGAGACAGGATTCTACAAATGATCATGCACACACTGGTATTGCTTGCTGCTCCTTAGGGAAGAGAAATCTTGATGTTTATTAGGTCACTAAGAAAAAGAAGTTGAGGATAAAAGAATGAGCTTACATTGTTTTATCAAAGAGAAGGTCAAAACACTTAGAGTTGCAAATAAGGGAAATTAATTTCAAAAAAAAAAAGGCCAAAAATAAGAAAGAACCGTTCTAAACATATTTATCGGTTGACAGCTATGCTAATTATTTCACCGTCCCAGCTACCCTGTGGGGCTGGCCATAGGAATTTCCTGCGCAAGACAGGACTGGCACGCTCTGGAAAGATCCTGGTGCTATGTACGCTCTCCTCTTTTTAAAGCAGGCTACCCAAGCACTCTCCCTCCCACTGGAAATTAGGAAAATATTAAGAAATGAAAATACTGATTACATTGTCTTTCCTCCTCCATGCTGTAATTCCCAACCCCTTCTTTTCCTGGCCCTGAGAATGATCAAGCGCTGTAACGTCACATGGCAACGCAGAGGATTAGAGCATTTCCCACCACCCTGCCCCAACCCAATTAACCTCTTTTAATTAATATTTCTGCCGTGTTGCTTAATTTGCACTTCTTATGCTGGCTTCTCATGGCTTCTTTTTTTCACCCTTTTGAAGACACACAGGTAAAATCTGTCAGTAACAATCTTTGGAAAACAATACTTTTGTAATCATCATTTTTAGATTACAAGTTACTCCGCCATGAATTTAGCATAAAGACATGCATGATATAACCAATGGAGAAATTCACAATGAGGAGCTTAAACTCAGTGGCATGCATCCATACACCCAGTTTATTTAGGGAGATCCTATTAGGAACCATATCAGAGGGCTACAAAAGAGAAAAAAAGGCCCTATAAAATTAAAAAGTCCCTCCTTACTATCATACCAATATGAGAGGTTTTTTTAGTTTTATTCTTTGGGCAAGATTTTCTTACAGTAACACAATACTATTTTTTCTGCTGACAACAGAGACAACATAGTTGTTGATGCAGGAACCCTAGATCAAATGATAGCTGAGAGACCATTTTAAATTTATGTAGCTTGGATTTTCAGCCTACAGGTCATTCAAGCTCAACATTTCATTAATGAAACGCTGTCAATATTTCCCTGATATTGCCACAGGTTGACATATGGCATTATTCCAGCATAAGATTTTCACACATTAGTGACTGGGAAATCAAGTATATTCCCCAAGACACCTGAGGTATGATTAATTTTCTAATAGTCTTTCTGTATCAGTTTGAGAGGAAGGGAGATCTTGTACCAGGGAGGAAAGAAAGTGGCAACACTAGAAGGAAGACAACCTTGGCTTCTTGCCTGGAGCGCTGACTTGGCCAGATGCCCCACGTGGAAACCTTTACCATCCTACAGCCCGAATAACATGCCAGCAGCAAGGTGGCAGCTCGCAACGTACCTTGAGGAGAAGTAACGGCAACATTGAAAAAGCTCCACAAAACCCTCTGTGAGAAATAAGAGGTAGAGCTGAGGGTAAAATAAAGGTGAACCTGTTCCATCTATTGGGTTAGGGATGGGGACCTGTCAACATTTTTGAAGGTTAAAGCAAAGTTAGGGGAAAAAAACAGTACTGAAGATTTGATAGAGGTAGCAGATGCTCAGGGATGTCCAGTTTTAATATGCCTTTGCTGAGTATTAAGGCAAACTTTCTTACATAGGAAATGGAGAAAGCTGGACACGTTTGGCATCTGAACAGGTCCAGGTCTGCCCAGCATCAGGCGAGCATGGAAATCTTAGGAATGAGGGAACTGTTGTCAGTGAGATTGTCATTACTGAGCCACGCAAACCCTCTACTCTAGGGTAGCTATTCTTGTCATAGAGTAACTGCCTATGTTAATAGAAAAAACCACATCAACCACACACAGACTGGCAGACTGAAGGGGCAACTGAACCACTTTCAGGACTCAAGCTTTGCAAAAAAAGCCTTATAAACATACCTGTTTCCCATTTCCCCACATTGGTTTGTATTTTTGAGGCATCTGCAATGAAAGAACGAAACTGCTAAAACAATTTCAATGTAAAATTCGTAAAATCATCTTCTTGCTGACTAAGCACGTATCGAGCAGCACCACTGCTGAAATGCAACAGTTGTGTTTTAAGGCCTAAAGTACCAAGATTCGTAATGGAAATGCTGACAAGACCACTAACCAGTGCAGATCCGGCAGTGCTGCTACAATGAACATAAGGTAAGCAGTACTAGTCTTGCACACAAATTAGACTGTCTAACGTACAAAAGTTCACTATGTCCTTCTAACACAAACTTCATTATCAGAAAGTTGGTTCAGGGTGCTAAGCATGGGAATGATGAAAATGAATGTCAAAGACAGCCCACCCAACACGTTAATTTCCAGTTTCAGGGAGACAGGCTGTGCACAGCGAGACAGACAGAGAGAGACACAGAGAAACGAGCCCTGGTATTATAACTGTACAACACATATTTAACTCATCACATCTCTTACGCTATTTTTCAGTTGTCAATGTTTTTATGTCTCTGTTTATTTATGTCTGAATTTCTCTCACTGTAAATTAACCTTGCTGCAGAACAAAACTTTGCTCATGATGGGAAGGACAGCGCTGTCCCTTTCTGTAATGTTTTTCCCATTCACTATGGGATCAAGATTGCTGAGCCGCTGGTGAAGCTGAAACCAATGACTTTAAATGCAGAATATTGACAGAGAGGCAGAATGGAAGCCCAGCTCTATGTAAGTGGAAAAATCACACTCCGGAAAGGAAGGTGTCCGTAAGATCAGCCATTACAGACCCTAAGATTACTCTGGTGAAAATAACAGGAAAGTATTTCTAAGTGCTCTTTGCCAGCAGTGAAACAAAGTGGAAAGAGCCACACTTTAGGGGAAATAGGCCCCATCATGGCCTATAATGCTGATACCAAACTCCAGAAGGATCTTTTAAATGAGAGCAGTTGGAGAAGTTATCCCAGCGGCTCAGTTGCACACCAAGTGCGAGACCATCCTCTCCCCTCACCAACCTGCTGACACTTGCCCAGAAGCAGCTTATGAGGCGTTCCTGACCATGCTGGCCACGACATGATGGGAAACCACAGCAGTACGAGAAGAAGCTGGCAGAAGGGCCAGTGCGGATTTAGTCACACATTTGGCATACACCAAGAGCAGAAACGTGCTCTGTAGCATTCAAAAAATGATACTTAGGCCCTAAAAGCCAGTGCAGCTTTGCTTACATCTTCAATGACAGCATTCTGGGTGCGTTTAAGTCCACCAGTAAAACTGATATTTGATTAAAATAAAATCTTGCAGTGCCTATACAAACACGTTTAATAGCTCAACACATAATTCCCAGAAGTTATATGCATTTTACACACGTATTTCTCATGAAATATTTTTTTCATACAGTCAATGGGTGGATGAGAAACATTTTGTTCTTTCCAAATGAGCACACAGTGTGTATGCTGGTTGAGGTTAGAGGCCTAGTTGCCTCATCAAAACAGCGTTTTTCATGGTATCTGCTTGTACTTTCCAGCAATGTTCTGATATAATAAAAGTATAGCTTTTGTCATAGCACTTATTGATCCAGATCCAATTCAGTACATACACGCTGCTGATGACAACAGCAACCAGAGGAAAAGACTGCCCAACCATATTCCTATTTGTCAAAGGAGCTGACCTTTCTTTTTTAAAGAAAATTTTGAGACAGACCTTAACTTCTCACTTCTCATTTTGATCACTGGCAGAAATGATGACCAAGATAGAAACCGAAGCCTCAAAATCAGATTTGGTCTGAGCCCACATTTAAAGCTTTGAGATACTTCAGGATGCTTATTTCAGGATTTTGGTTTCTGTCCTTGTAGAGATGAACTCTCAGTGCATAGTGCAGCTGAAGGTAAGGCCAAACTACAAAATCCTTTTTTTGGGGGGTGTGTAGGTCCTTTACATTCAGGGCGATTAGACAGAACTATAGTCACAAATCTCTGTAAAATTGCGTGTATCCCTATGGCTGGTGTGATAGCGTAGCTGAATAATGCTCAAATCTGATGCTGTTTAGTAACCAAACTGCATCCAGCTTTTCAGATCAACGGAAAAGTTTCAGGATCTGAGCTAGACTGAAAAGAAGAGCATCTGACCAATCTATAAAGTTCCTATTGGTCTTTAAAGCAGAAAACATCAGGAGTGGGTTGTTAGATGAATTTAGCAGCAGGGAAGCCTGCAGCTCATCAGCTTTTTCTTCCTCAAAAGTAGGTACTTATTGCAGTCAAGAGGAATTATTGCTGGGGATCTCTGGGCACAGTAATGTTTTTGTTATAATAAAAAAGTCTGAACAATGCAATTGCACCCCCACAATCATGCCTTTTGTTTCTTCACTACAATAATACACTTCTTTATGATGTGCAAGGTTTATACTTTGATTGCCAAACTATTACGCATGGAAAGAGACAAACAAAATAACGGCTAGTATTGCTTGTCAGGTGGACAAAGCAAACCAGAGCTAGGCACACAGACTGGGTTAATTTCTTTTCTTCCCATACTTGCTTCATCTCAGTTTCTTCATGGGAACAGTTTTCTTTCTGGAAGGTTGTCCATTCACTTTTGATGACCACAAAGTCTTCATCACAAATTCATATTTTGCTTCAAAAGAGACTTTTGGTGAAATCTTGGTCGTACTCTTATCAACAGGCCCCTTCTCTTTAGCTCAGATGAGTCTCAGCAGTTCCACTATTTTCACAAGAGTTTTCTCAATAAGGTCCAAATAAAGGAGAACTTAATACGACCTAAGACAAAGCTCTCAGAAGTCCTATCCTGAATGTGAGCACACCCATGCTGGTGACCTGCGACCCTAGGAGAAAATGCTGGTGTTTCCTCACAGCCATTGTGGATCTTGGATCAGGCTTGGGAGCAGCAGCTCCTAGCCTCTGCTGGGCGTCTCTCTCATTCCTAGCCAGTAAGTGGAGTGGAAGGAGCGATTTCCATCAGTGTCCACACACCACCAGCAGTGTCAGTGTATACAGTCAGCTTTCACCTTGTTAGTAACTATCATGGCTATTGCACAATCAGTCTTCCCTCCACATCAGGCATGAAATATCCTGCCATCAGCACTGCCAAGCAGCACTGTAAAGTAACAAATTGACATAAAGATCAGCAATGAAAGGAAACTGGCTGTACCTGGGAAGGCCTATAAGCAAAAGAGAAACAGAAATCTAACACTTCAAAATGAAAACATTCCTCCATTTTCTTCATTGCTAGGTATCTCAGAAAGTTAGAGAAGATAAGTAACTTTTAAGTCAAATTCCTAAATGGTCGTTTCAGGAGAAACAATTGACAGTACAAGAAATAATCACACTTCACCCCACTGTTGATTTTATTCTTGAATGTCCTTAATTTGTAAAATATTGCAAGCCTACAATAGCAGAAGACAGTTAATAAGGACTGGACTTCCATTTACTGTTCTGCTACTCCCTGTCTGGAAGACCAAAAAAAAGTTTCCAGCCACTCAATGTTTTTTTATTTACAACCTGCAAAGCAGATACAACAGAACAGAATCGAACTGTGACATTTAATTAATATATGTAAAGCAACAGGAGATTAGTAGACAATAAGAACTGTATGTTTGCAAAGTATTCATTTTGTCCCCCACAAAATACACATGTCAATATTTGAAGGAAACTCAAGATGCCTTTTTTTCTGCTTTTGGAATGAACCTACTTCCTTTTTTAAAATGTGTTGCATTTTATAGCAATCTTCAGAGACTGGTTCTCCTTATCTTCTTGCTGATGAACACCTGAAAAATACTGCTGTGTTTAAAAAAGTGGCACAAATAGGGTGAGGACTGCCCTGAAAATAATCATTTGAAAGGCATGTTATTCACATGATACTGATAAATGCCAGTATTGTTTTCCTTGGCGTAAACGGTGCTCCTTCCCCTACCATAAAAATAGCATAAAATATGCAAATTAATCTTGCATTCAACAAGTCAAATATTTTGCATGTTTAATTTACAAGTTAACAAAATTCGAGCCATTTTAAGGCTACAACCATGCCATAAAATAAAAGACATTGCACATGGCAGAAGCTGTACTGTTGCTCATTGATAAATTATTTCCTGGAATTCACATTAACAACCACATTACTGAAGTGCTCTCTAGCCCTCCAGTGTTACAGTTCAAGGTAATATGTGACAGATTTGAACATTCTTAAGGAAGAAAATCTCCAGAGTGTGTAGATTGCAGCTTTGCTCACTGGGAGATTACAGTGGCTTTTATATCTGTTACAAACTTGCAGTTATACTGATAACTTCAAAAGTGGAATATTACATATCATGCTAAAATTCTCCACCAGCCTGTTATGTTCTTTCTTTGTTTCTTTCTGCCTTGGTTTTGTTTTTTTTTTTGCTCCCCCCCCCCCCCCCATTTAGCTATTGCTGGCTTGCCAGAGATCTTGAACTTGAGAAAGGTTAGACATCACAATGCTGGAGCAGTTTGTGAGCATCAGCAGATTTAGCTTGTAATTTCATTGATCTATGTGGGCTTGCTGTTTGCAAACCAGCTGCTGCACTGTTTCCCCACAGCTACTGATCTGAGTAGCATTGATTTTTTCCCTTACATTAACATAGCATTACTTCTTTAATGGGCAATAAATGACTGGATGTAAATACAAACAGGGTTGCAACAACAAAAGAGAAAAAAATGCATTAGTTCTTTTTATTTAAAGAACTCTATTAATAATTTTCCACAAAAAATTAAAAGTATGAGTTATTGATCAAGATAAATGCTATTTTTAGTGGTTTTATTTCCATACATTTCTTTTGCCAGGAAATCATCTTTTTTTCTTACTGTGTTTACTCATAGTCCAAAATGTTGCATCTTACAAAGATTGCAGTTTTGCCTCAGTATAAATGGTAAAACAGATTTTTTTGGGAAGAATTATAGAAAGTAACAAAAGATTCTCTTCATTGTGCTTATTCTAAAACTAGATGAACCTATATCAGTTTTGGAGGAGATACCATTTGTTAGCTCTCACTTTTTTACCGTTAAAACCAACTAAATGGACTTCAGTTTCTACAGAGTGGCTGTGACACCTGCAGCATGGCATGAACTGAGTATCTTACATATAACATGCTTAACATAAGGTCATGGTCTCACCATGTGCCACTTCAGTCTTCAACGGGTAGTGTTTTAAATAATCTTACAGATTTAAAATTCAGTGCAGTGCAGAAAGGACAGTGGGGAAAAAAAATAAAGCAAACACAAAAACCCCAACCAAACTCAAACCCCAAACCCCAGAACCTTTTAGCTTAGCCGTTTCTGAATGAACCTGATCAGGCAAAGGTTCCTGATCCTCTTTAACAGTAGGTGACAGCCAACAGGGGTGTTCATACCAGAAAGAGATGCAAAACTGAATGTAGTTCCTATGGACGCTTCACTAAGAGGAGATGGGATTGAGAGTGCTGGGAAGTAACAGGTAAGAGCTTCCAAAGAAAACCAGCAGTGGGTTACAGCCTTCTGGGCTGCAGATGCCAGTGATTTCGGCAGCGCCATAATTAAGTTAACAGCACCTCAAAAACATAGACACTCCAGCAAGATCCAACAGGAACAGGACTTCCCTTGAAGTATTTACAAAGGAGGATTTTTTCTTTTATGATAAACACAGCTTTTGGTCTGGCCATGCAGCCTGGTCACCCTGAGGAAAAGGTCCAGTGACCTGACAGATGGGAATTCCTCATTCTCATGTAACCCTGTCTACTTCTATATCTGGAGAGGGCAAATCATTTCATGTGGATGCTGCAGTGATATCTATTGGATCCTTGCTCAGAAAGCAAATAAATTATCCTCAGTAGAATGTAATGGTGTATAATATGGTGCTGGAGCTGAAAATTACCCATAAAATGAGTACCAAAATTTACACTTATCCAAGTTAAAATGTATGTGTTGTCAGTCTAACCAATCTTTCCTAGTCTTACAGCGCTCTCACTTTGACTAGCCAAAATTTAATGTCAGTTTTAGCAGATGCAATGCCCAAATCGTTAAAAATTATATTAAGTAACACTGGCTCCAATGTGAAACTTCAGAGCATCCTACTATTTACCTCTTTATACTCTTAGAAGAAGACTTTCAGTGCAAGTTTTTCACCATCATTTATTCAAATTTTAATCCACTGTGAGATTTTGCCCCTTACCTCATAGTTATATATTTCCCTTAATAGTCTTTTATGAAGGACCGTATCAGGAATTTTTTCAAAATCCAAATATATTATGTTCACCGGGTCACCTTTATCTACTATTTTATTAACTTTTTCAAAGCACTTTAGTAGGTTAGAGAAGCATGCTTTCCCTTCACTGATGTTGTGAAGGTTTGACCCTATTAGGTTATACTTACTCAGGTACTGAACTGTTCTATCCTTAATTAGACTTTCAATCAGTTTCCCCAAAAGCAAGGTGAAGTTCACTGGTCTTAATTCCCAGGATCTCTTTTTGGTCTTGTTTTAACAACGGACACCATATCAGAAATTTTCCAACCATCACTGGTCTATATCACATCTTCCTGCAAGTGTCTTCTCTATTTAATTATTTTCCATTTTTACATGAGTTTATCAAATCACTCATCACTTCCCTTTTAAAAGACTACAATTTTTGCTAGTGCTGCTCTGCCTTTTACTTTTTTAGCACAGCAACTACTTCAGCTGCCATCTATAAAAAAGAACAAGATGAGAGTCTGTTTAGCTATTGAACTCTTTTACCATGGTGAGTAGGTAACCATGGTTTTAATTTGATATTTTTGTTCTGTTTAATTATTTTGCCCCTGCAAGTCCTCAGATGAGCAACTATTCACTTCTTTCTTCAAAGTTATAAAATTTATTCTGCAGCTTTTGGGGCTTTGACATTTTTTATTTTTGTGGATGACATGGACCACCAACCTCAATGGATTATTTTCTAGCCTCACTTTGAGCACTGTTCTTGGACAAAGCGTGCAAAGGAAGGATCAAACCCTAGCACCACCACACATAACTAACTGGTCAGACTCACCAGCAATATCTAATATCAGGAGTTACTGAAACTGGCTTTCACATGAATTTGACAAATGACAGAAAGAGGTTGTGCTTTTGTGAAAAGGTATAGATTTGTATTCTGGGCTTGTAGAAGAGGTTCTCCGTCTATGCTTTAGGTACACAGGTCTTAATGATCAGAAAATATTGTTGAACACGATTTTTAGTGAAAAAGCATTGAGAATTCCCACTGAAATGTGTACATGGCTAAGTAAAGGTCAGTAAGCTATTGAGTAAACCTGAAGTGCTCACATTAGAGGATTAGAAACTCAGAATTTTCAGCATTCAGTGAAGTTGGTGGACTTTTCTCTGGAATTTGAGACTTACTGTCCTTAACAGTCAGGTCTGAATTTGAATGGATGAGAAAATTGAAAAGGAACTTCAGCTGAAAATTCTGGGTTTGCTTATGAGCCATATAAAGCCACCAAGTATGAAAGCCTAGGTTTCAAACTATGCCTTGCTTCTACAACAAAACCCACACTGCATTAGCTTCACCTGGATTTGAATTTCATTACAAAAATATCACATAGCTCTAACTGTAAGTATTAAGGTAGATTACTGCTGGCTTTGTTTTCCCTTCAGATAGAAGTTCCAGTTTCATCTGTGTTCAGAGATTCTATGTGCTGCACAGTTAAGCACAGATTTCTGCTTAAATCATATTTCCATCAGCTCTAACATATTAAAATAGAACACAATTTAATGCATGTCTTGAACATTAAATCATTTTTGCTTCAGGGGAACTCTGGTAAACAGTAACTGTCAAAAATTGTAATGACACAAAATTAAAATAATAGAAAATAGTCTGTAACAACAGCTTTCCTAATGATGCTAACGGAAGTTCAGCTCTACATCTCCTAACTATTCCTTTACAAAAAGCAGAAAGGTTGAGGAAGGAAAGCTCAGGTACACAAATATATGTTGAACAAAAAGAGTTGGAAATTATCGTTGTTACCATTCTTCGCTTGCTGACCGTGAAGTGCACTTCAATCAACATAAGAAAAATGCAACCAATTTAATATATGAATATTTTTATTGTTGTGAAAATTATCCTTTCAAGATTTTTAATATATGAACATTTTTTTTCACAAAATCTTGGAAAATATGAGAGTATCACTTAAGTACTCCAAATTGGAGTAACTTCTGGAAGTCTGCATTATATCAGAAAGAAACTGATCTGAAGAAATTAAACTGCATCAGAAATATTGACAGGCATATAGATTGAATCACATGAATATGAGCTACATACAGACTTGGAGCAGTTCTGCTTAGTGATCAATGTCAAATTAGCTTCAAAATTATTTTAGTTTGTTTCTTATGTCGTTTTATTTTAGATTTTAATTTGAATAAGTAGTACAAAACAAAATCACTATTTATTAACTTTCACTTACAAACAAAGAAATCTAACTAGTAAAAGCTTATCTGAAGTTTATGGAGGCCAAGTAACAATATAGTTTATCGTGATAAAAATTATTCAAAAGCAAGTAAAAACTGAGACTTGAAAGTTTCCACCTATTAATGTGGTACTAGCTGATGTAGTACACGGGCTGTATGGTGAGGCTGCATTGCCCCCTATAGTCCCTGTGCGTCAGCTGGGAGGGGAGGGGGAAGAGAAAGGAAAGAGTGGGAGAAATTATTTGCCAAAAGTACTATGCATTTGGGTTTGATTCATACTTTGGAAAGGGCATGATGGGGAACAGTGCACAAACCTAACTTGGCCACGCTCTTAACGGAGAATTTGTATGTGTTATTCTCCACGCCCATATGGACGAAATAGAACGCACTCTCACGTTCAGATCAGAAGAACCCTGCAGCCCCTGTGGTCTGGCTGTGTTTGGGGTGCATTTGTTGGATGCTGGTACCCACACACTGACAGCGCACCGGGAATGCCGGCGTACCTGCCCCGTGGACGCAAGAGGCAGGAGGTGGTTGGCTTTGATTCACCAGCGAAAGGCAGGAGGGCCCAGAGGTGACACCTCCTTTGCTCTCAGTGGGCACACCTTTGGGGGCTGAGCATCACAGGGGCATTTCACTCCAACGCACACAGAACCCTAAAAGTAGTGCCCCAACTGCAGAGTACATACACAGACTGCTCTTTGAAGCGGCTTCAGCGCAGGGGCAGAAAGAGAGAGAAAAGGCTCTGAGACAGGTTCCTCTGCAGCAGTGGGAGCAACTGCAAGGAGCACAGCCAGTTTGTTCATGCTGCCCACGGCCACTGGCAATGCTGCTCTTTCGCAGCCCCTGGGCCTAGGGCTGGCAGGATGTTTCCCAAATCCCTGCAGAATAATATGCCACTTTTAGCCACCAGCACAAGGACAAAGCTACATTCCAGGACTCAGATTTTTCCAGTCAAGCCCATCTTTCTTAACTTTGCTGTCAACTAAAAATATGTTATCTCCCCATAAAATTAATTGAATCTCAGCAGCTGTCCTGATACTGTTCTCTTATGAACATAATTATGCACAGCATTCAGTATATATTTTAATAGGCACAGACACAATATAACAAAAAGCATTACATTCTTGAGGATCTCTTAAAAATATCTAATCAACTATTGGTGTTACTGTGCCAAAAAACTCACAGAAATGACAAATACTCAGTAAGCTCAAGATCAACACCATCCTTCGTAAGGCGCAATACACCGTTATCACTACTTGTCTTATTTCTGGGGACAGCTTTTCTGCTACCACAATTCTAGGCACACCTTCAGCTAGAAAAAGTTAGTGCTGCTCCTAAAAGTTGATGGTTCTCATTTTTGAGTCTCCTACCTCTTTTCCTTCGGTGGCACAAGCATGTTTGTACTGACACAATGAACTGATTGGAGAACGTACACAGCTAAAATCCTAAGGAGTGAGCAATCCTAACAGTGAGCAATTCAAGGCTATGTTATTATCTTTGCCCTTTATTTTCTCTCAGCTATGATTCTTTCCTTACGTACGTGTTTGGACTCAAACACATGTATGTATATACATTAAGTTATTTCACTGGCTAGTGGAAAATTCTTTAAGGATGATTGTTGCTTGTCCATTGCCTACTTTTTGTCTAAATTGCGACAAACATTTTTCTTCAGCCAACACAATCTGATTGTGTCCAAAGAACGTACAAGCAGTACGTTCTGCTACTCATGCAAATGGGAGACTTTCATCATGTTAGCAGCATACTGTGCCTTCATGCTAAAGAACTAAAAATCACTGTGTGACCCACGTCTAGCCCCATAAATGTGTAGCCAGCTTTCAGCAGCAGTGCACTACCTAACTGGTGCAGAAAACAGTGACACATTTGGGGAAGCAACATTTCTGAATGCCAAACATACAGAGATGAGCCACTAAATCTTATGAATTATCCATGCAGAGCAGACAGAACATTTGTTTTCAAGGTCAAATGAGAAAGATCCCCTGACCTGTGTGGTAAACTACATGTTAATACATTTATCCATCTTTGGAATGTAAGGGACAAAGTCAACACAGAAAGAAAAGAGCCAGTGGGGTAAGTCTGCCAAGCTACCAAAATCATTATGCCATCCGTTTTACTGGCATTTTTTATGTCTGTGCAGGGCATACACAATAAAAAACAGTTCTCTAACTCTAATTTGAGTTTCTTCCAAACTAGATTGCAGTATCAAATACATTTACATTCTTCGGATAACCCTTAACTGATTTTGTTTTACATTCTGTTTTTTCATATTTGTTTACTGTCGTGGTTTAACCCCAGCCAGCAACTCAGCCCCACGCAGCCGCTCACTCACTCCCCCCCACCCAGGGGGATGGGGGAGAGAATCAGAAAATAAAGTAAAGCTTGTGGGTTGAGATAAGAACAGCTGAATAGAACAGAAAGGAAGAAACTAGCAATGACAATAATAACAATGATAAAGTGACAATAATAATAAAAGGATTGGAATACACAAGACAAGTGATGCACAGTGCAATTGCTTACCACTCGCAGACTGACGCCTGAGCCGCACTCCTCCCCCCACACCCAGCTGGGCATGATGTCCCATGGTATGTGGCCAGTTTGGGTCAGCTGTCCCAGCTGTCTCCCCTCCCACCTTTCCTGTGCCCCTCCAGCCTCCTTGCTGGCTGG
>JAVKLA010000014.1:15923190-15944337 GCA_034782735.1 Sagittarius serpentarius | reverse complement strand
TCTTCTCTTCTCTTCTCTTCTCTTCTCTTCTCTTTTTCTTTCCCGTCCCGTCCCTTCCCTTCCCTTCCCTTCCCTTCCCTTCCCTTCCCTTCCCTTCTCTTCCCTTCTCTTCCCTTCCCTTCCTTTCCCTTTGTTCCCTTCTCTTCTCTTCCCTCTTCCCTCTTCCCTTCCCTTCCCTTTCTTCGCTTTGCTAATCTCCGTCAGTTGCCACTGTCTTATCTCCAACTGCAATAAAGATTCTAACAGTATATATTTTACTTTACTGAAGAAAAGAATACAGAAATATTATTATATTCCAACAGTTACCTATAACTTTGGGACATCACCATGTAATTGCATTATATAATGTGCCCATGCCCTATAAAACAGTCTAGATGCTCTTCATTGTATTGTTTAGCTCTCTTATCTGTTGTGTTTTGTTTAGTTTGATATGATACTGCAGAATAATAAGACCATTAAAATTTCATGATTGCAGTATTGGTAAAATACCACTGCTGTTGGTCAAGTACTAATGAAAAATGAATGCAATTCCTCACCAAATTTGGACTACCATTTTAAGAGCAGTCATCTAAAACCAGGCAGTATTTAGCAATGCATGACTACAATGTTTACCCATGAAGAAAACAGTGTTTCTTTATATTTCTCAAGAACTATATGTCTCTTTTAGTAGATCATACCAGTTTCTTTTGTGGAGGCCAATAAGAGTCATTAAACACCAATGGGTCTCTGAATCCTTCTTCAGAGTCAATGACATTGTAGGCTTCACCAAGGATCTCATTTTCCTTCTGTACAAGATCTGCAGGGCAAGGGAGGCAAATGAACTATGAAAAACATAATCACTGCTTTTACTGTTGCTTTTTTCATCATAAAAATTCCATTTATTTAAATACCATTAAAAAACACATTTGCCTGCTGAAAGCATAAATATATACTTTTGTTATATCTATGATTTTTCAATTTTAAAAAGTTTTGTCATTCTTTTTGGAAAAAAAATATTCTCTATAATAAATATTACAAATTTCAGGACAAACCAAGTGGTTAAAAAGTAAATTCTTCTAGAACAGTTTCTCAGAGGTGACAGGAAAATATTTCACAAGTACTTGAAGGGATTAGTAGTTTAACATTCATTTTCAGAAGTGACTTGACCACCAAGGTTCAGCTTTTCAAAACTACCTGGGCCTTTAACTCATATTTTAATGTAAGAGAGAGTTAGACCCTCAAAATCTGTCAGGATCTAGAATTCAGGATGAAAAGCCTTACTGAAAGTCAAGGGGATTTGGGTTATCAAAGGGCAGATTTTTTTAAAAGTATTTAGGAACTTAGAGGCAGAGATAGGCGCCTAGCTACTTTTTTTTTCAAAGTAGAGTGAAGAAGGGTTAAGTCCCTAACACTCACTGAGATTAGTGTGCTCTTAGAAAGTGCTAAGTACACTTTTGCATCTAAATACCTTCAAAAAATCTTTTCTTGAATTGCTTTTGAAAGTGGGCTTTATCATCTGAATGCAATGATTTATCCTATGCTTAATACTGGACCTCACAAAGATTGCCATAGATGGCTTTACACAAATAATTTTGTGTCATAATCTTGATGGAAATGGACAGAATTAGACAAAAAAAATCTTATTTTAACAAAATTTAATTAGTATTTGGATCCAGAAATTCATTAAATGATGAGAGCTGAAAATAACAGACAGTTTTGCTCCACTGTGTTCGGACTTGGGAGAGCTCTGTTAGACCCTGAGCACATTCAGCTTCAAGAGTTCAACCCTGTAAATGCTAAGCAGCCCACAGCACAAGCACATATGTATGAACATACATACTGTTAGGAGTGCTAGAGTCTGATAACATGAATGACTAACTCACTTTCACCATATTTGCCACAGTTGGGAAGAAGATGAGTGGTAGAATGAAAAGAAAGCTGCAACACGACAAAAATCTGGCAAGATGCAGTTTTGGATTTTGATTTCTGAGGAAGCAGAATTTCTTTCTGATTGCATTACACCGTGAATATCTGCAGCTCCACTTTTTTAGCCTCTGCTAAATTTTTTTCTTGCTTTTATAATTGGCTCATATAATTATCTTATATAAATACAAATTTCTCTGTAACTGTTCTCAGTATTCAGCCTTTAAAATGAATCTACTCTTTAGTACGATAGTTCCTTTCTGAGTGACTTTTGATTTTTTTCCTGTACTGACTGGCTTCTGAACACACTGACTGATGGTAAGCTTTGTCATGAGATGCTGAGATATAAAGAACAACAGGTTACCTCATAATCTCTTCTTGTTAATGCTTGTTCTGGAGAGCACCTGCTGTCTTTAAAAGGGATTTGAGTGACCCAAGATTAAGAAGCCTCCCTACAACAATTACTGTTCTTATCACTGAAGAATACTCATACCAATGTGACATCTTTCTGATGGTTTCAGATTCACAGACTGAGGGAAAGATAAGAGTCAAAGAACCATACAGTGTGCAATTATAAGAAGACATCAAACCAGTCCAATACAATTCCATTTTGGAGAAGAGTATCACTATCAGACTAATTGATTTCTGTCTGCAAAGTATCTATTAGGGCAAAACACTCTCTGATTTCATTTAAAGAAATTTTAATGTCTAATAGTGCTTACAGCATTTCTAATCATCTTTCTAGTTCATCCTTATTGGGCAAATGGCATAAGGGGCACAGGGAAGCTAAATGAACCACACAACGTAACTGGTAATGTTTCAGAGAGGGTATTAAAACTCAAGAGTCGTATCGCCAGTATGTCTTGCTACCTCTTTGGTTTAAAAGGTTCAAAAGTATAGACTTCTGTTCTTATGAAGTCCAGTCAAGTGTGTGATATAAATAAAGGATCTGCTACCGTGACACCCATCATAGTATATCCCATGCTACTCCTCAAAATATTTTTCTAAGCCTGTTTAAGCACTGAGCTCCTATCACCATTATTTTCATTGATGATATCTATGCAAAGCCAGTTCTTTGAAATATTGTCCAAAGTCATCAATATTTTGAAAATTAATGTGGAAGGATGAAACGATCAAAAAAATGGTCCTTTCTTCTTTCCAAAAATCTAGGTACAAATAAAGGACATGAACTATAATTTTTTTTTTCCTCCCCCTCCCTCAACCCAGGATCCTTCAGAAGATATCTTTAAGAAATAGAGAAAAAAAGCATTGAACCTAAATATCAAATATTTTTAGATAAATTTCTGATTTAGTACTCTTTCATACTAACTGAGAAAGTGAGCCTGCTGACAACCTCCCATTGTCCAGTCTCAGGGCATGGTGAGGTCTCCAGATGGCCAAACATCTTCTAGGTTATAGCAGTAATGTCTACACCGCCTAACTCATTTAGACGGTACCTGAACCGAAATGGAATTGACCTAGTTTTATTTCCAAGTAAAGAAAAAACAACTAGTGGAACTCACAGGCTGGTTAGAAACGGAAATTAATTATTTTAAATCAGATGCAAATGGCAGGTTTGCCAGAAGGAGTAAGTAACAGAAAGGAACAGTGATAAAGCGTAATTCAAGATTGGCATCCTGGATACTAGGTGATGGAAAGCCCAGATGTCAGTCTGCTAGAGCTGAAGAAAGTTTTGACTGTCCCAGGCTGAGAAGGTGAAATTGTTATCTGAGGTCAATTCACTTTTGCTTGGCTATGTTTAGGATTCCTCCAGTGGAAAAGAATACAGTTCACTGCTTATAAGCTCTCTGTTTAGAAATGCATTAGAATATTTTCCTTTTTGTGCTAATAACAAAGCTTGAAGGATAATCTCAATATAATTTCAGAGCACATTATGCATAGCTGTCTTCTTGACTGTAGAACACTTGAAATCCATTGATTGTATCCGCAGTAGTAAAAAAAAAAAAGTGCAAACAGCAACCAAATTAATTAGTAAGCTGTAGCGTGCCGCCAAAAGCAAAGATGGCTAAACATTAACTTTATTGGGGTTTATGCATCTAACATCTCAATGACTAATGTGTTTCCAGCACCACAGAAATTGTGTCAGCTACACTGTGGACCCCAGCAGTATATGGCGATCTGCTAAAACAGATAGATTCAATGAGGTACACTTCTGTTTGTCTGGACTGGACACAGAAATCCAGACTCTTCCAGTGAGCCACAGATCAGTTATTATACAACAAACCCCACCAGCTCCTTCACAGCTTGCTCAGCCTGCTGTGTCACTACGTAGTTAAGAAGCCTTTAATCTTCAGACTGACATAGGTGCAATGAGTCTACAGACTAAAATTTCATACACAATTGGGATGAAAGCTAATTACTGCCTGTTATTCTGGCTGCTTTTCTCCAAGTAGAAGAATGTGGGGAAAATATCAAATGCATTGCTTTTACTGCTTCATGCCTTGTGCTATGAACTGCAACTGTGAAAACATTAGTACAAAAATAAAGCTATTTCTATGTTTCAAGAGTATAAAAGATTGTCAGATAGTCATAAAATACTGCTGGTCAAGATGTATCCCTCAAGATATATGCTTAATTTATTCCAGTTTAAAATTCTGTTCTCCATGTTCCCAACTGAGGACATATTCTTACAACTGTTTCCAGTGAAAAATACATTTTCAGATCTGAGCAACAGTCCTTAAAATGGGGCTTTGTAATAATGAAAATGAGCCCACTAAAGGCAATTAGCACACAAAGCTTTATGCCCATGTGTGTAACTTTTGAACTCCAATGGGACTGTTCACGATGTGCACAGTGAGTAATATGAGTCAGCCTTTGCAGGACTAGGGACTTCAGTGTAACATCACTAATACCATTATAATATACTATTTAAAAATCAAACAAGCATAAAGATTAGTCTAAGTGAAAACTGTTGTTCATCGAATATAATATATCAAACAGAAGGAAGCAAATATAACAAAGGAAGCAGGAAAAAAATGCAGTAAAATCAAAGGATGTGAACATGTATATAGCATGGTTTACCAGAGGCAAAAAAGTGACAAATAAGCAAGGAGGTAATATGCTTCAAAATTCAATAATCAGAGGAAAATTATGAATTAATAAGGAAAATATCTTCCAAAAGTCATATTTGTGATGTACAAGATATTTAAGGCAGATTCATACATATATTAAAAAAACCAGGCAAACCGCAGATTTCAACAATAAAAAGCCTTTTCATAATCAGAGAATGGTATAAGAAATCTTGTTAATGAAACAGTTGAACTGTCTCCTGTCACAATATCCTTTGATGACAAATTGTGCTTCAAGGTGAGAGCCAAGTCAGTCGAGATTCTTATTCTGAATTACCCCATAGGAATCCGTATCTCTCTCTTCTTACAACTATGGGTAGCCCCTGATGAGTTAAGAGCCCATGAAGTAAAGTTACCCTTTGCAACTTCTTTCCTACGCAACAGTTTTCTGGTTAATTTACCTATTTATTGGACAACAATTTAAATACTTCCATACATTTATTTATTTTTTTTTAGTTTGGAAAGGGACAAGCATTTTAGTATGTTATTTCAAGAAATTGTTTCTTCCTTAGAACCTTTTCTTATCATGTTCTGAACCTTCAACAGTGGTTTTCAGCATCTCTCATCATGCATTCATATTCACCACCATTTCATCAAAAAAATGACAATTTTAACTATAGCCTTTGCATATTTCATCTATTTCCAGATAACCCATTAATGGTTCCTCCACACTGTACACTTAAAAACTGTTTTGCATGTGTATGCTATTTCCCCCCAGTTTCAGTTCTCACTGTCTGACTAAATCAACTGAACTCAAACCAAACAATTTTCTAAAGGATGTAGAATTAGAAAATAAACTCATTTGTGCATTATAGGAAACTTATCCTACAAGAGCCTCCTTTACACATCAGCATCACCCTTTCCAGTCTTAAAAAATATCTTTGGAATCAAATTTGCAGTTAGACGAGTTGCATATACTTGAACTAGCAATAATTGTGCTGCCGGTCTCACTACAAGTTTTTAGGTAACTCACAAATTTCAGGAAGGTCAGATTCACTAGGAAATAAGCAGAGAAGAAAACATGAACAGAATCATGCTGCTCTATAAGTCCATTGTGTGCCTATATCACTAGTGCTATCTGCAATTCTCATCCCCCTGTCTCAGGAAGAACACGAGTGACAGCCTTTCCAGATGAGGAGACACTGGAAGTGGTAGGACTCTCCACCTCGAGCAGTGTTTCAGAGCCAGGCTCACTCTGGACTAGCACTGATTTTCAGCTCAGAATACCAGAGCACTGCCAGAGACAGACTGCTGAGCTGCCGGCATCCTTGGTCTGACCCAACATGACAGCCCCCGCGCTTTTTAATAATGCAGCTAGTCTCCAGAAGCAACCAGAAGAAGCTTCCTCTTCATTTATCACATTGCCTCCTCACACGCACTGAGCTTTATTTTTGAGGCAATGGCCAACCACAGCTGAGGGGGCCCCTGGCTATTCTAAATTATATCAAGGTTGAGAACACTGTAAATCAGGCAGGAAACTTTAATGCCACCTTTGGCCACAATGACCATCAATCCTTTATCCCCATTAGTCACAACTGGAATCCAGCCCAAGAGTCTGCAGTCTTAAACGAGATACTATCTTTGATGACCAGTTTCCATCAGACTTAAACTAGTCCAGTGACAAAACAGCTCTCCTCCCCCACAGCCTATGGAGGTGAGAAAAAACAGTGAGAAATAGGCTGTTTCCCATGAAAGAGAATTTATATGCAAAAAAAACGTGCTTCTGCTACAACCAGCAATCTACGATAGAATATTTTTAGGATACAGATAATTCTGGCTTAGTTCCACAAAATGAATGGTAGAACTGCCTCAATTTAATTACCACCCCATGAAGCAATCTGACAGCCCCAATGCAGTGCTTAGTAAGCATTTTACCTCAGACAGCTTGAAGATGTATTGTAGCACTGAAATTACAATACGTACCATGACTTGTTCTGTCATCCTGCTTTGGGAATGCAGCATGCTTGTCTCTATAATGAGCTGTCTGATATTCACCCATTTCACCTGTAGCAAACAGGAGTAAAACGTAAGTAACCATAAGTTGGCATATTAGTTGAATGCAAGCTAAAATATTCATTTTTGACAGAAAGTTTCAGATTCTTTTAACTATCTAGACAAGTGTAATACATAATTTACTTACATTTACATTTTGAAAAACATTTTGAATTTTCTAAATTTTTAATTAATACAACCTGGGAAAAAAAAACAAACCACAAACCCTGTTCTCTCCTTCTCCATCTCACTTTCTGCTTGCAAGGTTCCTGGAAAGTAGATTAGGGACATACTTGCTACTATGCCTAACACAGAGATAAAATATGTGTAACTTAAAGACACGTAAGTGTGTTCTATTAAGAAAATTAACTCTGTAAGAAAAAGTTTTCTCTGCCTAGTTCAAAAACCAAAGAAGAAAAACAGTGTATTAAAAAAAAAGCAACAGGACGCTTTATAAAGCTTACACTAATGCAGTTCTGTAATGTTTTTTTAATAAATATATTTGTGCTTGAAAATGTATGCTGGTCTGCACTTCTGCAAGTATAATGAAATGATGTACCACTATTAAAAAAAAAAACCTAACAACAAAACAAGTGATCCAGCTTGTTTCCAGCAGAAGAAAGATTGAAACTTATTTATTCATATGAAATCTTACAGAGAAAATTGAGTAGCTTTATTTCTTTTTTAATTATGCCATTACATCAGAATCGGACTTTGCCACCCTTTGACTAAGTAATTTTTAGAAGGTGTGTGGAAAAGCAGTTAAGCCCAGGCTAAATTTTAAAACTCCCACCTTACGGGAACTATTCACACCTATAAGAAAGCCCTCCTAGAGCATCCAAGAAATCAGTGAATTTTCATTGACTTAATTATTGAGTTAACACCACTGTGAGTTAAGTGTCATAGACTGAATCCTGCTTAATGCCATCTCAGAAGCCATAAATTGTGGAATGCAGAAAAACAATATCCCACATTAGCCATAGGAATAGCCTAACCCACTGCCCACTCCCCTGCCCCTTTAAAATAGACTTAGTATAAATAAATAAATAAAAAGAACTGAGATTCTTCTTCTGTTTCTCCGTAGGGTTCCAAGGAAAGTCATTGCAACAAAAACGGGTAAAAAAGAAAAATAACAAGTGATATTAGAAACCTTGGAGTCAGATCATACAGGTATGGGAATGCACAGTATCGGTAATACTATCAGTGCCTATGAGGTGCCTATGAGTTTAAGAAATTATTTGGAAATTATCTGAAAATTTAGGCTTGAAATGTCTTTATAACTGGCAGAATACCAATGATACATGATATGATATGCCCATTTGTGCTCAACCTTCCTTTTTCTGTTTACCGCACTTATGTTTGGTTAAGTCAGGACTCCCCTGCGATTGCCTGGGAACAAGGGATCAAATACTCAAAAGTAATTGCGCAGGTCATACATCAGGCAAATTTTCTGACAGTGCATACTCAGCTGTTTCTGAAGACCAGGTCCTCCCTGAGATAGCTCACGTTGAGAATCTAAAAGCCAAAAGGTCAAGAATCCTAAGACGTTGAACTGAAACAAGACAAGCTAGATTTCACAAAAAATATGATGCTTACAGCGTCAGAAGCAAAGGTGATCCAATCCATAGATTTAAAAGTACAAATATATTTGAGAAAGATCACTTGCTATATGGTATTTTTTAAAAAATAAATGGAAACATCTGCAAGACAAAATATAGTTTAGATTTGCCAATGTTGGCTCCCTTACAAACCCTGCGTACAAGTAATTGTCTTTGAGTCTTACCCATTGTTTTGAGTACGAATTATTTCTCAAACTTTATTTTCTTTCTCTTACACAATATATCTCTTTATTTCTTTTAAAAATAGAAATATTCAGTCACGTTTCTTCAGACTGACAGGGTTACAGAAAACAGAAGTGCCTCAGGATTCAGAAAGCACTTCCCAGTCACTATTACTTGAAAGCAAGTTTTCACTTTCAAAGAGGCGTAATGTCCAAAAAGAAACAATACTCTGAACAAAGATGAAAAATTGTAAATTACTTTCACAGGCTCTTATTCTACAATGGAGAAAATATCCACACTCTAGCTAGGCTTCTTTGAAAAGAATATTTTCCTTTTATATAGAGATAAAAAGCAAAGCTTTCAGGTCAGAGGCTATAGGGGAAAAGAGCTAATGTCTCCCCATGCTTTGAAGTTACAAGTAGTCCCTCGTTACAGAAGTGTATTAGAGCTACTAGTAAACTGAGCCAGCATATTTAATAACCACTTTCCATATGGGTGGTATATGGATTATTCTGTACAAAACACAGCAAGGAAAGTCATGCGCATTATGAACAATAATACACAGACCTTTATTTTAACATATTAACATTACTTTAAAATATGGCATAGCTAAAAGGTAATGTGTGATTTATAGATCCCATAGGAAAACCTCTCTTTATAAATGTATCTGAAACAACTATAGATAGCAAACCAGGATTAAGTGCTCCTCTCTCAGTGAAATGTAACACACATAATGGGTTTTGTACTGGTGTGAAATATCTGAAAACAGCAAATTTTGATCTGTTGAATACTAAACACAACAGTGATGATTAATAGTATATGGTGTCTCTGTTGCTTTTGAAACTGAAGGACTGCAGACTGGAGGAACCCGTCTAAAACAACATGGTCTGGTTCAGCAGTCTTTCACAAATTCTTAGGAGCAACACCTGAAGGACCTAACGCACCAGTTTGCATTGGTCTTAATGCACCGATGCACCTAATGAACCAATGTACTTGTTAACCCACGTTTTGGAACACTTTCTCAAAATTCAGGATACGCTGGAATGAGATCGATAAAGATTACCTTAAAAAATCAGTCCAAAATATTAATTAACTTTTTGATGTTAAGTAGCACCAAGCTGTATAACAGTAAGAGATACCCTCAGAAAAATAAGTATTGAATTATTTTTAACTTCCTTACTTTTTTTTGTATGTATGTAAACTGAAACTTGCTAGGAGTACTAATCCTCAAATTAACAAAAAGAATCTTTATTCTCTTAGGTATTTGATATCCTCCAACAGACAACTACACACAGCAAAACATAATTTCTGATTTAGTTTTGTTTAATTTGGAAAATTATGTTTGTTTGGATATTAGTGAAATTCTAATTGCTGACTGAGACCACCCACTATGCAAATGTGAAAATTACATGAACACTATTTAAGGACCCTGTAGTTTGAGCATTGTTTAGCAGACTAACAGAGAGATTGTCCACCAAAATCTCTCAGAAATCTCAAGTAATCAGAAAGCTGAAATGCTTCTACTTTTGAAGCAGAGGCAGATACACCCTGGCAACTTTTCTTGTCAGAAGTGCTTACAGGAACTTCTATAACAGCTCCAGATTTCAGCCAGAAGTGAGCCACTGCAAGACAGGTAACAAGGCTTTGTGAAGGACTCGCACTAGGGAGTTTCTGCAGGAAAGATGGAAAGGATTCAAAAGAAATAGAAAAACAGTAGAAAGGCTGGGAAAGGGGAAGTGAAAAAGAGCATGAGTTCAGAGGAAAGCTAAGAAAAGGGGGATAAAAAAGCTAGATATATGAGGAGTGGGTATAAAGAAAGAAAACTGCAAGAAAATAAAAAATGAGGAACCTTAAATAGAGAGGAACAAGGGAAATACCAGCCTCACTAAATGTTTCCTGGCACAGCAGCAAAGAAGCAAATCATTCTCCCCACAGGTTTAGGTACCTGCCACAAAAAGTCCAGGAGGAGTTTTTGAGCCTGATTATTCTTAACAGATTTCCAGATTACATTTTTAGCTTGGTAAGTTTTGTTTATAAATACATTTAAGATGAATGATTCACTGGAAATATTGGAGAACACAATGTCCTAAATAACAGCAGCCTTTCTACACTCAGTTTCCACACTGGTAAGATATGTTTGAACTGCTGACGTTGGCTTCACAATGCTATGAAACCACCCTGCCCCGCTGCTGGAAGCTGCATCTCCAAAAGCAGAGCTGTCTGAAGGGAACCCGTCCTCCATCCCTCCAGCTGTAAACCCACTGCACTAGCATGAACTCACCTTCTAAGATAGTATAAACTCTTCACTGTATAGACATAAACGTATGCTGTATGGATAATGGGTGCAGCAGAACAGGCTGACAAGCCCCATTACGGTAGCGTCAGGAGCACAGAGTTGTAAACCAGCGTCCAAAACCACAGCAGCTGTATCCATCAGAGGATCTCCTGAGGTGCCTGACAGCTTTTAACAAGTAAAATAGCAAAAAATGCAGACCTACTTTTTCAATGGAAGGTATTACAAAGGCTACATTTTGTTTCTCCCAAATGATAGAAAGTGCCGAAGTGATGACGGACCATGTCCTGTTTTCTCTTTCAACATCCATTTTGGAAACCTCCAGATTTTTCCAGGTGTTTCCAGGCTACCCCCTTAGTAACACGCTTGTGAAACACTTAAAACCTCTCTGCTCTGGTCTGCTATTTCTTCTTCCTGCCTCCACGCCAGTTTCTGCCTTCCTGCTGAAGTATCTGTGCAATGGCAGGTGGGTTGCCCAATCCCTTTCTCTTTTCGTATGCCAGTGTAACTCTACTACATTGTAGATGGTGATACTTTTTAGACTCATTTTCTACCCTTTCTTTTGGGGACACCCTATGTGGACCCCATTCTAGCTCCCCAAGCAGGACCAGAAGGAGCAGGTGTGGGTTTCCAGGTGGGAAGTGCCACCAGGATGACTTTTGTGTGCGATTCGTGACAACACGGGGTGGAGCTGTAGGGGTTCCCAGCAGGCTGGTGTGCTTCCTCCCCCAGAACGCTTCTGTTTTGCCCTTGTTTATTCTTAAACAGCAAGCCGCTGGGAACAAAGACCATCCAGTGCATGTGTTTGGAAAGAAACAAAAGAGAAGGCTCTACTGCTAACAAGCAATAGTGATGAGAGTTTTCTTTAGAAAGCTATGTGAATTATAAACAATATACTACTGCCATGTGTTAAAAAAGAACAAGGTCACTAGTGAGAAAGAAACTAAGTGTTATTCTTAAAAGACAAAGTCAGGAGATACAAAAGGGCATACATCATTTCCCTCTGAAATTGTATGATAAAATGACAGCAAAAATCAGCTTAGAAGCAACACGTGAACTAGCCTTCTGTGCCTCCTGCTCTCTTCCTTCCAAGACTAAATGGATCTGTGTCTCTCTTTTGTCACATTGTTGTAACTTTCATTCAGTCTCCCCACTTCACCTTGACCGCATCTGAACAGTGACAATATGTTTCTTGTTCTTCACACTTTTCCCAGCAAGGATCACTGACAGCCTCTTACTTTGTATTTTCTCGGCTTTTGAGGCAGTGATTTTTTTTTTCCCTTCCTTTTCTCCCAGTCATCATCATTGCTATTTGGAGAGAATTTGGTTCAATTTCCATTTTAAACATGAAATGTTTGAATTAGCTCGTAATGTCATCCAGCTTGCAGGGGAAAGAGCTGGTCTTTAAAAAAGGAAAAAAAAAAGTTTTATTTTTTGCAAAATAAAAAATGAAAAGCTGCAGAATAATCTTAAATCATTTTATACTGCACATAAAACTTGAAAATAACGAGAGCTCTTCAATTTAGAAACGATTGGGGTTCTAGGCATAAGAATCAGAGCGAGCTGTAAAATTATTAGAACACTACAGCATCTTTCGTAAGCATTTCAATTCAGAGGTGATCAAAGATTCTGGACTTGCAGAGCAATTTACTTGGCATTTGCAGGAAAGCCTCACTCTTTCAAACTGAAGTACTCTTAACAATATGAAGAACTCTAATAATTTTAAATTGATGTATACCATACATGCCTAGAAATCCAATTTAGTCTTTAAATAAAAACATAACTTCAGAAGTATGAAGGGCCCACCCACAACATAACAGCAATCTAGCCTTTCCAATTCACATGTCAATTCAGCCTAGCTGTTATTTCTCCCATGCTAGGTTTTTCTGGTGTGAGGAACTGATGAAAACATTAGAGATTAGTATTTGTTTCTTTTAACCCTATCCTTCAAGCTTGCTTTCTGATTATCTATGAATTTTTTCCTAAACCCAGTGAACTTCTGGACAGCCTCAGATTGCAAGTAGATTTGCCAGGTGTAAATGGTATTTCTAAATACTTTTAAATGCTGCAGATCAAAACCAGAAGACAATGTTTAAGCTACATCAAAGATGCAATATGTACTCAACCAAAACTTTAATTCAGCTGAGTTTAAGTTTGTAAATAAGTATACTTCTAATTTAGCTGAGCTCAGGTTTGCAAATAAGTATACCTATTCTTAAGGGAAACACAAAGACCATTGAATTCTAAAACTACATTTATAGAGCAGGAAAATAAAATTAAGTCTAAATTTTAAAAATTACATCTCAAGTATATATGAAAAAAAATCCTGAAAAGTCCCCTGAGCAAGAGAGATCTTGTGTTGACCCAGTAGGTCCTCTGCCGCTTCTGTGCAAATCATTATTCTATGCAAAACAGACTCCTGCCACCAGCCAACTTGTGAAGTCTCTGTTTCGCATAGCAGGCAACCACCTTTCCAGTCATACTGGTCATACCAGCAACCCTTCCTGTAGCCCACAAGGCTTGTGAGCAGTCACAGGAGAGCTGCTCTCTATAGAAACACAAGTTTTCTTTTCATTACTGACGCAGATGTAGGACTGTGCGAGACAAATATGAGGCAGACAGTGATATTTCAGGTTAGATGCGGTCTTGGCATTCAGTTCTGAAAGTACCATGTTCACTTCTAACTAGGTGCTATAAAGACATCAACACGAGTTTGGATAGACCTTGAGAATGCTGGGGATGACCACTGCACCAGTAACAAGCAGGTGGAGGGGATCGATCAGACTAGGTGACCATAAATGTTTCCCTCAGGCTTTTTAACTACACAGAAGTTGTTTTGTTTCATACAGGAGATGCAGGTGATGCACTGGTGGATAGAAAAGTCCCGGACAGCATAATCTACTTCTGTCACAAATGGATAAGATTTGCTGCCATTGCTTTAGATTTTACCAACTGTAAGTAGCTTCTCCAACATGCAGCATGATAAAATACTTTTACGTTGGAAGGAACTGCTGGAAGTCATGTGGTGCAACCCTCAACAGAGAACCAACATAGATCAGGTTGCTCAGGATTTTGTACAGTCAAGATCTGAATACCTCCAAGGATGTAATTTTATAAATCACTAATGCTTCTTTATGTTCTTCATCTTTTAAATTACAGTATTCTAAAATTAGGAAATTTTTTATTTTCTATCTGAGAAGTTGATAGCCAGGTCTGTTTCTAAGGACAGTACATATATATGAAATATTAATGCGGTGTAAACCAGCGCAGGTGCCCTTGAATGTTTTTTAGTACTATTGGAGTTTATATGATCTATGATAAGAAGTCAGTTCTGTTCCCCATGGGCTATAGCTTAGCCTCAAGACTTAGTGGATGTGTGACTTTTAGTGTAAATTTAGTGGAGACTACGATGTCTATAAACCCTTACAAAATGTCATGCAAAAAAAAGTATTAGTAGATTTCTACCTCAAACTACACCAGGCTCACTGTCAGACAGCAAAAGTGCTTACAGGTGTCCATCATAATGTTCTCGGGCTTATAAAATTAATTTAGCCCCTTGTGGTGGAGACTGACACCAGCTAGCAGAGGATGCATTTCAAAGTATGCATTCTCTTTTCCTGAAAATAGAAAAGGACAGTGAACCTTTCCAGAATCTCTGAAATAAAGAAACCTGGAGTACCTGTAACTGGGCAAATTTGTGACAAAGCTTGAGGACCAAGCCACAAATGTTGGACACAAAATCGCATATTTCACATGCATATTAACTATTTTCTACCAGGTTTGACCTTCCTTTCCCGTATTTGCTTTGTGTGAAGTCTGAAAAGAAACTTGTTTTGGAAATGTTAGAAGAAGAACAGTAGTCATGGCTTCAAAAGGGAAACTATCTACATGTTCAGTATTAAATGCAGATGCAGTCAGAAAAAGAAGAGGCATTACCAATAAGCGAATATTTTCCAATGCCTAAATTCTTTATAATTTTAACTGCAGTCTTAAATGACATTTAAATGTATATAATTTATTTCAGGAAAAAAGTATTTTATCTTAGTATAGCATTTAACTTTGATGCTTATCTATGTGAATAAACTGTATGGGAGAGAAATGTGTTCCTATGTTTCCTGAGGCTGTTTTTTTGGCAGTGCTCTGTAAGACAAGGTTGTCCAAACAAAAAAGAAAAATAGTTCATGCCATTACAACTATTTTATGTAGTAGCCAGATGCCTATTACTTTTGAGTCAAAACCTCAAATGTTCACGACATGACAAAAATCTAGAAATCTTAATCTATAGCTAACCTTTCGGCTTCCTCAGTGCTGAAGATTATTGTTCTGTTTTAAGTAGTTTAATCAGGTACTTAAAATTTCCCTTTATGCACACAGCAGCTGTCTGAAATCAGCTGCCTTCAGCCTTTCCAGAAGCCTCAGGCCAGAAAGAGAAAAAGGTAAATAATGTCAGAAAAAGTGTCTAAGCTCAATAAGCTCTACTAATAACTTAATAGATTTCCCTTTAGGATTCACCTCAACCTCTTAATATGTTTTAAAAACTAACCTGCCTAATGTCCTAAAGTTCTAAAACATGGTAACACATTTTTTAAAATACCATTTTTCAATACTAATTTGAGAAGACTTTGAACTAAGAAGAATCATCTTTTATAAAACATTTACTGCTTTGGTTTTAAAATGTTTCTATATACTAAGAACAGAAGGAACAGCCCTGAACAAGGAAAATACTCATCCAAGTCAAAACCAGCAGCTATCAGTTAGCTGCTTTTGCTATAGTTTTCTCCAAAAAGCCTATTTTCTGTTGGTTTTGGTTTGTTTTCACTGCCTATTAAACATAATGGAAACAGCGTATGTTTTGCATGCTCCCATAATTCAAAAATTCTAAAAGGATTTCACTGAAGCTTCCCAAATAAATTCTTTGGTTGCAAAGAGTATCCATGAACAGTTACAATTTCAGCCCAAAGACTGAGGGCTTCACACAGTTATGAATATATGGCAACAGGAGTTTATGACCTTTCTGGTAATCCAACCATGGATGACTTCATCAGGTGTCCACAGTAAAGAGTGTGTTATACTGTTTCTTGACAGTACGTGCAGGATATTTGATTTGTTGTAAAAGAAGTATAGCCCTGCTTGTAGGGCACTTCCTCCAAAATAAAATCACATTCTCCTACCTTTTTCATTGAGTATTTCTTTTCACTTAGTTCTGTTAAAAAAATACTAAATTGAAACCAATAACTCTTTTTCACTCTTCCGGGTAGATAACGTTGAAATAAATCCACAACTGCGAAACTATGAATGCTTACGACCAAGGAGGGCATTACCCCAAAGGTGAATACTAATAAGGATATAAAAGCACTTATAATAGAAAGTACTTTCATACTTACCTACAGAGACGACTCTTCAAACCATCACAAAGTACAGTTGGTTTTGCAAACTGACTGTCATTCTACCAACAAATTGAATACAGAGTGCCTATTTTTCAGGCCTTCTTCCAAGACCTTGAAACTAGAAGCAAATTAGATTATATTTCTATTAGATAAACCTTTCCATACCTCAATATACATACTTCTATACATATTTAAATTGCGATATTTAGTAAATACTATAATTCCCATAATAAGGTAGATAAACTTGAGACCGTAATGACAAAGAAGTACTGAAATTTGTGCCTACGTTAGTCCTGAAAACCCTCACTGTAATCAGCAAGAATTTACAGAACCTGTGCAAAGATACAAGTATGTATATTTATTTAACATTTAGATCTATGAGGCAATGTATGAAGCAGCATACACTAGTGGGTGCTATTTTTAATTTAAGAATTCCTCCTCTATCATGGAGATAAATTCCGTACTAAAGGTGCTATTTTGCCATTTCCTTTCTTTTTAATTATAAGAAAAACAAACATGACCTCAGAACATCTTTGTTATTAATGTGAGAAAGGAAAGGGGAAAAATAATGAGGGTGGCACACAGCATGCAAGAAGAGGGGATTTCTGAGAAGTTGTATGATTAATATAAAGTTTTTGTAAGGGAAATTTCAAAAGGAAAGGAGACATTTAATAGAGGATCTGTTAGCCAGCGTACCAGTCACTGGAACAGAGTATTTACTCCTTGAAGGTGTGGCAGGGGCTGGAAAATTAACCAACTGTTAATGCTTCTCACTGAACATGGGCAATGAAAGATTAAAAATAAATAGCTAGAGGAGATTCGAATGGGGCACTTTTACTACCACTACGAGACACCTCTTCATGCTGTAATTCTTGAGGCACTTTTCCTGAGCTTGATATTCACTGCACAGAAACTGCAAGGCGAGGTCCTATTGCCCGCGTTCTTCTTTTCCAGTTGGTCTGCCTCTCTCTGCATATTTGCTCCTCCTGGATCCTTCGGCATCTACCCACATACAACAAAGTCAACTTCTGGCACAGGCAGAAAATGAATATGTTGCATTATTTACCAGTGGCTGCCCTCAAAATACTCCTGGGCAGGGTGGGAACAGTCCTTTGGTGTTTCTGAGATCATGTCTTTTTTCACAGCTACCTGGCTGGTAGCAACTGAGTTGAAGAACAGTATATTTTATATTATAATATATTATATTTATTTCCATTCTATTTGCCTTTGCAGTGGGATTTCTCTCTCCTGATTTTAGCTGTCTAAAGGTTTGACAATGAACTCAGTGAGAGCTCAAGACACCGACAATGACGTATTTACACATGGGTGTCTACAGACACACCGAGTAGCCTCTGAACTACGGGCCTCGGTTCGGTTGACCACGCATTAGTATCTAATGCCATTTGACATGTCCTGGGGTATCCAAGACGCAACAGACAGGTCCACAAAGATGACACAAGACAGGCAGGAGACTCGCTCCCAGAGTGGGCCATTCCACAGCACCTCAGATACCGCCAGACCCTGTGAGAAGGCAGCTGTATCAGGCCCCTCATCAAAACAGTCGGTCGTGTTCAGAAAAGAATTCATTACCAAGTACGATATCTGCATTATGGTGAGCTGAATGGCTCTCTAGGCCCTAATGACTATACATCCACTGACTTAATGATAGCCTAACATCTAGCACATATGTCAACAGCATCATTAGAAACCTAACTGTAGCAGGATTTAGGAACCTTAATTGTAAATGCCTGTGATTGGGAGCTGAATCTTGCCATAGTTGCCTAGGTTTCTTTTTCTGTTATGGAAAATACTAAACCTACTCAAAGGGGAATTCAGTCTGTCTGAAAATTTATAAGTCTAAGATAGGTGGGAGGATTTACCACTTGGAAGCATTCCCTCTCCCACCCAATGACTTTAAGCTGGGCTGAGATAACTGCCATAAACCGACAGAGTGCAAACCATTTGACATTACACGTACCAACTCCAAATGATGCAAATTAAATTTTGAGGTAGAATCTTACAATAATCAATTATGTATTTTTAAACATTTCAATTACTTTTAATACACCTGAATACCAGTGACACACTCAAGAAATGGATATACAGCTCTCCTTCATCGTACAGTAGTTATTCTGACACCTTTGAAGTTTGATGTCATCAAAACAGGACTGCATTTAACCTGAATCCTTCTTTCACTCTGTTCTTTAACCACATGGATAGCTTATAGACATTTTTCACTAACCCTTTTGAGAAAATAATAAAATTTTTCTTGTCTGCTCACAGTAAAGCTTAATTTTTCCATCTGTTTAAAATATCCCAACATCAGTAGCTCCTACAAATCCAGACAACTAATCTGGTTGATTACAAATATAAAAGCATACTTAAATTGGATTTTAAAATGATAAACAACAAAGGATCCATGTGACTCTGAGATTAAAAACCTAAATTATAATTCAAAAGAACTGATTAAAAAATTACTCCGCTATGAACTTGCATGCCAAATTTCAGCACAACTGAATTTGTTTCATTTTATAAATATGTGCAAACTAAAGCCTTTGCCCACTTTAGTACATAACAGTCAACAACTGGAATTATTTTACAGAAGAGAACATAATTCTAAACTGAAATACAGCCCTTATTCAAAACCAGAAGACATCTTGAAAAAATTGTTGATCTTTTATTTTACTTCCCTGCTTTGCTCTTTTTCAAGCTTTAATGCTTTTTCTTCACCTTCTCCGTTCTCCTTCTTTTGTCCACTACTCTTCATTTTTCAGTGTTTTTAAAGGTAGGAAGAAAAGAGTGATGCTTGAAGCAGAGAAAAAAAGGAAGGAGATTTTCTTAAAGGATTGAAGAAAAACTAA
Source organism: Sagittarius serpentarius (assembly GCA_034782735.1). NCBI lineage: Eukaryota > Metazoa > Chordata > Aves > Accipitriformes > Sagittariidae > Sagittarius > Sagittarius serpentarius. Next base: position 15,925,032 of record JAVKLA010000014.1, on the reverse strand, counting down.
AATAAGGCTGCAGATTTTCACAACTAAGTAATCAGATGAGGTTTCCCTCAGTAAATAAATATCCCTTAAGACATGAGCAATGAAAATTGCTTCATATTTTGAGTGGAAAATGTATTCCTCTCTTTACCAGATCCGCCCACCAGATAACAACAGAAATTTGAAAAAGAAAGGGCTTGTGGTTTGGTCGGACCATCAGAGGAGAAGGGGTTGAGGACGGGAGGTGAACTGAGGATGGTCTTCCGCACATCCCCTTCCAGTCACTGCAGAGGCTGTTGAACGCTTCCTCCGCTCTCACCTACCAGAGCTACACGGGAAAACTGATGCCAGTGGGAGTATCCCCCACTGTAGAAAGGCATCAGCATAAACCAAGCCTTAGCGTGCTGAGTCTTTCGCCTTCTTTAAGGACTACATTCCTCTTGAGTGCAGAATAATTGTCCATTCATAACAGAATAGGAGAAATTACTCTGGATTTAAAAAATCAAATTTTGATGAATCTGGTATCAGTTTATGTTTGCACAATTTAGTTCAAGTTGAAGGATCTTAAACTAGAAAAAAGTGCATATTTCTCCTTGCTAATAGACGATTCACTCAACAAAGTTACTAAACTGGACGATAAACTGGGTACTATACTGACTGAAGGTTGGTGTAAGGCCACTCCTTATCTTTCAAGCACATGATCTTAAGGCACTCAGAGATTTTGAGCAACTTACTCCACATCTGTGAATAAAGAGAATCTCAGAGGTTATAATGCTGCCAGATTTGACTTAATTTCCTCTTCCACCAGCCTCTGCACCTTTTCCAGATGTAGAAAGAAACGTCCCAGGGATATGAAAAAGCACGGAAGATCCTGGGTCCTGAAACGCCTGATCCTGCCCTCTGCTCTAATGGGCGACGTGAGGGCAAATGCGAACCAACGCAGCAGCTCCTCAGCCTGCACGGTGCTGGGGTGGCTGGGAAGCCGGGGGCCCTCTCTGCTACCCCGGCAGCCCCTGCGATGGAACTGGCGCCTTCACGTTCCGCGAGCGACCTCAAGGCAAGCAGCTCTCGGTTTTGTTTGGGTTTTGGAGGTCGCCACAGGCCCGTGAACAAACCCAAGAATCACCCAGCGTTCGTGACTTTTCTGCTGCAGCCGCCATGCCCCCGCGGGCTGAGAGCGAAGGAGTGAGAAAGGCTCGAGGGAGCTGCCCAGCGGCGGGGGCTGAGGGCTTCCCAAGTTCGTCCAGCCGTTCTAGTGACAGGACCGTTCCAGGCAAGCGTCACCAAGCCAGCAACACACGTCTGCAAATACATTTAATTTCCTCCCCAGTAAAACAAGCAATGAAACTTTGAGGTCCACATTAGAGGGTGGGATTTTGTCCGGTAGAATTTTTTTTGTTTCTAACCCGCGTGGCTGCAAGACGTATGCAGGCAGGTGTACAAAAGCACCCAGGAGGAGAGGATTTGGGAAGGCGCCTTTTCCAAGGGTCCCGCTGTCTCTGCGACCACGTTTCGCTGCCGGTCTCTAATGAAGAGGTCAGAGCAGGAGGCCCTGCCTGAGGAGGCCTGGCCACCGCTCCGGCAGCGCAGAATAATTTATGGCGGAGGAGGTCTGTCAGCCTTCGCAGCCGGGACAGACGGCGGGCGGGAGAAGGCCAGCCGCCCCCCCCGGCGGCTCCCCAGCCCCTCAGGGAGCGAAGACGGCAGAGGGTGTCGCGGGGCGGCCCCCTCCCTGCCTCCCTGCCTCCCTCCTCTCCCTCTCCCTCTCCCTCTCCCCCCCGCTCCCACGGGAACCCCCGGCGCTGACAGCACCCCCGTGTCACACTCCGTCCGACTGTCACTCTCACTTTCGCCCCTATTATCACC
>JAVKLA010000014.1:15899227-15921727 GCA_034782735.1 Sagittarius serpentarius | reverse complement strand
TAGTCACCCAACTTGTTTTTCATGTCATTATAGCCCCTCCTAGCCTTCACATCTGCTGTCTACCATTTTCATTGCTTATAAGCAGCAGGTGAATGGCCCAAATGAAAGATTTAACAAGCCCTCAGCGGAGCTGCTGCCCTGAAATTTCACTCCCCTACACAATGCTCTTTCCCTCTCTTTGTCTGAAGTAAAAAGGGGTTTTCTCAGACCATTGTCTTGACTGTCGGCTGATATTGTCATCCTCTGTAAAGTTCTGTAAGTGGCTACTGCGCACGATAAAGTGAGTACTGTTAAAATACTTTCATGCTATTTCCTCAAATTTGTAAAGCAGGCAACTTAAATCATCCTCCCACTCCTTTGCAATTAGAAACCTGCAGAAACTCGAGGAACTCTGTTTACTGGTACAAATATTAAAACAGCAAATTAAGTGCCAGTATTTGTACCAACAGTTCTTACACTTCCCTTTTCAGAGTGCACGAAAAATATCAAGTGCCTACCAGACCAAAGAAAACTGAACACTCAGTTTTTGAGCAGTGATGATTAAATCCTGCAGCAAACAAAGTTTGGAAAGAAATACATCTGAATAACCAAAAGTGTGGGGAAATCACGATATACTTAGTGGTTTTATCCACAACTAAGAAGATCTAAATTTGTCTTTATTTTCCCCTGTGCATAAATGACCAAACATCCAGTTCATTCCCAAATACGCTTGCAAGCACAGCACCATGTCTCATCTCTCCCAGATCACCCAGCGAGGACCATAATTTATCAAGCTGTATCTGTAACGAACTTGGTACTTCCTCTGCTGGTTAGCCAGAAAGATTACTAACAAGCTAAACCTGTTACCTGTGAGGTGGCTTGAGGTAAAAAGAAAACCCAAATTCATCACAAAATTCACTGGGGTAGTAAGTCATCAAAATGAAGCTTTTAAGAGGCCTAAACTGAGATTTGAAGATAGGAACTTGCTAATCTAAAGCCTAAACTTTAGACGACATCTGATTCTATCCCAGGTTATATCTATGATGGCACAGTAAGGTCTACCTTAAATAAGCTTAAGACTAAAATTAGGTTAAAGTTATCGTTATAAAGAATGAGGGGCAGTGAAAGACTTGTCAAAAGTGTACGCAGCAGTTGCGGGCACCCAGCGCAGCAGCTGGGGGCCTTTGGGAGCACTGGAGATGCAGTCCCCTACAAACACATGCAGATCGTTTCGAGTGTCTTCAGATGAAATGCATATGTACTGGTCGTAATATTTTCTTCATAATATTCAATGTTCAAAGACTAAATGTCAAAATGTTGAAATTAGAAGCATTAATGACTTTTAAAGGTATATATTTCAGCTGCAAATAAATGTATTTACTATATACAATGCAGGCATTAATTCTTAAAGTACATACCCTTTCTCAAATTATCCAGGAACATCTAAAGCAAAGATCTGTCCCAGCCTGAAGGGTAATACCTTCTCTGCTTCCTGAGAGCCCAGTAGCTTTTGGAGAGAGAGGGGCTGGAAATCCTGGTTTTATTTGTATTTATGAACCTGAGGCCATTTTCTGTGCTAAACTAGAGTCTGACGGGTGTAGGGGACTTCTACAGCAAGACTGCCAAGTTGCTAGTGCTTAGGGAACAAGCCAATGAAAACAAGCACCATGCCCATTGCTTTGCAGATGTCACATGGAAAGATCCTTTAAACCACTGTGTCTGGAAAGCTACCTTTAACTGTCACTTTAGTGTCCCTTTACACTGCCAGAGTGGTGTAATGAACTTCAGTATGGGTAAGGATGTGGCTGTGGTGCTAAACGAGGGAAAAGGAAGAAAATGTCTGTCTTTCATTATTTTACTTCTCATCTCAGTCCTTGGCCTTATCTAGCAGCGCTTTTGTAGCATTTTCCCCTCTTTACCTATGAGGTTTTGCCTATAAAGATAAAACACCTGTAAGACTCCTACAGGAGCTTGTCTCCTTTGCCAGTCACTCTTTCTCACCTTTCTCTGAGTAAACAGCACTGGGAAGCAGCCTCACTTAGACACTGCTGCGTGCCACAGCCTAGCTGAGGGAGGAGGCTACGGTTCCCCGCCTTCCATCAAAGTGGGAAAGAAACTTCAGCTTGCCAGTACATGAGACACATTCAGGCACATCTGATCAAAAGTATGCTATGAAGACTAGGCAATGACAAAGACGAAGAGGACTCTAGGGAGAAGGGAGGGAGGAAGATGGAAATGAAAAACTAGGAGGGAAAGGTGCTGAGTTAAACTCTTTTCCCCATGAACACCATTACTTCTTGAGCCATAACGTGTAGCCCGTGGGCCGCTTTGCATTTGCTGCTTATTCTGAAGGCTGCATTTTAAATTGGGCTTTAAATTGAGCAAATAACGAGAGAACTGAGAGTCACAGCCTGCTCTTCACTGGCCACGAGCCATGGCAGGTGACGTTGTCGGTGGCAGGATCTCACCACGGGGACTTGTGGCCACGGCACTGCAGTCCTTGAGGAAAGGAGCAATGGCAGGTGCAAGAAGCAGGAGGACCCTGACACTGGCACACCAGCTCTCAGGCACCCCGGCTATGGAAGAGCTGGGGCAAAGAAAAGATAAATGACATTATTTCCGTCTGTTGCAATACGGAAGATTACACCAAAGTAAATTAAGCAAACCACTCAATGTAACAGGGCGTGCTGATAGAAACCTAACCGCTCTTACGCCAAACCTTCACCTGGGATGCTGTAAATCCCATCTTAGTTTTTGGGGTTTGAGTTTTGGCCAAAGTGAAACAGACTATTGTGCAAAAACATACAGACATTTCTGTTGGCAGAATGGGATTTTCACAGACACAGAGCGTATTTAAAAACTGTTGTGCAGCAACAGTGACAACTATCAGTGATCAACCTTGAAAACATCAGAACCCCTCTAATCCAAAAGTGCTGCCTCTGTACCTTGATGTATCTGAACGTTAATTTTAAAGGTGCAAACTACGTAATGGGTATAAAGGATAAGTATAAACTCACTAATATCATGCTTACCAGTAATTTCTTTAGACACGATTAAAACAGCTGGTATCTGCCACACAAAGGCAGTTGTATAACAGAGGCAGAAAATCTTAATCCTGTCTGTGAGGCATTTAAAGTTCCCACTAGGATGAAGGGTGCTATAAAAATATTTTTAAGCCTGTAACTAGCAAAAATGACTTCATTATGATCTCATGTGCTGCCAGAGCACCAATTAAATTGACTTGATAATGTTATGATTAGGCTGTACTTTTCATCAGTTACAAAGCTCTTGATTGAAGAAGAGATTTGCAACATTGAAAGAAATGACCTTGTGATATGGATTTTTATCAATGACTTTTTACCTTGCTGGTTTCCAATTACATGACAAATAAATAATAGTACTTGCAGCTTCTATTATACTTCTGAGGATCCCAAAGTACTCTGCTGATTAATTAGCTTCACAAGAGCTGTGAGAGGTAGATACATGTTATCCTGCTGTTATTAACAATTCAGAATTCAAATGTGATATCTTTGCCCCATTCAAGTAAATGGCAAAAATCCTCTTGACTTTAGTGGGGGTAGGATTTCACTCAGAGAGTTTAAGCAGTTTGACCAAGGTCACAAAAATCTGCCTGCAGCGGAGCTGGGACATCTCTCCTTTCTCACCACCACTGCAGTTAAAGCCATAAAGTAGCTTAGGTAAAATGTACCCAAAGTGTGAATTACACTTGATCCTGTACTTCCACTGTCAAAAAGTCACCTTTACAAGTCATAACATAGCACTACCAACTTCAATAAAAAAAGCAAATTCACATAATGCAGAAACATTTGCTTGGTACAGAAAAAAGAGCACATACACCACAAAGCATCCTTTCAAGTCCTTCTCAGTCTATAATATGAAAGTTTGAGAACACTTCTTTTTCAGTATTTATATGAACACATACATTGAATATATGCGTATATGTATTAAATCTGTTCTAGTATTTGTCTCAACCTGAATTCATGGAAGAAAATAAATGCACAGTACAGCACTCTATTCAAAGTTTCTCAGCTTATGCTAAGGCAAAATCAAAATTACCTAAGCAATTACATCAGAATAAAGAATAATTTAGAAAAAAACATTTGTATTCCTTGATGCTCTAAAATGTATACTTCATGGTTAGAGTTCTTTCTCCGACCTAATTACTGCTTGGGATACAGTGCAGTGGGAATTTTCCACACTGCACTCCAGACTCCTCTGAAGAGTTACAGAAAAGGACAGAAAGACAATTTGTTTTTCACTTTTCAATTCTGGAACAGAGTTGAGAAAAAAAAGATCTTTCTGGAATCAGTTCCAAAAATTTGGCAGCTAAAGCAGTGACAGCTGAGCTGCTTTGCTGGTTGTCCACCAGGCAGGCTGGTTCCCCATCAGAGGAGAAATGGAACCTGGGCTACCTTTTTATTTTTTGAAAGTATATGTCACCTTACACCAACTAATCCTTTGCCAAAAGAAAAAACATGAAAAAGTTCCTCCATTTCAGGGATTACAGCCAAACGCAATGTCTATCCCTGAGTTTGAGCTAAAAGAATTATGATAGCAACCCTAGCTCATTGCTTCTTTCTTCTTTCTTCAAAAGATATTCCAAGGGTCTTGCGGTGGATGTGAAAAAGACTCTTTCATCATCACTTGTCAAGTGTGGCCAGAGTGGTGGAATGTAATTCTTGCACTGGTTCTTGTCTTGTAGTGTTGGTGGAAGCAGAGGAGACCCTAGAAAGGGAAAATGCAACCAGCGCAAGAGGTACATCTGTATGGAGAATGGGAAGGTGACACCTACAGACATTTATAGACACTTGCAGGAGATGTGACACTTGCGGCAAGAAAAACCAGAGAACTGGGATGACCTTCAGTACTGACTGCATGGTAACCAGTGTCAGAAAAATGCTCCCCCTCCAAACACGTTATTACAAAGCTGAGGACTGCTAAAACCACTACAAGTAAATGCAATGAATTAGATAGTGCTAACCAGAGCTGCTTAGTCTACAAGGTACAATAAGTACTATGTGGGCAGGCTAGCCCAACTGTGACCTGCACGGGGATCCCCAGGTTGCTAGTGCTATGACAATTTCACTATGAAACCATTCTTTTAAAATATCTTTACTCTTGCAATGCCTTTTTGTTATAATATTTTTACATTATAATTTTATATATGATTTATATACAATATAAATATATTATAATAAGTTATGTTATAAACTTACCTCTATTATAAAACCACACAATTTCATTTGACCAGGATGCATTTAGTGCAGTAGCAGGGAGAGGGAAAGAAGTTTACAATCTACATTTAATCTGGCTGCCAGCTCAATAACAGCAAAGAAATGAAGCAGGTTTTCATGGTATCCACGAAGGCTCTAGGCAATGCCAACCTTGTGTCTTAAATTAATGCTTAGAGACAAAGAAAAGCATAAGGCATTTTACCGTTGTACACAAGTGGCTTTATTGGTTTTGACCCATAAATACCAAATTTCACATAAACCACGGTGTAACATAAGAACTTCTTTCAAGGTGCCTTTTGCAGCCAACTCAGAAGTCACATACTGATCTCCACAGGTCTTAGGTAGAAAATCCCTGCTCTTCACCATCCAGGAACTACTGTTGGGCAAAAGGAGTTCTCCATACTGCAGCATTCCCGAAATCCACGTGCACTATATTTCAGGGACTTCTGACACATATCCAGACTACAACAAGCAATGTAAACTGGTTATGCTGCTGTGTGTACAGGTAGTCATAATATTGATAGTGGGATTCAATTATGTTCGTGTTTATGGCCATGAAAATGAAGACAAAGCCTTGGAAAAGTGTGTGTTGACAATTCACAATTTGGGTTTGAGTAACTTGTATCACAGATGTAAAAATAAACCAAACAAACCCACAGAATTTTCATTACGTTCACAGAGCCAGGAAAAATGCTGAAGATATGCCTGTAGGAAGACAAGTTACTACCTCCTGGGATATTAGCAATAAGATTTATCACCTTCTTCCAAAGAATTCCAGCAAGAAACAGTGTCCAGCTGAGTTTGGAGAAAACAGATAAAAGATTTGACCTCTAGTCTGTAATAACAGCAGTGGACACTGATCTAGATCATCTGGCTGGCAGGGTGAATTAGCTTGACCACTAAGTGGACATGATTATAATCAGGGATGGAAAGACTTTCTAGCAAACAATAAGAGGAGAGCACCATTTCACGTGTCTTCTGGCATACCATGATTTGCTTTTGGAAGCATATGTTGCAAAGCTGGACACAAATAAATCGTAAGATCTATTTGTCTGCTAAGGCTGCAGCTGATGAAGTAAAAGCACTTTGTGCATGATTCCATTAAAAACAAAAGTGGCAACTTGTTTGGTTTAGGGTTTGGTTTTGGGTTTGTTTGTTGGGTTTTTTTCCCAGTGAAAGGTTCTATGCTGCAAAACACAGAAGATACTGAAAGAGAAACAAGTAATTCACATGTGGCATGTATATCAAATGGTTTTTTTCAGTATTTCTGCATTGGATTTTCTGTCTCTTCTCCCTTCACCCAAATTCCTCTCCTTTATTGAATGCAAACTCAAAGAAGCTTAAATCAAATATACAAAGTCACTAAGTTCAAGCAGATTTGAAATTAGGTGAAGAAAGTTCACTCAAACTCACAGACTGTATTTCTGGCTTCAGCAATTCTGAAAACAAACATAATCTGTATCCGTAGGGGAAGAACCTGAAGCAGCCTTTGACAGCAGAAATGTAGATCTAAGTCTTTTCAAATGCAATGGTTTTTAATAAACTTTTCTTAAAATGTCCTTTGACTTCCTATTTGCTGTTAGGTGGAACGGGGCAATACAAACCTCACAAATTATTTCATATATTTTTTATATTGGTATTCTTACAATCATTATTTCATTACTATTCAAGACTTGCAGTCAAGATTATGGTTTATGAAAATGCTAGGGTCTGGTAGTTTATAAGAAATAATATTTCTGTACTATTTATTTCCTGTTACTGCTTACAGACCACCACTTCTTGTAACCGTCTACATCCCAGTGTGCATGTTGTGTCTCTTTCTTTCCAGTAAAGGATTCCATTTTCTTATTTGACCAAAATACTCTGATAATCTGTTGTTTACTTCTAATCAGAATTTGGAACATCATCTGCATTTTTAAAGCTTCCAAAAATATGTTAAAATGAGGTTTAAATAAGGATCATACAATGGGTAGTATTCATTCAAATAAGTATATGCAACTGGTGGTTATGCTTACCATTAACGTAGCACCATGAAGGGCAATGAAATAAGTTGAGGTAGCCAAGAATTTAATACCGAAGTAGACAAACACAAATTATAAAGCTTGACAGCTCACACAAATCCAAAGAAAATTCTAACAAATAAGATATATAAGGTGAGGCTTCATAATCCATCTAAATACTGACAAGTATTTTGCCTAACTCATATTCAGATACTGAGTAATTTGAGCTAAATCATTTTACATTACAAAGAACATTAATGAAAGCCTCTTACTTTTAAGATCCTCTTCCCAGAAAAATGGTCAGTGACACTTAACCATGCTGTTATTTCCAGCATGTGATTACGCATGGTGAAACTTCGCCATCATTAGTGAAGATCTGCTTCCCTAGGTGTGGAGAACATTATTTTCCCAGTTGTAGCATGAATGGAGGAAGAACAAACAAAAGAGACCAGGAAGAGTGTGTGAACTGAAATAGGAAGCAAAGGCAAGCGGGGGGGGGGCGGGGAAGAGAAAATGGAAAAGAATATGCGTACAAGATGGTATTAACAGTCAAAAAAAACCCTGCATGAAGATGAGTGGGATTAGAAAGAAGAAAGTGAAATCCAGAAATGGTGGGAAATTATGCTAGTGAAAAAAACAGGCTGGGGGGTATAGAAAAAGAAAAGCCCTTTGGCCTCCTAAGTGCCACCTACTCAGCACAGAAGAAAAATAAAAGCTGAATAAGCCAATGATGTTTATAAAATCTGTAGATAGTTTTCTACGGATATAAACTGGCATTTCAGAGAAAAAGTAGATCTCATAGTAAATACATACCTATGTGTAAGCACAAACGTACTGAACTCCTAGCTCTGGGATTTCAGGTGCAAAAATCAGCTATCAAGGGTAAAGGAACTGAAGTTTATTTTAGCCTCACAATTCTCTACCGCCAAAGAACCAGAACTTAAGTAGTTCACCCTGTGAATTTTGCAGCCCAAACCAAGCATGTACAGCATTATTATATAAAATCAATATAGAAATGTCATCTGCAAAATCCCTGCCTGTCCTGCCTACCCTTATATCTATAACAAAACAAACTGCAGCTGATTCATGCTGTTCCTGGAAAGGGGATTATTTTTACATCCAAACCTTTTCCCTTGCCCTTTTTTTCATTGTCAGTGCAAGTAGCAGAGAGAATTCTGTCTGCTTTATCAAATGGTTCATTAACAACCAGTTTTGATGAGATCCTAATGATGTTACCTCAGTTGCCTGCAGCCTTACCTCATTTCAGGCCTGGAGGCAATAATGGAGCCACAAAAGTCTTAGGAGTTTGATCATGGTCTCCATCAGCAGATGTACACTGGCTATAGTGACCAGAACCATCAGGCTGTGTTATACTGGTAGGAGGAGGGACCAAGAGACAAATCCTGATGGTCAAAAGTTTTGTAAAAGACAACTCCTGAATTCTTTAGCTTGTTGTTGCTAGATTTTACTTATCATAAGTAAGAGAAATAAATGCTCACCCTTAATCATAACGTGATTCTAATAACCCTCATTCTTTCCAGCATGAAATAAGTTAAATATTATATATTAAAAAATACAAAAATCTTTAGTTGAGCTTTAATTACTTTTCTGGTTTGGGGTTTGTTTTTTTTTTTGCCTAACAATTTATTGCACTAGCCATGCTATTTACAGATAAAGAAACATTTTTTCATCAAAAGGAATTGCAAAGATCCGTAAGAATATATCCTGACTCAGAATAGAACGTATGTATTTTTTAGCTACATAGCACCACTAAACATATAGTAGAACAGGAAGAAAGTCATCTCACAGGTAGTAACCATCTTCCCTTCATACTAATCCACTACTTCATAGTCTCATGCAGTCTGCAGAGTATTAGAGATCCTTGTAAAAAAGTGACAGTTTCAGAATTTTTTTTGTAGTTTTGTAAAATACTTCTCCAGTGGATTTACCTCATAAAGCTAAATCAAAGCTGATGTTTTTAGCAAACAACACTCACAATAAAGATGTTAATGGGTTTATCCCTTTCCATATGTTCTTGCCCATTTGTTTTTGTTTTGCTTTGAATTTCAATTTTGATGTTTTTATTGAAGTATCATGAAAATACATACATACATAAGAATTTACAAGGAAAACATCATAATACAACATGTATCAGATACCGTACTGAAACCTCAGCACAAGTACTGGTAGAAAAAATTATATCTGAAAAGCATGTGAATTGCAGAGGAATGTAATGGATAGAAGAGATGTCATTGTACTGGAGGAAACGGTATGTAAACAGGGGCACTCCCACTGTGTGCACTAGCTGGCAAATCTCATCCTTATTTTCAGGCCAAAGAACGGCCACTAAAAGAATGGCCACTAAAAGGATTCAGTCCTTGCTTTAAAGTATTGTCCGGGTCTTTGTCCCATGGGACTTCCCATGGGGGCTCACAGGGGCTCTGCCCCAAAGGTGGTCACCCACCAGGACATTTGGAGGGAATGACCATGTCCTTGAAGATATTTCAATGCTGTATGCTGCTGACCCATCTAAATAACAGGCTGTGCTCTTCTTTATGTTACTTAGAAATTTCATCAAATTTTAACATCTGATGTTTCTATGCTCTTCAGCTGACAACTCCAAGTAGAAGAGTCTGAAGTAATCCAGCACAGTGATAAACAAGCCTTGAATTACTGTAGCCAAGTCTATACCTGGCAAGAAAAGGTGCAGTCTTCAGCACAGCCTACAGTAGCAGAAAGCTTTTTTTCTATTTATTTATCTAGTATTAGGAAACTCAATTCAGCACTTTGACCGTCAGAGGCAAATGTCCCCTTTAGAGATGCTATAATCGTTCCTTCAGTTCCTGGAAATATTTTCCTTCCTCACCAGCATCACTTCCATCATGCCCAGGAGGAGTGTTACAGACTGTTCTCCCGTCGAGCAATGTCTTTCAGACACAGGGGCATGTTGTTGATGCCATTGTCTCTTCCTGACAAGAAGGAAACAGAGTTGAGTGTGTCTGTACGCTGATTTTGTAACTTCTAATAAAGTCATTTAAAGTTCCAGCACATATACCAAATGCAAGAGGGGACAAAGCTCAGTTTCAAATGTCAGAGTTCTTTGCAGAGAGTAACAAACAGCTGTACTGCTGGAAAAGGACAGACCTGCAGAACTAAACACATCAGTACTGCAGTTCAAGAGCTGGTATTGAGGCTATTCCCAATGTAAAGATTTGCACAGTTACCAGGAATGCTGGACTACCCTAAAGATTCTTAGATAGTTCAGTGATTTCCTTCTGATGAAAACTTTCATTTGGGTTCTGTAAAGAAGTATTATGTGATATTCTTAAAATGTAACTACTCAATTTACGTGTATACTGTTTCGTTTTTTTCCTTCTTTATGATTACATGGTTGTTAAATCCCAAGGATTTTTTATTTTTATTTTTACATTTTTATTTTCTAACAAAATCATCATCCTGTAGTAAATAGAGACAGTAGTTGAGTGTTCAGGTTTCAGATGCAGACATCTGACACTGAGATGACAAATTCTGTAAATCTGTATATCATAAGTCAGTGTTACCTGCAGCAACTCATTCTAAACATGAGACATGCAAACCCTTTTTGCTTAGAAAAACTTCATACAAACCAGCTGAGGTAAGGAAACGGGCCTTTATATATGGACATTGACATCATTTTGCAGATGAAAAATCACAGGCCACGAGTCCTCCTTGAAAAATACAGCCATTAAAGGATAAATAATTTGAAAACCAAACTAAACCCAGGTAGTCAAATATAACTAAACCGTTAATTTAGAAATATAGATTTCTTCTTGATTAAGGAATAGTTGGGAATTATGATTTGTAATTGTTTCAGGATCTGAACTCCTTTTCTTGCATGTATGTGTGGGGACAGAGGAACTTCTGAGGTTAGGGAATTAGCCACTGCAGATATTAATTACATTACTTCAGTAGAAATTATACTATATGTTATTAGGCAATATAACATTATATTCCTCATTAGAATTAAGCTGTATAATTAACTTTTTTATCCTTAACACTGTGGTAAAAAGAGGCTTGACAGGATGGAGCATAAAATGTATTTTACAAACAATCCATTCTGTAATTGGATTGTTCTGAAAATATAATCCTTTCCCTCTGGTTTAAAATTAGTATTTATAATCACAAGTCTTGGTAAACATAAAATTGCAGAAGTCTAAGCCTCAGTGGAGTGGTTTTAGTTCTGTTCCTCTTTTCCCCCTCACTTTTCTCCACCGAAGAGTATTTTCTTTGAGACAGAAAGAGGGATACAGGCTGAATGCTGAACGCAATCTTGCAAATGTTTTCTAGTTTTGCTCCCTTACATTTTCTTTTTCAGAATCCTAATGTAACACTTCCCTGCGCTATCACTTGTCAAAGCCCCGGCTCCTAAACTGTTGTATTTGGCCAGCAATTAAGAAGCTCCCTGCATGAGAAATCCTCCTCCTCACAGAATTCTTAGCCCTCGTTCCCTAATGTTAGCCGAGCAAAACGGTATATCTTTATACACACAGTGCGACTGCCAAGAAATCAATTCTGTGTGTTTTCCTCCCTTTTACACTCTTAAAGCACCGTGATCAGTTTTCTGTCTCTGTTTCTTTTACACGTCCTTTCATAGCTTTAAAGTGGTGTCTGAGCCCTTCCCCTCTCCCCTGAAAAAAAAAAACAACCGCAAAACAAACCAGGTAGAATTCCTCTGTTACTATTAACACCTAAAAATATGATCATGAAACAAAAGCTTTGCTCCTCTGTCCAATTTGATGTCTTTTTCATGCCGCCTCAGTGATGGCCAAATAATTGGTTGTTCACTTGTGTCCTTGTCTCCCCCGACAGTTCCACAGATGCCCTGAACAATGCTCCAAAGACTGCTTTCAGTAGGGGCAAATCCTCATTAATCATTCCTGGCTGACAGCACAAGGGAACACCTGCATCTGGTGCAGGGACCAAGCGGTGGCTTCTGGGAGCATGCATTAAAAAGACCAACCAATTCAAGTTGTGGGAGTAGGCTTCTAATAGCCATGTGAAAAATCTGTCTCTCGCCGGATTTTCCTTTCATTAAATACCTAAAATTAGACCTGTGGCTCGTGTTGAGATTAAAACACCAATGTATTCTAAGCAAATCAGGAAATGAACAGTACTGTATGTTATGATAAATGGCTGCTAAATTCTTTATGTCTAGATCAAGCAATGTTAGCATTAAATACTGATGAACTGTCACATAATTTTCATTTAGAAATGACTGCACTTTGAGCTTCATGTCCTGTGGTGCTCATAAATATTTTTCCCTGCTATATTTCACAAACAGACTACACTGACTACATAGATATTTTTACCATGTAGCCCCAAGTTCATCCTGTATATAAACTGGTTTTCTGCACAAGCACATCAGCCTTTCTGGGCAAAGTATTATCAGAAAATGTGCGTAGTACAAAAAGGAACCATAGCCACCCTGGTACTATAAAGCTATGTTCCAGCTTCCTATTAGAACACTTCCTTAACAGAACAGTTGTCAGGTTTTTTTTTAAATTGTTTTCATTGCATTTAGAGTGCATGGGGGGATTTTCTTCCTAAGGAAAATGGGAAAGGAGTGAGGAAAGCAAAAATAAGTTGCTTTTTTGTTTTGTTTTGTTTTGTTTTCATAAAAATGAGTCAGATATCTAAACACGTAGGGCCATTAAAATCTACAGTAGGATTCCAACTGACTTCAATGGGCTTTGGGTCAGGCCCTTAGGCCCCGCATCTGGTCTGTGATTAAATAAGCACATCTCTTCCCACATATAAACTGGAGAGAACCACCATGGGCTGGGGATTACAAACGACTAACAATGTATTTTTTTGCACATATGACTGAGCACAACCAGGCTTTGAGTCTGTCCATAAAATATGTTCACATCTCAAACAAAAAAGCACTCAGCTGATACAAAAAGCATCTTTTAAAAGGCAGTCAATTATCACCTATACAGCATGGAGAAGATTTTAGCAAAGGTCAGAAGGGGGAGCAAAGGAAAAAAGTGATGTAGCGAAAAAAAACCTACAGAACTCTCAGTATTAAAACACCAATAGTGCTGAGATGCTGTATACAGTGTAAAAGAGTATAAAACACATCTACGGTATGAATTACAAATTTAATTTGAAATATATTTTCCTGCAAGACAATACTGATGGAATTGATTTGGAAAAAAGTGACTGAAACAGAATTTTGAGGAGGCATTTTTTTTACCTTTAATGAGAAGGAAAAGTTTGCATCTTCATTTGCAAAGTAAAATCATGTTCTGTACAAGCAGGAATAAAGCTTGCATGCAGTAGTTTTATATTAAAAAAAAGCACTGTTGACCAAGAGAAAAGCTACGAACTGCCACATTTGGGAAATCAAGAGTTAAATATGCATGCATATATAGCTTACATGTATTTTCATATTTTATCTTTATATGTTTAATATTTTTTTATAGTTACTGAACAAAACTTTAAAGATATTTCTCTTTTGCACTTCATTCTCAGTTAGAAATAGTGACATTTGACTGTGAAATATTTTATTCCTACAGAAGGCAGTACTATCATCTGCACAATACGAGAAATGATGCAATCTAAATGCTGTGAGTTAAGGAGATAAATAAGGGCAGATAGAACAATACAGACACCTATTTGGCCTATTCTCTGAAAACTACCAACACATGAAGTCTTGCTCTTTTCACTACTGCCTCCTACTGTGCTTTCATAGCAGCAACTAAAGCATCTGCTCTTAAGAATTTCATCCAGATGTGGTGGAAATTTGGGTTATAACAGATCAGTTTAATTTAAGAACAGTATTTTCGTAAGATCTGTAAAAATATCAGATCTTTAAAGTCCTTGTTAGGACCTTATGCAAATATGTACATAAGTCAAGTAAATAAGTGACTGTGTAGATGTAATGTAATTATGTTCACATCTGCCTGTAAGGATGGTAAATATGCTGATGCATATAGTGGGCATCTCCTTAGTAATATACCTCAGTTACAGATGAGAACTACTGAATGTGGGAAGTCCCCTTCCAAATTTTTTTAACTGAGATGCTTAGCAAATTGTCCATGCGGGAGTCTGGAATGCAAATTCTAGCTGCCCTCAGGCAAATTTCATTAGGCTTTCCAAAATCTTTTAAAATTTGCTGTGTAAATAATTTCACATATAACTTGACAGTATCTCCTGTTCAAAAGTGACGCGTTTCATGTATACTTCAAATATATGGAGGGGGCGGGAGTTCTTCAAAGAGACTTTGTTAAGGTAAAAAACATGTAAAACATTATCTTTGTTGTTACTAGAAGCTCTGATTATTGTATTATACTACAGTTTAAAAATAACTTTGAAAATCTGTTGCTTTTATCACAGCATCACTCACTTCTTTTGGACTGGACAGTGAGAGGAGACTAGCAAGTGCCACTGCCTGCTCTCACTTTCATCAACTTAAAACTAAGAGGGATTGGCACAAAAGTTTGCACGAAATTAAAGATTAACCACCCCCCCCCAAAAAAAAAATAACAACACCCTACTTGGAATTCAATTTTAAAAACTCATTTCTTTAGACCACTTCTACCTATTTTTGAAAATCTCATTAGATCTTGTCTTGCTCCCTCCTTCTTCCACTTCTTTTAAAATTTGGAATCAGCCAGTTCTCAGAGGTAAACTAAAGCTTTCCATATACAATTTTTCATGTCAAATGTTATGCCAGTTCTCAGAGGTAAACGAATGCTTTCCATATACAATTTTTCATGTCAAATGTTATACCAGTTCCAATATTAGCTGAAAAGTGGACTATTTCCGGTATGAATTAGAACACAAAACCAAAAGCCAAAATACAGTCCTTAATAATGTCCTGTCTTCCACCTAGCCTTCCTCTGCCAGCCCTGGAGAAACATTCTTGACCCAGTCTAAACTCTGTGCATAGATCATACACTGCGAGGGGTAAAATACCAGGGGAATCATGTAGGTAATCTTCACACTAGAAATGTGGTGTCCAAAATCAATCTCTAACAGCTTTTTAGCAGTTGTCTTTATCTTAGTAGTTACAGGCAGAGGATAGTATACATAATAGACTAAATACGTAACCACCCTCCCCAGTAAAGGTGGCTTTCAAAGACTGCATCTTGGTTTTTCACTTCATTCTTATTCCCTGGCCTCTGTAACAGTCATCTGGAGGCCAATTTATTTGGGGTTGGGGTGAAAGGAATAAGGGGCTGCTTAGCTTAAATAATATTAGAGCAATTAGTGTGTCAGAAAAGTTGTTCTTGCTTTTTTCCCCTATATTCCTTTCCTATAATCCCTAAAGTATAAGGAATAATTAACTGAAATCCAATTAATGTTGATTTAGAACACCTGTTTCCAAAATCCTTTGAATAACTTTTTCTTTTTTTTTTTCTTTGCTCTTTGTTTTAAGATGAAATACATATCCCTATTCAGTTGCTCTTAGGAGCTCAGAGATTTGCATTTTCTAGACATGAAGAGAACCTGTTGTAAGAGAGCTGTGAAGACTTAAAAGACCGAAAAGAGCCTGGTGTGTATATTACAGCAGCAGTAACTTCTTTAACTCTTCCTTTTCCAAATTTCATTCCTTCAGAACACCAAAATTATCAACACCCCCACACACACCTTCCCCAATTTTGTCGTGATAATTTCTGCTTTAGAAATTTGCTACAGTGATGGAGCAAAGCGACCATTTCTGGCTGAACATGCTTACCACAGCCACCCTGTCAGGATAGGCGCTAAAGACAGTGCATCTTGGGCAATAAACACCCACTACCCGTGAAAAAGGATTTGCCTGTGCCGTTCTCTGCAGGTCTGAGCAGCTTTGATCCCCATTAGCTAGCTACCCTGACCTACTGTTGTGCAAGTACACTTGAGGACGTGGTCTCCTTTCTTTCCTTTCCTTCACCGACTATTTCTATGCAAAATGAAACAGGACCTGGATCGAAGAACAACTGATTTCTAAAGCACGTAACTGTTCACCAGTGCCATGAAGAGTTCTAACAGGATTTGTGTTTATATATTGATTAAGCACCTCTAAAAATCCTCACCCTGACAGTTTAGACACAGGGAAGACAATGATTTAGTGAGATGCTTATTACCATAGACCTGTTTTGAGACTAGACATAGTAATTAACTCTAAGCTGTGACTGTAAAAGTGTGACCTATTAACCACGTTTTGGAATTCAAATATTTTTACAATTTAGGTGTGGTACCATACTCCTATAATGTTCAGCTGAACAAAAGAACCCTTTCTACTCAGTATTTGGAAATTTTTTTTGCAATATAGCTGTCTCTGAAACTATCTTATTTTGCAGAGAGCAGAGGAACGTGAGTGAGGACTTCTTACCCCTCTTTGTCCTTAAAAGTGTTAGATTTCTTAGCTGAAAAATAAGACAACAGCAAATATTGCTCAATCTTGATTTCTTATGTACTAAGCAATTTCTTGTGAATCATGTAATGCATTCAAGGGATCAATTTGTGTGGATACTGATTAACTGTATCAGAGGGGTTGTCTCATTATATATCTTGAGCCTTTTTCATTAGAGCAAATCTGCAAACAAACGTTGAGTGTTTAGATTATTTTGCACCATGCTGTATGTCTAGCCACAGATACAGACTATACCTACTATTTTTAACAGGATTATAGAAAACATGAAAGGGTACTTCCTTAAATATTGACATTTGAGAGGAAAAAAAAGGTTTTTAATACAGAATCTGAAAGAACTGGCAGAAAGAAACCTTTTGCCCCTTTAAAGAGCAGCTGCATATTAAACATCTACACTTTTGAAGCACCTTAAGAAAATTACTCTTAGCATTAGCAATACAATGTTTTATGAGAGGCCCATGAGATCCCGAAATAGTTACAAAAGAAGGAAAGAATGGACAAGAAATAAATAGCATTATGGACAACTAAGTGAAAAATTAGTCTTGAATTATACAAGCTGTTATAGGTAGCAGTGAGGCCCGGGAGGAAGCTTACATATTTCTAAGATTATCAAATCATTTCATGAAAAACACTTGTGTCTTTACAAATATTTTTAGCACCCCAGTGATAATTTAACTTTCTTATGAATTAAGGTTATTATAGACTCCTGTCAATACTGGAGGGAGGTTCTGGAGAGAGACATATGAGAATGGATTCCATGCC
This sequence comes from Sagittarius serpentarius, assembly GCA_034782735.1. Taxonomy (NCBI): domain Eukaryota; kingdom Metazoa; phylum Chordata; class Aves; order Accipitriformes; family Sagittariidae; genus Sagittarius; species Sagittarius serpentarius. The sequence goes on along the minus strand of JAVKLA010000014.1, from coordinate 15,904,334 downwards.
TTTATCTTCACTCATGAGCAGGACTAGTGCAGGCCTTCATGCATACAAAATACAGACTTCATAGACCACAAAAAGGCCACCACATCCATTGGTGAACTGCACACACACGCATGAATGACAGATCCAGGCTGAACATATTGAAAAGAGTCTACACGTTGATGTGCAACTGCTTGAAAACTACCACACCAATGCACATTTCTGGGTGTAGGAGAAGAGGCACATCATAGACCTTTACAAAATTATACATTGATGACAGACTTCAGACTTCTTCTCTTATAAAAGGACTGCAAATGCTGATGCTCCATAGAATGAAACAAAGAAAGGAATAGTCCAATACCAAGAATACTGAAAAAAACAATAAAGGGTCTATCATTTAATAAAATTAAAACATTACTTAGATAAGCAATGGGGTATGTTTGAGACTTAAAATGTGTACAGCCAAGAGCTAGGTGCAGGATTTTTGATGAGAAGGCTTTTAAACTGGTTTTCATTCTCCATTTCCCACAGGATTGCAGCTCTTCCAAGTGGAAAGAAGGAAAAGATCTGCCTGGGTATGCTGGTTTGATTCTATGAGGTAGGTGTCTTCTGGTTTTGAAGAAATTATTATGAGGGGAGGGGAATTTAATTTATTTTTCATATATTAGAGATTGAAGAATTTGAGACCTCTCTCTCATATAAGGCTCTAAGTATACAAGGCTCTGAAGGAAAACCTCTTTGTTCTACGAGTTGTAACCAAACTCTTATTGCCATGGCTGCATGGTACAACGGGTTAGAACCTTTCACCTTTGGAGGTACCTGAAGGTGCCTATGCATATCACTAAAACTGGAGGAAAAGGTGATTTTCAGCTGTGACTTCTTATGCATGGGGTGTGGGAACAGAGAGGCAGGCTAAGAGGGGACTTTTACTCGCCTCTGCACGGTTACCTTTCCAGTTCTGATGTTCTCATAGCCTTTGCATATCTACTATCTTTTCAGAAAGGCTTGTAATGCTCCAGAGCATGGAGATCACATCACACAAAGGAAAGGACAATCACTATGTTTGCATGGAATACTAAAGATACACTGTGCCAATGAATGAGCTAAAACTGAAATATTTTATGAAAGCTTTCCAATCATTGAAACGCACCAGGCAGCACAAGATATGTCTAATGATCAGGGTGCCAATAGATTAGGGAGTTAATTAGAGAAGGAGATCCTCATGGTAACAGCCTGGATAATCAGGATTCTATTGTTTTCAGTATTGACAACAAAGGCGGGAAATTTAATGGTAATACAGTTACTTTTATTTAGCGCTCTTCTTAAATGTTACTATTTCATGCCTGCTATCCAAATAAAAAAATTCTGTATGAATTCAGTCCCAGTTCAGCATCTGCAGGTGCCAAACCAAAATAAATTGGGGGGAAGGGGCAGATGCTGACAGGATTGCAGTCTAGACTCCTCACTCTAAATCCATTTAGTGCTATTAACCATGACTGGGTGTAATAGCTCTGTGTACATTAGCACTAGGATAATTTTCCCTATTTTGCTAAATATCAAATGTGTGTATTCATACATACTATATAAAGAAAACATCAGAGATAACAAAACAAAAAGGCTAGCATGCTTCTTTGCAGTATTGTCTATATTTTCGAATGTTGACTAAGAAACAAAAATCAAAGTAGGCAGGATTTCATAAGATATAGCAATATTACTCCGAGACTAAACAGTGGCACCAGATAAAGTATTTCCTTCTAATACAAACAGATTTTACGCACAAAGAGTACAAGATTTAAAAAAAGTTAAGAAACATACACTTCCGCTGCATGCAAACGGCAATAGAAATCTAACTCACACTTCCACTGCATGCAAACAGCAATAGAAATCTAACTCAATCGAAAGATAATCTCGTTTAAGTGAATACATTTGCTGTGTAACAGCCCATATTTTATTAAGTTGCCCAACACTTTTGAACTCCGATAAGGAAATGGACCTATTCTGGGGGCAACATGGATATCTGCGGCAGAGATTATTCCTGCTATATACATCTACCCTTGTTAAGAAACAACGAAGAAAGGCGATACGTAAACACAGGGAGAAAACAGAAGCAACATTGAAAGTGATATTGAACTAGAGAGCCCTCCTTTGTGGAAAGAAATAAAGCACAAGATTATCTGGGAAGAAGAGAAACTAGCACCAAAATGTAGGGAGAGCCGGGAGGTGCAAGGCAGGGACGGGCAGAGAACAGTCAGGGTGTGTGGTGGCTGGGAGAGTCAGGTTGCACTCAGAGGAGGCAAAGAGATCTGAGGGTAAAAAGCCAATTAATGGATTAAAGGGTAAGTATCCAAGTTCTGAAACAGAGGGGTGATAATATAGGCAGCTAGGGAGAGGATTAGAATAAAGAAGTGATAACAGTATTCAGCTGAGAGGGAAGGCTGTCAAGAACTGAATAGGAAAAGAAGGTAAGACAATGAAAACAAAAACCTGTCATTTAATCAAGGGCTGTGATGGTGAGAGCCCAGACACCAAAAAAAAAAAAAAAGGGAGAAAAAACCCACCAAAGAAAAACAAAAAAGAAAAAAAAAGAATAAAAGACAAACCCCCACAGTTTGGTTTCAGCTCCAAGTGTCCGGAAATCATTGTTGGAGGGCAGAGACAGATGGAAGATTTGGCCATGACTATATGAAATCAAGTGGGTAACAATGAGTTTGGAGCAATTACCACATGCAGTTCCTCAGTGCTCTTTCTCTGAACTGTTTGCCACTAGGCAGTTGCTTGTCCCAAGCGTATAGTGCCGAGGATTTGCCACAAAATATACAGTGCCTATCTGTGGAGCCGTACAAGGAAGTGTGGGCTATGCGTCTCTTTTCTGGGGTTTCACAGTACCAAAGTATAAAACACTACTTTAAAAAGAATTCACAGTTTCCCAGTTATGTATTATCTTACTGTGCAGTCTTATTTTCCACAGTGTCTCTAACACTATCCCAAGTGTACTTTGAACTTAGCCCTTTTCCATTAAAATATTATAGAGGATTACTTAGGGAGGCATGGGTGGGGACTGATTTGGTTGGGGTTTTTTCTTTCAGTACTCTTTTGCTTCTTACTGTTTATACTTCACTGACCTGACAATATCTTTTCTTCTTCTGTGTAATTTAATAATATTGTCCTGTATTCTGTGTCTTAAATATGCTAAATCTATACCATAGAGATAAATTATAGCTGTCATGTCATGTTTCAGCTAAGGGAAAGTTTAAGAGGACTTCAGAGTCGTAGAAATTTAGCAATACTCTCAAGTGACAGCAAGATGGTTTTACTACAATCTGAATGAGACAAAAGTTAAGATCTTTTTACCGGAAATGTATTTAAGCAATTATGGCAGAGTATATCAGCAAATTTTAACTGAATCCATTTGTTAAAGGAAAAAATATTTAATAAACAGAAGTGCTCCCCTTGGCTTTGAAATTTTAAATTGTTATAATACTTTAACCAGTCTTAAAATCCATCTTTCCATGTATCCCATACTCTTCTCGGTGAACAGGGAAAATGTTTTTTCTCAGTATGATTCATACAACTGACTGCAGAATGATGAAAAACGGTGAACAACCATCAAGGCTTGATTTTGCCTTAAGATACTGACATCTATCTTCTACTGATGTCAGTGACCCAAGGTCAATACTAAGCCATAATTGTCAGGCAAAAAATGTCTAATAATAAAAGCACAGGACTGGAAGTTGGAAATGGCTGCAGATTAACGCTGCCTTCTTTTGCTGCCATGTACATACATCAGCAGGTGCCTCAGTCTCAGGCTGTAAAACGACCTTTATGGATTTTCCAGAAAAGAGAGGATTCTTCCACCCAGGACAGCTAAGCTGGGAGCAGGCCAAGAATTTACATGGAAGTGGAACAGAGGCAGAATCTGTTGTCAAAACTGGGATGTCCATATCCCAAGCAAATTACCTAAAAACTGGGCTAGAGATCAGCTAGTGTTTCACCATGCCTGTTGGACGGTTTCATTTGTACAAGTATAGACATAGTTACGAAGTCATCTTGAGAAGCAGTTTAACATAAATCAGCAGATTTTACACCAAAGCAGATGGGAACCATGGAGCAATTCATTAACACAGTGCTACTTTGAAGGGAGGAAGGGAGAGAATTGGAGGTAAGGGGATGAAGAGGGAAAGAAGGAGGTAGAAGACAGGGATGAACAGTTGGAAGGGTAGCTTCTTAAACTGCTGCACATAGATATGGCACAAAAATCTGATTACATCTATCTATTTTTAAGCCAGAGAAAGACTGACACAAAATTCAATGTAAATTTTGTCAGAAAAATGCACTGAGCGAGTGCTTGGATTCTCAGGATGACAACAGTGACCAAAAGACCACAACTGTATTTCTATGCCTAACAAGTTCAGTCATTATCTATTAGAATTTATGGAGACCAAATTACTTTTTTCCCCCTTCTAAAATTTCTTCCATTTTATATTAGTACTGTCTGACCAGTCTTCACTGTCACTGGAGGTATAAACTGGTAGACATCATTGCAGATCGTTTTCTGTTCTTGACCTCTTCCAGACACAAGGTACTTCTCTTATATTATACATTACTGGTACTCATTTTCCATGAAAGCAAAAATTCCAGTTCACACCTTCGTGGTCTCTCACCCTGATGCTATCTCCCTTCCCCTTAAGCATTCTTCCCTTACTACACTTCAGTTCCTTTCCTGCCTGTTGATCCTACCACAGTACTCTGGTAATACTTTGAACGGGGTAGTATTGCCTATTCCTCAGTTTGGAGAACTGCAAGTGATACTGGGTTTTGAATGCTAGCATGCTTCAGAGTGTGTGTTTGCTAAGTTAGTGAATTTGAGTCATAGATTCCCATATTTAAAAACTTTAAATGCCCCCCTCACACACACACATCCCCCCCCACCACACATACCCTCCACTAACCACAAACTGTCACAAGAATGGATGAGAGAAATTTTCTGAGAAACAAGGGTTGAGTCTCTGCCTGGATTCCTACACAGCTCCTATTGGGAAGGAGCAAATATCCTTCCCCCCCGGGGGGGGGGGGGGGGGGGGGGGGGGGGGGGGGGGGGGGGGGGGCGGGGGGGGGGGGGGGGGGGGGGGGG
>JAVKLA010000014.1:15878972-15899127 GCA_034782735.1 Sagittarius serpentarius | reverse complement strand
CCCCCCGCCTCTCTCTCACCTTCGAAAAGGTACAAGATTCTGAACAATTTCTGCATAATCTATTTTACTTCCTCAAGCGAGCAGTTACTGCTGCTAATATCTTTTTTAAGAATTCTGTTCAAGTGTAACCTTGTGAAAAGCCTGCTAAAGTTCTGGGCTTAATATCAGCCAATATCTGGGCATGGAAAAGTCTCTTATAGGAAAATCTTATTAAATTAAAATGGTTAGATATATCATTTTTATGAGTTTTACCTAAATGCCAGGGTATATGGTAAAATATTTTTTCCCAGTTTGGGGGAATACTTGCTTCCCAATTTGGAATTTGCTTTGTGTTTGTAATAAACTGGCTTGCTGGAAACCTTCAGTGCTAAAGAGGCCCTAAAAAAGCTTAAGTGAAATTTTCTCTGGAGTAAAATGTGTTGACATGGATAAAATGGGGTGATTTTATGTCCCATATTTGGAATAATTTGTAAGAAAATTCATTTAAATGCAGAGATTAATCAGAGATTTAATCAGAGATTATTTTCTCCTTTAAAGTAGGAAACAAGAGTTTTCTCAGTCTTAAAGTGATCTGAAAGGTCTAAAATTGTTCAAAAAATGATCTGAAACATAGGGAAAACTGTGTTAAATTATTATTGTTTACTATATCACTATTAAATGTGATTCTAAAAACATTTAACTTTAATTCAATATATTATGATTTTGTGGACAACACAAAGAAATACATACGTTCCTAAAAATAGTATTTTGATGATATATATTGGCAAAAAAGCAATAAGGCCATTCTGTGGACATCTTTCCTGGCAATATCAGTTTTCAAAAAAAATGTGAAACCCACAGATTTTATAATTTTATAAATTGGAAGTTTCTGTTACAAAAAAAAAAAAAATCAGAAATTATTTGGTATTAAAATGCCATGTTTGGGACATGCCAGGTGTGACTCAACCAAAGCGAGTTCAGCTGCAGTTGACAGTTTCCAGAGTCCGTTCAGTAATTGTATGATATGAATGATTAAATGAGACTGGATTATCAGAACTGAAGTTCTGAACTCAAATGCCAAGAATTGTCCCAACAAACTTAAATTCAAATATTTTTAACTTAAATTTAAAAATTTTAAGGCCTAAAATTAGAGCCCCTTCCAACCATTTGCAGGAAAGGGCCTTGCCTCATCTGATGCTAACATTAGAAGTCAAAACTATCCGAATGGCTGACGGCTCATCATTGGTAGGTGGCTTACAGGGGTATTAGGAAGGTAAAATGCCATAGGGTATTCCAGGAGACTACAGTAAGCATCTGGAACCGAGTTTTATCTGGAAAATCACTCTTGAGAAGACCACTGAAAAATCTTGTAAGAGCAAGTTTATACAAAACTTAACACAGCAGGCTCTTGTCTTCATGGAGCTTTAATCACTACTGCTTAAAGACTGAAATAATGTTCTGCAGTCATCTATTTCTTTCCACTGCCTCAAGATCATCTTGGTTGACTAGGCTTCTACCTTAGACATTACAGTGACGTTCAGTTCCTAAGAACTTAGTATACTTACATTGTAAAATATCTGCCTAAGAGGCTTGAAAGTACCTGAGCCATAGCTGGGATTATTCCCCCCCACCCCCTTGTGTTTAAGAAGGAAACCTCTATAGTACACAAGGATCAGAAGAAATTTTGAAAATGGAATACAGAATAAAATATAGCCAGCTACCAAGGGTAGCTAATGCAGTCTTAAACAAACAGCTATTTTTGTTAAGATACCTGATTTTTTCTGGAGAAAAAAACAGAGTAGTTCTCTCTCATCTGGACTAGTGAAGGAACTGGCAGAGTGCCACAGCAAATTACTGGTGAAGCTGGAGAAGGTGGGAATTAGAAGGAAAGCTGTACAGCAGAACAGAACTAGTTATACAAGACAGAAACAGGTCATAGTTACAGATTTATCCCTTGTCTGGGAGGCTACTGTTAAAATTTTTGATGGCTCATTCTTGAGATCCATCTTGTTTAATCAGAAAAAATCAGAACTGCTTGATGAAATATGCAGATGACGATGTTGGGAGGTATTTTTCAGTACAAATAATTATAATATCATGCAAGAAAAAACAGATCTCTAGGACTGGAAAAATGGAAATGGGGTGACATTTAACTGTTCAGAGTACAAGGTCAATCACTAACAGATTAATAAGAATTTTTGCATTAAATTTGGAGCTCATCACATGGTAACAACGCAGCAAGAAAAATACGTTGTCATCTTTTGAACAATTAATTTAACAATGAGGAGCAGTACAACATAGCTATGAAAGAAAAAAAAAACAGAAACAAAAAACCAACAAACCAAACATTACCCTGGTATTCAAAAGGCACTGGTGAGTTAATCGGACCATATTCTGAATAGAGCATTTGATTCAAGTCATGTATATTTAAGGAAGGTGGGTCTAATAACAGAGTTGCTGAGAACAGCTACTAGCTTGACCAGAATAGTACGGATCTTATAAAAGAAAACACAAGACTGACTTCTTTTAAGTAGCACAATGGAGTCTGAAGGGCAATTACTGGTCTCATTAGGAAGGAATATACCTGGAAAGACAAAGCAGCACCTAAGATGAAGGTACAAGAGCAAAGGAAAATACACTGGCCATGAATAAGTTCAAGTTGGGAACTGGGGAAAAAAAAGTCACGTGGAATGAAGCTCTGACAGCAGTTTCCCAGTAAGACCAGTCTTTTTAAAGTCCTAGAAAGGATTAAATATTCCATTTGTTTCTAGTAGCAGAAGAATGGATTATGACTCCAGAAGTCCCTTTGGTTAGGAGAAGCCTTCTGAAAGCAGAGTAAGCCTAACAGCTTACTATTTATGCCAATAATGTTTAGACAACTTATTTAACAGTAAGCAGTATTTTGCAACATATGTTGTCTGTATGCACATGTGGCTGAAAGTACATATACCTAATTTTTAAGTCTGAGCATTACCATACAAGCACACTTGCTTTCCACTCCTGTGTATAGTACATGAGAAATAAAGGAGTAGGGTACCTCTGTTTCTTTCCGTTAAAATAATAGCAGGACTCCAATGAAATGGGCAAGGGGAGTAGGTTTTGATGCATCTTGGGGTAGTATATCTCAAACAATATCCATTTATTGTTAAGCAAAATTGCCTTTTTCTGCAAAGTATAGTTAGTTTGCACATTCCTACTATTGTATTGCAGCATCTTGTAACTCCCACAGATCATCAGAGGAAGACTCAGAAACAGTAGGAAAAATAGGAATGTGCAACTGTCTAAACCGAAGGTCACAAACAGAAGTCCATACAACAACTCTACAGACAATCAAATGAGAACTTCCCTCCAAGATGCTGTTCAGATAATCTTTGAGAGCTTGACCAAGGTGCAGGTGTTTTTACCTTGGCTCTGACAACTCAGGCCCTAGTACTAAAAGTTATCTAATAAGACTCTTTTGGAGTAGAGACCCAGAAATAGGTTGGCTTTGGAAGATAACATTTCTCAAGGTCTTTTGCACTTTTTCCCCCCGGATTGCAGGAACAACACTGAATCACCCAATATTGCAGAAAATCACTTCAAGAATGTGGTCCTGAAATTCCCACTCATGATCCATTTGGCTGAAATGGTTTAAGCCATCCATCTGAGTGGATCTTCTAGCACATAAAACATTGATAAGCTAATCTGGTGCCACTTAAACCATTTCTGCAGACTCACTGTCTCCTGATGCAAGATGGGTAAATAAGCAAACTAAGACTTTCAGCTTTCATAAGGCCCAGAAGCTTCTCTATTCTTCTGTTGTGGTTGTTGGTTTTGTAGCTGTCATAAAACCATTTTCCTCCCAAAACATGGGAGAGGTCTCTCTGCCCCTCAAAATCAAAAGAGAAGCCACCACCTGCCGCAGGAGATAATTATGACAAAGTATAACATTTCCTTCATTAAGATGGTGAGAAGTCACCAATTACAAAACTTAAGGGCACACAGCATCCAGAATCCTGACAATGTCTCATTTTCTTTGCTAGATAACTCCCACACTTGGGCAGAGAGGACTGAGTCGGTACAGACGGAGTCACAGCTTCTGGCACACCTTCAAAGGTACTGATTAGAAGGCACCAAATGAATACAAGCTAGAATTGTAGCATTTCATTTGCAGTGAAGTTGTCAATGACTGTACTTAATTTCTGTCTAGGCATTTAAGACTAGGAGCACAAAGAGACTGACAAGCCAAAAAGAACCCTGAAGTCTTGGATCAAGATTTGGAGGGACCTGCTGAGTTTATTCTGCAAAGAAAGAGCAACTGAAGTTGTGAGATGATAAGTGTCTTTAGTGGAGTGGCTGCTTTGTGACCTGGACATATATGCATAAGCATCCTGCCTGAAGTTCCAGATCAAAATATGAAGGAGGAAGAACAGCAGTCTGTGCTACTCATCTTGTTACCAATCAAAGGAAAACTGTAATTTGTATGAGCTCTGATACCTCGTTTGCTACCAGCTACTAAGTTGCCTAAGTAGCTGAAGGTACAAATTTCAAGGGAAAAAAATAAAGGAAAACTAACTAATAGGACTCCAGGAGAGAGATGAAATGTAAACTTACACACCTTAACAGAAATAACAAAGGTTTGGGCAAAGCTGTCACAGTAAATTCCCACAGCCAGCTAACTGTGACTGAAGGCACAGACAAAATCGGTGGCAAATCAGAGGAAATGTCTAGGGCTCCCTGCAACATAAGCAGTTCCTCATATGAAGCATAGGTTATGCTAGAAACGGAAGACCATCAAAAAAAAAAAAAAAAGCTGTATTTTGAAAATTCAAAGGAACTAAACATTTATTTGGTAAAGTAACAGGCCCAAGTTTTTCTTGTCCTCTGCCTTCTCATCAGACTGTATCACAGCCAGAAGGAAATTCAAAAGTAGGTTTCACGAGACTCTCTGTACTCCTTATCCCCTTGAGGATGGAAGTTCAAAGAATGCAATGCATAAGATGACATAAGAGAAACTGCCTTTGCAAGGCTGTGCATGGGGGCTTGATCTCTTACCCTAGTCGCTGAGCTGTATGACACCCTTTTTTCTGGCTGGAAGAAAAGGCAGGGTTGGGCACCACCCAAATGCTCAAAGCTACTCAGATCTGAGACAGATCTAACAGATTTACCTCTTCTGCCTCTCTTAACGGGATTCAGATGCCTAAGCATTTTCCAAAGATAAGCTTCTCTCTGAGACAATAAAGACTTCTAGTATGACCATTTGATAAAGGTATAACTTCCCACCATTACGAGGCAGTTTGAGAAATCCATCAAGAAAACCAAGAAAGGGATAAAAAGTTTTTTTTTAAAAAGAGAGAGACACAGACAAAAGAAGATTTAAAACAATCCAGGTAAAGCTTTACAGGATAAATGCAGGGCCAAGAAAGAGTAGGACATGGTTTAAACCCAAGCTGCATTTACCATGCGTTCCCCCTTTTACAATGTGTTCTGTCCATGGCATAGTTGCACCAGATGGGCAATGCTAAAGCAAAGAGCCTCATTCACACCCACCACAGGAAGATACATACGGTAAATCACCCACAGGAAAAGCAAGCATTTAAATGTCGATACAATCACATGTACAGTTATATAAAAAGCAAATTTACATGGACCTGTAAATATGGCTAGCAAATCCTATTCTGCATGGTAGTAGTGTTAGACAAAAGTGGTATTATACCTATCAACAATGGGAATGAGTTGATAAAGCACCTTACACTCAGTGGGAGACATTGTCTACTACTTCAGAAACTGACTTAAGAGATCAGAAAGAATGCATACTGTCCAAAGAAGGAAGCCCTTAATTTCCCTCATTTGGAAGGAGAGAACAGTCAATAAATAGCGCAACAAATTAGAGTAAGATTCTAAAGCTGAGAGAGATGTTAATATAATAGAAAGAGCAGAGAAAGGTCTTCTTGTAAATATGGATAATATTTTGTGCTGTTAAACTAAACTGCATATGTGCAAAGCAAAACAAAACAAGGCAAAAAGAGTGAGATCTGAATTTAAATAATGTTATTGTTTCCACTACCAATATCTCTTTCCATAACAGAACAGACACCAAATTCTTCAAAATCACTCTTGGGTTCACAGAGCTGAAAGGTGTTACACAGGTAATTTGCAGAATAATAAATAAATAATAAAATATTTTACTTTTTTTAATACCTGTGGTGGAAGTTTTCAGTTAGTGAACTATACAGTCTGTTAATGTAAAAGAAAGGTATGAATGGAATTTCAGAATTTGTCTCTCAATAAATGCCAATTAGTTTTAAAACCTTCCACATATGTTGGGAAATGCAGCTGTATGACTAACTTCTAGCTTATGTCAAAATTATTTTCCATAATTACTACTTAGTAAGCCTTGGGTCAAATTTTCCTTTCACTTACACCAGTGAAATGAGACTTCAGTAAAGTTTCTTTGCTGTTTCTAATAAAAGAATTTTGCTCCCAGTCTTTTCATTAAGTGCTGTGTTGAAAAAAAAGACAGCATGTCAGATCACATCAACGTAGCTACATCTGACAGAGCTGTAGTCATTTACACAAAATCAGAATCTACCCTGCTATCACAGATTAATTGTGAATTTTTAAGTAATACAATCAGAAGGGAATAAAATCCCTTCCACTGTTACTTCTATCATCATGAACAGAACACAGGATTTCCCTCCCATCTTTCTACTGTAACTTTAAATAACCTTTTTTTGCTACATATGAGGTATTATTTCCCTTAAATATCCCTGCAAATGTCACAGTATAATGCAAGTGCTGCAAGTCCTATACAAAAGTTAGAGTGTTCATATTGCCTGAGAATTTAGATTTTTTTTTAAATGGAAAGGAAATAATATTTGAATACTTAATGTAATATAAAATTCATTTATATAGGATTAATATATATATACACACACAAGCTATTGACAGATATACATACCTGTGTACACACATTTCAACAAGAACTTTACACTCGGTTAGAATGTAGCTTTTTTAATACTGAAATATACTGTTTTATATGCGTCATCATATAAATTTCTACACCTAAGTTCTCTGTGTGCATTTGGATGGACCTATATGAAATTCATACATAAGGGATACAAATGCTTCATCTCCATTTGATCTTTTAAGCTTTCATAACCATACACATACATTAGGTACAAAAATGCTTTATGTCTTCTTTTGAAAATCCCCTTAATTCCATTGTCATTCTTCATTGTTGTGCCAAAATCACCTTATCCCATCCGGCCACAGCTGAACAATGCGAGCACATATTCATACAGATACAGAAACATAGCATGGCATTAGATGGCTTTGGAAATCAGTGTGTAAGGCAGCTCCGGGCAAGCACAGCTAAGCACGTTGTCTCTGAAGTTCCACAGTGACAGCACTGACGAAGCTTCATGAGCTACTCGGGAGGAGCGTCCAGCGCCTCCTTACCACCCCTGCCCTCAAGGCAGGGGGCAGTTCCCAGCCCAGTCTTTTCCTGCCCAGCGCCATCTCTTTGCTATCAGCTCCTCTCCTTTGCCCTGCCCTGCTGCCCGTCACGCTGCAGCCTGGGCAGGGGTGGGTTTCTGCTGACCGGCTCGTGCTGGCCGTTGCCTTGAGGAGTCGGAGTGAGCTGTAACTGTCTCAACAGGGATGTTCAGGTTGAGTCTCTCGTCTCTATCTAGCCATCTGTTTTCACAAAAACTTTTAGAAACCTCCAGCTTTTAAGGTTTTCACCCCTCCATCAGAATGTCCAGCGGCTGGACAGACTATTTAACAGCAGGCTAACGGTAAGCATCCTTAGGAAACAAAGCTAAAACCAGCAATACTCACATACTCCAGGGACTGTGCACGTTTCAGGTAGCAATGCTATTCCTGTTTACACTCTTTGTTCATGTCTTTCCCTTTGCCAGTGTAGACAACCATCAAGAAGAGAGTTTATCAGAGAAAATTAGTGCTGCAGCAGTGCGACAAGGAACAACATTTCAGCTACGGATCTCAGCTGATCCCTTGCAGCTGCAAGTCATCACCTTGTTGTTACCTAGTCCTGCATTTTTCCTACCCCAATTCTTGCTCTTTCCTCCAAACGCTCAAGGCTGTGTATCCCTTGCTATCTCTCTTCTGATATGAACCTCCCCCCGCAACTAATGACCCTGTAGGAACCACTTCATCTTTCTCAGCTGTGTGACAGTGCAGACAAAAGAGCAGCTCTCCACCTCGGACACTCACAGCTCATACCAGTACCATTTCCAAGGAGGTTCGTAAACACAAAATATTTAGGTTAACCCACTGCTGAGGACAAAAGGAAAATACACTGAGGACACTTGTCCTCAGATGTTCAACAAACAGCTGGTCAGCACTTGGTACACCAACTCTTCTAGCATCTGTACTGAGAAAGACACTGTGTACATACACTATAGAAAAAAACAAAATAATGCCTTTCCTATGCATCATGAAAATGCAAGCATTTACTCTCATTTTTATATATGCCCAGCTGTAGGAATGGGTGGAAAGAGGTGGGAAGTGTCTTTTCCTTATTTTAACTTCTGCCATGTATAAAGGCAAAAAAGAGTATCTGAAAAAGCCTCAGGTTTAGCAACTTTCAGGACTAAGGCATGTTCAGCTTTGCAGTGCATTGAAAATTAAGCTCTGTAAGGTTCACACATTACCACTAACCTTAGTTTAAAGATAATAAAAGGTTAGGGAGGAGGCAGAGATGAGGGTTTTTTCTCCTAGCTAGGTAAAAAGGAAAAACCAAACATGATGGTTGCAAAAAACCTGTATTCCACAACAAGTCCTTAAGACTCCCATGTGCTACATCAGCAGCAGTACATCCTCAATTTTTATTGTAATCTTGTGGCTTTTTATTTGTAACTTATATGAAAAGAATCACATTGATTGGGGCAGATTTAACTCAGTAAAACCTATTCTACTGAGATTGTCTGTGCTAGGTGATTTTATCAAGTTCTCTTTTGGTTTCATTTTCTTCCTCATCCCTATCCCCAGGGGAGATTGCAGCCCAGCTTGCAGAGCAAATTGCCCTAAATTGAGTTCTTTCTCTGCCATATACAGGCCTGCCTTTGGCTCCTCAGCTTGAAAACTTTATGCATTCTTATTTTTCTCCATCTTCCTTAACAACCCCCTTCTCTTTCCAATTAAAATGGAGAAGTTTGCACCGATACCTGCTCCCAATTAAATGAATACTGCATTACCAGCCACACTCTCCAGATCTCCTTTACCCTCCTTTCATTAGCCCTATTCCTCTGAGGTTTCCTGGCTGTCTGCCAGGGACTTATGGCAAGAATTCAAAATCTTGTAGACTTTATCCCCTCAAAATCATTCTTGAATTTAAGCAGGCTGCTCCTTGGGCCCAGCATGAGAAATGCTAGTAACTGATTCAAAGGGGAGGGGAGAAAAGAAAGAAAATGATTTATTTAAAAGGTTAAAAAGCTCCCATAAAAGAAGATAAGCTAAAAGAGGTTAAACTTCCGGGCTAATTGGCTTCCGTTTCCTTTTAAAAAATCTTTCTGGAAGACAACAAATGACAGGAAGGTGTTCCTGTTTTATTTAAGACTATTCATGCCTACAGAAAACGCATCATTCTCTTAACACCTCAGGCATGTTCACTACCGCTCACTCAAATTATACACCCAGCACAGAAAAAAACCTAGCACTCAGAGGCTTAAGCAGCTGGGTTGTTGGGGGGTTTTAGGCCTTTCTTTAAAAAATCACCATCTAATTTTCCAACAAATGTGAGCACTGCAGTACCATGGCATCAGCCACTCTCATCTGACACTTAAAATAACTAACATCATGTCAAGCTGTCAGCAACGATAGCCATATTGGCAAGTCTGAAACAGCAGAGGGAAGTACTGTATCCTTGCATTACTACTTAAAACTATATAAACTCTCTTCATAGGTCATGCAAGTTTGCTGCATTTATCAAACAATAATTTTTCAAATGGCTCAGCATAATTTAGTGCCTGAAGGCCCTTGTGTGGAACTACAGTTTTTCTTGTGACCTGATTTGAAGGAGTCATTTAAACCCTTTAAAGCAAAATTCTGATATTAATGGTCTGATGCTCAGTGACTTCTTGTCTCGAAATCATACTCCCAAACCAAGCCGGTCTCCTTTTCTGTGGACTCTAGAAGAAGCTTTTATCTTTTAAAATGCTACAATATTTTTGTAGCATTGTAGTAGTCTTCACAGAAGTTTTGCAGGAGAGATTTTTAGCAACCTGAATACCTTCAAATGGATTTACCCTTTCCAGTAAAGCCAGGGAAAACATGGGTTTTGTAGCACTGAATTCCTGCCTTCCATTTGCTGGCTGTTTCTCAGAAGCCACAGCTTCCCAGGTAATACTGAGTTGGTGAGAACAGTTTGTAGGAGCCAAGGTGTGCATGTGGCAGGGAGGGTTAACAGTCTGCTTTTAAGTATTTTGGTGACTTGCAGGCTACATGTTTAATTTTCTCCGTCTCTTCATTCCTCAGCCAGTATTTCTTGTTGTAGTCTGATTCCTACCTAATGAAAGTAATCTCCTTGGAAATTTCTTTAAAAGGGAAGGAGGAAAACCATCTCCTGTTTGTGGAAGCTGCTTCTGCTCTTGTTTTTCCTCTTTTATTAAATCTTTAATAATTACTGCTTCTCATTCCCTTTTACAGATGAAAACAGAAAAGGGTATTGTAACTATGACAGCTGATTGTAAAAATAGTAAATAATACAATATTTAGGTCTCATAAATATTTCTGTAAGATCTTATTGCATTTACTCAAGCTATGTCCACAAGTAAGTGACAGTACTCCCTCACTCCTTCCCTTGCAGATAGGTAACAAACCGCAAACTAGTGCAGGATCAGAACTGACATACACAATTTTCAGAGCCAACAGAAGGAAAAAGAAAAGTAGCCACTGTGCAAAAATATACAATGCATATATAGTGCTCCAGAAAACCTAAACAATACATTCTATCAAGTTAATAAAATATACTCTGAGAATTGACATAGAGTATTAAAATACCATAAAACAATTATTATTAAATAAAATAAACTCTCTATACCCATACTAGAAAGTCTCATAAAGGAACCACCAATATCTCGGTGCTAGCATACTGTTGGGTTATATTCAGTATCATTAATAAGGAACCACCAATATCTCAGTGCTAGCATACTGTTGGGCTATATTCAATATTATTAATAATGTCTGCTCAGGAAAGGCCACGGATAATACAAGCCAAGAAAGAACTGTACTAAAGAGCTGCAGGTTAAATAATTCATGGATAAATAGTATGGGTACGTTGCACTACAGTAGCTTCTGGGTATTTGTGTGACCTACAAGCACCATCAAGCTATGGATGTTATGTAATGTAAGGTGTACAAACAAAACAGTACTGTTTTCTTCAGTGGTCATGCTAATTTAAAGACCGGCCTTTAAACAAATTCAGGTCAGGATTTAAATCCTAGGGTCTTTGTTGTACTCTTTCAAGAGATTCTGTCACTATCCAAGAAAAAAATGTAATCCTCAAAAAAAATCTGGCATTCTGGTATTTTCAAGTTTGATGCCATCCATCAGCAACAAGACCATGACCAGGAAGAAATTTCAGCATTTAAAAGTTAGCTGCCAAATGAGATAATTTTTAGGTTTCTGATTCTTGCAGTGAAATAAAAAATCTCTTGTTCAGTTCCCAGGTTTCTTAAATAGTACATGGGGAAAATAAGGTACTGTAGAAGGGCCCAGAGAAGCCCAGAGCTGTGAGTTGCCTAAAACGATTATATTCAACAAGCTACTGTCTGCAATGCATTTTGGGAACCACTAAAGACCAGCTCTTTACCTACATTCCCAACCCTCCTAACTCAAGAATGGAAGCAGTACCTCTGTCTACAGGAGACCAGAACCTTGAACTTTCTTGCCATGTTCTCCCTCATCAAATTTATGGTGTCTCACTCTCCTTGCCACAGTGAATCTCAGTTTTGGCAGAGTTTCAACAGCAAGACTGGAGAGCATGATTTCCACCCAGAGTAGCCTTGCATCTAACAGCTTAAGACAGACTTTGAACAGTGTAGATTTGAACCCACTCAGCTAGAGGAAGGAACAGAGCTCAAGTTTTAAGATATTAAAGAAAATGTTTTAAACATGTAGTCATTCTATAAAAGGGTAAATTGTTCTTCTATTGACTTATTTTAGAAGTCTGATATTAAGTCAATAGCCACATGTTGATAAGATTCTACTGCAGTTACCATGTAAGGCACATGCTGAAACTGCCAACTGACTGTTAGAATTATATGCTAAAAACAATTGTTTCTGGATACCATCTGGCTTGCACCTGGTGTAGATTCCCACCCGCTCAGCATGGTCAAGATTGGGATGGTCCTGAAAAAGCTCACAAGTGCAACTCTATGCACCCAAGGAATTTTAACTTAACAAATAAGAAGCCTACATCTTCCTAAGTAACCCCATGGTTAGATGGCAGCTAAATGTGGATTTTCAGTTTTAGGCTTGGGTATCAACATTCACTTTAGAGCTGGGTACCTGTCATAGTTTAACCCCAGCCAGCAACTCAGCACCACGCAGCCGCTCACTCACTTCCCCTCCACCCAGTGGGATGGGGGAGAGAATCGGAGAAAGGTAAAACTCGTGGGGTGAGATAAGAACAGTTAAATGAACAGAAAGGAAGAAACTAACAATGACAATAACAACAATAAAATTACAATAAAAGGATTGGAATACACAAAACAAGTGATGTACAGTGCAGTTGCTCACCACTCACCAACGGATGTGCAGTTAGTTCCCGAGCAGCGCCTCTCCCCAGGCCAACTCCCCCCACTTTCTATACTGGGCATGACGTCCCATGGTATGGAATACCCCTGTGGCCAGTTTGGGTCAGCTGTCCCGGCTGTGTCTCCTCCCAACTTTCTTGTGCCCCTCCAGCCTTCTTGCTGGCTGGGCAGGAGAAACTGAAAAGTCCTTGACTGAGTCTAAACACGACTGAGCAACAACTGAAACCATCAGGGTGTTACCAACATTCTTCTCATACTAAACCCAAAACACAGCGCTGTACCAGCTACTAGGAAAACAGTTAACTCTATCCCAGCCAAAATCAGGACAGTATCTAAATTCCCTTTGTCTTTTTTTGGATCCGCCCCTGGATTTACTGAAGGTTTTTGTCTTCCTAGATAAGCTCACACTGCAGCCCAAATCTAAATTTTCCAGATCAAAATCTTTATCATACAGGTGTGTTCCTTTTACCCATTTTTATGAATGAATGAAAGCCATCTAATTTTTTCTGACTCACATAAAAATACATATATTTTGGCATGCAAAGCACAGCCTGCACAGTACTACAAACAGGTCCAAAAAATAGATGGAGGGAAGACAGACCACTGCCCTGTGTTGCTACTGTTTATTGAGAAAGAATAATACTTAAATTGTTTTCCTCAGATCAAGTGAGGCAATTTTCCCTTACTCTGCAAAAATCATCATCACAGATCTTCTAATTCATGTGCATTACAGGTATATACAGCCCTGGAAAAAAACTACTATACAAAAATAAACAAGATTCAAAGTAAAAGCATTCTTCTCCCAACTCAGAGATCTCTGAAGTTCTATTTTGAGATCAGTTTACCTTTAAAAGCTAGATGAATATATTTACAATGCTCTTTTAAGGAACAGTAGAACTAGTCTTTCTATGAATTTCAACTACGACACACTTTCCAGTGTTAATTGGACCACATGCTTGGTTTGTTATTCCTCTCAGTCTGCAAAAGGCCCTGAATATGCTCTTAGAGACACCTCTCAAATGTTAAGCAATTAAATTGTGCTTAATATTTCTATAGTTTGTTGGCAACCTCAAAAGAGACAATGAATCACATCCACCCTACTCTCATCAGATCCTATCAACATCACAAAGGAATAATTATTCATTGATTATGGCATAGTAAGTCTCCAACACCATGGAAGCGTTTCATCCAGCAGTTTTGAAACAAACTCCCTTCCCCACCAAATGCTTCCTTTTTACAGCTACAGACAGATCAGCTAGAACATGTCGGGCCACGGGAAAATTTGAAATAGCTACAGTGCATTACAAGTATTAAGACAAAATCAGTAAAAAGAAAATATCTAATGTGGAACTGAAAGTACAGTGGCAAATACTTCAACAAATTAATATTTAAAGTCTAAAGATTATTTAAAGAAGCATAACGACTTACTCTGTATCACAAAGTTGTCCTGACAAAATATTAATTATAACTCAGTGTTCCAATTATTTTTTGATGCTAGAATCCCTTTCCATCAACACTGTGTTTCCCAATGCAACTACTGTTTAAAGGAGATTCTAGAAAAAGGAAAGCTTTGATTATTCTCCTTACAATAGTCTATTACTGGGAACACCTTCAAGTATCTCAGGATTTCTAGTAAAGCTTCTGTATCTTGCATGCTAGCTAATAGCTAATGCCTCTTTGGTGACTCCGAGACATGGGATTTCAGTCCCTTGTCTAAAATAAATTAGTGGCAATGAATGCAGCTCTGTAAGACATTTCTGTGTATCTTTAGCTCATATGAACTTCCTTGGAAGTCTGAAGGTGCTATCCATTTCCTAGTTTCATAATTAATTGTTATTACTATGACTATTCTGAACATCCACAGGGGGGAAAAACACACTTCTTAATACTAAAAAATATGATACTTCTGCTACAACTGGAATGCTGTTTTCAGAAATGAAAACCGAGGCACACTGTGAATAACTTACTTGTTCAAGGTCATAAAGTGAGTGCAGCACAGACAGGGTTGGAATTTCAAGTTCTTGAATCTCTGTACCTCAGTAACCAGTACCCTTTCATAATACATTTTATGTCATAGAAGGTATCAAGAACACTTATACATGTCATGAAATGCTAAAACATATAGCAAATAAAGCACAACAAAGTAGCACCACATGAATACATAATAAACTACGTCGTAGTGCGATGTTAAAAACCTTTCAACTTCTCTGGTTCTCATAATTCCCTCAGCCAGGTATAAAAAACTTGGTGCTACTTGCCTCTTGAACCTGAAGCAACCACTGAACACACTGAAGCCATATGATATCTCATGGTTCTCCTTATGCACCTTGTTCTGAAGTTAAGGACCGCACAAATGAGACACAGCATGGATCCCAGGCAAAGAAACTCTGCCAGCCTGGGAAGAGGGGCCCCGGTGCTGGCACCACGCTTTTAGAACTAACAATGCCAGGATGCACAATGCAGCCAGGTGCTTATTAGCTTGGCCTTTTAATTTTCTGAAGGGTGTGATAGCAAAAGCGAGAAATTAGTAGCAGACCTGCAGCCCTACCGAGGCAAGAGGAAGGTGGTAGAGATGCATGGCGAGCGTTGCTGGCCAAAGTGTGAAGATCTGGGCTCATTAGTGACCGTTTTCTGGCTACTAAAAGGTTGGAACTATTGCGCTATTAAGTGTCTACTGCCACTTTATTTGCTACTTATTATTAATACTTAGGTATTTAAAAGGAGAAAAGAAATCAGGAAAACTAGCTTTAGAACTTTAAAAAGCTTTGTATTTATGGGCAAAGAGTAAAGTGCTAGTACCATACAGAGAGGCAAGTCAGCTCTCAGTGTTATCTTTCTTCTACGGACAGAAGCTCCTCACTTTTGCTGCTACCTTCTCATCACTAGAGTGCAGCAAGTTACTACCAGCCAAAATGCAGCAAGAACTGTCACTTCACAGACAGCAGCAAACCAAGTTGCTCTGTATAAGCCAACATATTCCAACGCCAGCTCCTGCAGAAATGGGAAAGCATTTTTGCACAGAAGCAAGATACCACTGATCGTCTGTCTACTGGACTTTTCAGGGAACTGATTGAACTCACTAACATAAACGCAACCAAACCAGAAACAAAAAAAAAATCTGATGGTTTTCTTTAGAGTTAGTAAATTGAATTGCCTCAATACAAGGTTCAGCAATCACCAGTGCTTCTACCACCAAAAGGAACCAGGGGCCATCTTGCCTCTAGTAAGGGCAGTGGCAGTGAAGGAAGCAAGATTCTGCTTCTGAGAGCTTTTAGCCTTGCTCAGCTGCTTGCAGAACTGCAGCCCAAGGTAGGTGGTATGCGTATCTCCTGTTTGTCTCACACTGTTAGTTGACTTCCTTCAGATTTCATAAAAGTTCTTTTATATGTAAGTGCTCAGTAATCAAGCAGAGTTAAGAGGTACACATTAACTTTTAGTGGCTCTATTGGATTACTCCCTTGAAAAAGTTATAGACCCTGAGTATGCTCAGCGTTGTTTACAACATGCTAAAAACATTTTCATTTATTCTTCTAATTACTACATGCAATTTAGTGCCTCATGTTTTTTTACTACTAGAAGTCTATGAGACTTATTCCACTTTCAGTTACACCAGCATAAACCAGGAGTAATTCCATTAAAATCAGTGAACTTTTTTGGTGTAAAAACTGGAGAGAGTTAAGTAATAACTTCAAAATATGTTTTATGTGTGAATCTTCCTGATGACAAGTAAACCTGAATTTATAAGAAGAACTCATGAAAACATTTCATGTTAGGATTTTACACTGTCTGGTGTACTCAGTGTTCCATTTACTATCTTAATCACATATACAAATATTTTAATCAAATGAGCTTTGAGTTAGAGATATACATAGCTCCAGAATCAGCACTGGTCTAGACACTTAATTTTAAAATCTTTAACTATCATCAAATAATTTTCTAGCTTTTCTAGAAGAGAGGACGCTAAAAAGAAAAAAGAATGCTTAAACAATGTAGAAGATCTATCATAACCTCTCAAACATTAGGCAACTTCGGGATACTATCACGTCTAAAAATTTTCAGCCTAGCTAACCATAAAGGATGAGCCACAGTGGTCTCTGAAGTCACAAGCAGTTTTGAAAGACTGGTATGATCATGGAAAATGTCAAGGAAGAGAACTTGGGTGTGTCGGCATAATTGTTTTTCCTTAAGAGTTTCCTAATAATACTAGTTCAAACTGCATAAAGATTACATGACTTATTTGTTGGGGGAGAAAAGGGCTCAGAGCTATCCACAGTTTATCAACCCATCTCTGTAAACATCTCTAAACACAAGAAATGTTTCAAGTCAAAAACATAGCACAAATATATTTACTATGACATGACTTTAGATTATGGCAGAGCAGCAGGAGCAAAATGAAAAACTTTTGTATAACTCCCTGCAAGAGCTCATTCCTGAGATGCAGGATGGTGTTTCAAAAACGTATCAAAATTCAGAAGACGGGAAACCTTCACTTGATCAGCTTTCACCATACCACCAGATGTTGCTGCAGCATTGGCAAAAGTAACAGGATCACAACATGTATGATAATTTAGCTATCAATAAAAAGTTTAAACATCCATTTATGCTACTGGAAAAATCAACTGCCCATGAAAGAAAGCCCAGAAAGGAAATTTATTATTGAATAAAGTAATTGACTAAACTAGTTTTGTTACTTCACAATACATCATTTGTAGTTAAAAAGAGATGAAAAGCAATAAAATATTTACAATTACAGATAAATCACATAGCAATAACCATATATCAAACTCTTAGCAACTACATGTCCTAACTTTTGCTCCCCAGATAGCAATACCACTTTATTTGGTTTGATAACAACACATGCATGATGGCAAGGAGTGATGAATCACTCATATCCTCCATACTTCAGTGAACTGACCAACCCTCTCCAGGGAAGTGAAATTATGGTCACACATCTTTAGTTCATGCATCAATAACAATTATATTCTAATGTGTTTCTTGAGACTTCCACTATAACAAGGGGTGGGGGGGATGCTTGAGGTTTTGTTTGTCTTTTTTTAACAAGTGGTCCCTCACATAGATGAATCAAAACATGCAGAATACAAACAGTGTAAGTCATTAAATGACCAATACAATATAAATTTTCAGGAAGATCTGTGACAAACTCACGGACAGAATAAACAAGAGCATTAGCCTCTCTCAGTCTTTAATAGGGTATGTCACAAAAAGATTAGCATGCAGTATAGTTATTTAGATTTTGTTATTGAAGAAAATGTGCTGTAAGGAATAAATTTTCACATTCTACAAAACAAAATCAATATGGAATGAAATGCCTATGTGGAACTCTAAACAATGTTTATCCAGCATATCAATGACTACGCAATCTTGACGTCTAACTGTCTAAACCTAAGCCTAGTCCCAAAGGAAACACCAAGGAAAGAGATGAGTCTGTAGAATCTTCTCACTTGCCTTTCCTTTACCACTTGTAATCAGATATAGTTGGGAAGGCTGGATTTGATGACATCTTTCCTCCTACAGTTAGCAAGCTCTGCTTGAGTTGAATAATGCTCAGCTTGGTTTGGGATGGTGCAGTAAAATGGCATAGTTAGCTAGAGTACTCGAAATAATTCCCTTCAGGAAATGCCTGCCTCTGTTGACAATAGAGTGAACTTAGGAAAGCTAGGCTTCTATCTTAGGAACATCTGTATTGAAGACAGAAGTACTCTCTATTTACAGATTTTCAAATTAAAGCAAATTTTGGTTTAGTATATCATTTCACTTCTCAAATGTAACTGCTGAAAGAGAACTCATGGAAGAAATATCTCTGCTAAATCTATTTTTCTTATTTTATTTTGTAAGGAATTAAAATTCACAATGTATTTGTAGTTCAGCTGCAGTGATGTGGAAAGCTTCCATCTTTTTCCCCAGCCTTCCAGAACTGAAATATGACTTATGCAACGTAGTACACTCCTCATTATTTTATCAGTTACACCGATTGAAACAAACACCCACAAAAAGAACATTCCAGACAGGTAACGTGATTTGGGAACTGTACTTTTAAATGGTTCAGCTTTGGGAACCGATTTGTTGTACGGATTATTTGTAACTAACAACTGAGCACTATAATTCTCAGTGCTTGGCGACCCTTGCAAACAGCATGTTGTAAACTGAAATTGCAAAACAAGAGTAAATGCTAGTGGAAGAACACACAACTGGAGAATTGAGGATGTCTCTCACACAACTTGAAATAGTTCTAGAGAAGAGAATACTTCTACTGAGTTAAAAGTGTACCAAGAAGGTCCGGTTTTTGACAGGTCACTGAATCAAAACATTTGACAAAGAGAGCCAAATTGTCTCACTCTGCATTTGCAATCAATGACAATTGCCCATGTCAAAGATGACCATCAGAAAATAACCTTATTACTGACAACTGCAGATTTTAATGCATTTCATCTGCTCAATAATTTTCAGCTAGCTTGGATAAAAGACACCAGCTATGAAACTACATTGCAAAAATGAGTACTGTCCTGTCTTCTGAGCGAGATATATTAAATATGAAGATACCTAAAGAAAATGTAAAGAATTTGCACTTTATTCAAGTGTTGTCAGTCTTAACAAATCCAGTCCCAGATAAAGACCAGTTTGTTATTAAAATCTGGCAAGGGAAAGAAGGGACGAGAAAGGACTTCAAAGACTAGTTTTAGGCCAGGAATTCCAGTGGACTGGGGACCATTTTCTGGCCCCGTGGTGACTGGCACAGCGTGACTTGCGTCCATATAGTTTCTCTACCTTATCTCCAAAACCAGACTGGCCACATGCAGACTGCCTATTGAGAACAGAGCTTGACTTGTGCTACTCACTCTTCTACAGATGGGGCAGAACTCTGACAGAGACCTTGCTCACCAGTTAACAGTAGGAACGAGCAGAGGGCAGCTTTCAGGTCCATGCCTGTGATGGGTTGACCCTGGCTGAACACCAAGTGCCCACCAAAGCCACTCTATCACTCCACCTCCTTAACTGGACAGGAGAGAGAGAATATAGTGAAAGGCTTATGGGTCAAGATAAGGAGAGGGAGAGATCACTTAACCAATTACCATCATGGGCAAAACAGACTCAATTTTGGGGAAAATTAACTTAATTTATTTCCAATCAAACCAGAGTGGGTAATGAGAAATAAAAAATCTTAAAACACGTTCCTCTCACCCCCCTTTTTCCCGGGCACAGCTTCACTCCCAAATTCTTTACCAACTCCCCCCAAGCGGCACAGGGGAACGGGGAATGGGGATTATGGTCAGTTCATCACACGTCTCTGCCGCTCCTTCCTCTTCAGAGGCAGAACAGCTCACACTCTTCCCCAGCTCCAGCCTGGGGTCCCTCCCACGGGAGACAGTCCTCCATGAACTTCTCCAATGTGGGTC
>JAVKLA010000014.1:15865088-15875538 GCA_034782735.1 Sagittarius serpentarius | reverse complement strand
GAAGGTGTCCCTGCTCACCGCAGGGGGCTTGGACTAGATGACCTTTGATGGTCCCTTCCAGCCCAAGCCATTCTATGATTCTATGACTAGCTTCTTTTTAAAACAAGATGAAGTCTTATCTTTATGTTTATCCTATGTAAAGGCTTAGTTTCCCTTTAACACAACAGAGGCAGATGAAATGTATTCTGTCATATACCAAAGTTGTCTGTGTCAGCTTGGTTTCCCTTAGTAACTTAATTTTTCAAAAGAGAACTCATGTTTTTTAAATCCTCCATATTTCTCCTCACTTCAAACCACCTACCTGACACCAAACTAAGGTGTCAGAAGCCATAAAGATAGGTGGGCTGGTGAAATATTTATCTTAAACTTCTGGTTTTCTTAGTTGCTTAAGGAGGAGACCAAATGGGACAGGCAATAGACAACCTCGGTTCAGAAGCCCCATGGCTGTGTTAGTGCATCATTGTGCCCAAGCTGTGTGAGGGTGGAGCATGACATCACCCAACCTACCAAGTAGCCTGTTAAGCAGAACACCCTCCTGTGAGGTAAAATGTTTCTGTTTGAAACCCATCAGCAGAAAAGGGCAAAAAAACAGGTCTTCTACTTCATGTGTACAAGTGGAAGTCACTAGGCTGTTATCAAAAAGGTGGACAGCAACACTGCTACTATCATTCCTTGAAGTGGAAGCAGCCAGTTGTTGCTCCTTCTTCATGTTTGTGCGTTGAACGTACCTATGAGATCTAACTCAGCAAAGACCTTGCAGTTTTAGTACTGAGTTTTCATAATGCTTAGATCAGAAATATCTACCTATCTACCTTGTTGCTTAAAGAGCAGTGAGAGTACATTCATGGGAAAATAGAGATCCTGGAAACTTATGTCATGCATTTGACCTGCCAAAGTTATCATAAGAAATAGTTAAACCTTTAGGAAGCATAATCACTGACTGGTTGAATATAGGCCCTTCCAGAACCAAGCTGTGCTGAAAAGAAACCTTTCTGAACCACCTTGAGTCTTAGGTGTCTGAAAGAGTGCACCCTTCAGCACGGAAGAGCCTAAACTCTTTGGTTTTGGCAAAATAATTTAGAAAACGAATGAAGGATGAAAGCACTTGAGAACTATAGGGACATAGCTATAATGCTAAAGGCTTCATTATGTGTAGTCAGAAAAAAAGGGCTTTTTTTTCCTTTTAGAATTGATGGATAAACAAACAATGATGGAATATCTAATTTTGTTTTGACCAACCTATATTCTTTTTCCAGCAAAACAGAAAACATAAAATATTCAAAATTTGTTAAGACCAGAAATAAGTATTTTGCTCTGGGGTTATTTGGCGCTTTTGTTTAAGCTTCATTTTAATTGAAGAATGTATGCTTGAAATAAAAAATACAAGTGCTTTATTTTCAAATATCAAAAGTGGTTTTATTCTTCACATTCTTGACAACATTTTCACTGTAAAAATCTCAAAAATAAATGTCTGATTTTTTTTTTAACTACTCATGTTTTTTTTAGCTGAAGCTATGAGGCATATTCTGCCTTAAAAAAATAAACATTTAACTTAACAAAAAATGCAAGTTTTTGAGCACATTACTAATTGTCAAGAGCCTTTTGCTTGGTTCTGCCAAAGAAAAAGAATCAGTACCTTTCCACTGCTACCAGAAGATTGTCTTTGTAATACTGTAGCTGCTAACAATAAAATTACTTTTTGTACTAAAAGTCTTAAGGGAGCTATTGCAAAGAAGAACCAAAACAGCAGCTGTTACCCAATGTAAGTACTGGTAAGTATCAACTGAAAAATAACATACAAAAGATAATACACGCACTTAGCCATTAGGAAATACAAATAAGCACAAAAGTGTATGCTGTTTTCAAGAAAATATGGTACCCAAAGGCACTAATTGACTCTATGGACTAAATAATGTATTTAGCAGTGTAAAAACAAAGCCTTTATCAACTTAGAAGAGTAGGAAAGAGCATCAAAACTCACTAGCTCTTTTCCTTCCACTAAATAGCAAAAATGATTCAAAAACTATTTTTAAAAGAAAATTCTAGTCTGATGCCACTCATGGTACAATTTTAAAAATGTATAATTAGGGAAGAAGAGTGAGGAGAAAATTTAAATGAGAAAGATTTAATATTGCCCTTATGCTACTGGAAAATTTTTAGCACAGTAACAGTCATATGGAATCATCTTTAATGGCTTCAAATTCATGCCCAAATGACATTCTTGGAAACCTGCAAGACAAAACTCAAGATTGGTTTTGCATGTTTTTTGAAAGCACTATTTCAGTGCAAGTATGGCTAGAGGAATGCATATTGTAATGACACTCTCTTGTTACAGGAAGCACTGCTTAGCCAAAAAAAAAAAAATACCAAACTGATGATGAATCTTAGGATTAGTTT
Organism: Sagittarius serpentarius; assembly: GCA_034782735.1. Classification (NCBI taxonomy): domain Eukaryota; kingdom Metazoa; phylum Chordata; class Aves; order Accipitriformes; family Sagittariidae; genus Sagittarius; species Sagittarius serpentarius. The sequence continues at coordinate 15,873,141 of JAVKLA010000014.1, read as the reverse complement.
TAAGATTTGCTGCTTTCAGCAAAAAACAGTTATGACAAAAATCAGAAACCTAGAAGGTGGATCTTCTGCTGGCATACAGTTATTGCAGCTCCATATACTTCAGATTGAATATTTTCCTAGTAGATGACCCTTTTCAAGGAGAAGAAACATATGTAATGTATTTAGAACATTACAAGGGCATGGCAAAGTCAAACAGGAGACTCCTCGTGCCAGAGAGGATGTCAACATCTGAAAGGAACTTCTGGGAACTAAATATTTTGTGTCGTTGCCACAAAGTTCACACTGTGACTCAAGCTTTTCCACAGTAATTCTAGGTCACTCACTCACACTAAAATGAACCCGTTATGCAAAGACTGTCCGAGGCCCTATGCTGAAAAATAGGCCCTGTTGTTTTTTAATAATCCCTTCCCAATGACAGTTTCTGCTCTGTGTGTGTGAGCACTGGTGGATAGGTGGTTGCACACAAAGGAGCAGAGAGCGCAATGTAACAGCTATAGTAGTGGAAAAGATACCTTTTGAAAGAAAATACAGGACATGGAGGAAGCGGGAACAGAATTAGAGGATTTACATTTGCACGGTTCTTCCTTTTGTACTCTTCCTCCCAAAAGACAGCTACTCATTATGGCTCAGAGCTACAAACTGGTGGTGGGTAGTAAAATGCAGGCTGATAATCAGAGCAGGCTTGTGCTTGGGTTGAGTACTGATTAAGAAGATCTGAACCTAATGGCTTAAGTGGTTCAAAGAGTTTAATAGACGTCTATCTCCATGGACTGAATTTCACTCTTCAAAAATGTTATGAGCATAAGAATATAATACAAAGTCAAACGGAGAAACCAGAAGCCATTTCTTGTGAAATGTGCTCAAGCTTGGAGAAATTAACAGAATGCAAAAAAAGGAGGGAGTTTGTTCTCTTTCTCCATATCTTTTTATTTCTTCCCTCCTCCTCTACCTTATGCACAATGGTAAGAACTGCACTATAGGCCTGCATACACTTTCCAAATAAGAGCTGTGGTCTATGACAAAACGTGAACAACAAATTAGGAACATGGGGAATCGCATAAATGAAGAGTGGCCTTTTTTCCATTTGCCTATTCAGTAATTCCCTATTTTAAATACACAGTATTGAGTAACTCACAGAGGCTTCAGAGTACGTATGAGAATGACTTTCCAACAGCGACAGACAAGATTCAGAATGAAAAATTTCACTGCCAGGCAAGAAAAATTTGCAATAATTTTCTGTAATACAAGCAGACTTTTTTAGCACTTTTATCGCAGAAGCAATTCTGAATAACAGAGCTTGTCTTATAATAGCATTTCTATAATAATGGTGTTTTATAACAGAAGTGCTATTATTACAGAAATGGTATTATAATAGTAGCATTATTATTGTAGAATCTTTTCCATAACAGGAGTGCTAAATAAGCCCGTTTGTATTATAGAAAATGATTGCAAACTTCTTCCATGGTGCTGAAAATGCCTAAGCCTTTATGGCTAATGTGATCCAGATTTTAAGAAGGTTCATGAAAGTCTAAAAAAATATTTCAAAAGGAATCCATGCTGCAGACCAACTGAAAACCCTGGCATGGCTCAGCAAATGGTATATCTGTCACCAAATTTTAAAATCTAACTCGAATTGCAAACCAAAAGTGGTTCAATACAGAAGTTAGCAGAACATAACTTTGGGAAGAGTAAAATATTTTCAGTGCTGGAATAAAGCACTAAAATGTTGGAATATCATCTGAGGTGATAAAAAGGTGTAATATTCAATAACAGTTATACAGCAAAAATGCTTTGGAAGAAATCTTATATCAACTACATTAATATAAATTTCACTCATCATTCAATAAAGTATATATTGCTTTGCCATATACTTAGGAAGCATTCATCTAAAGAATTTAACTGTATATATAGGAATGAATAAGTAAATTTTAGTTTATAAAATTCAACTTCTTTTTATTAAAGTTATCTGGTAATACTTCAGTGGTGAGATTCTAGTGCAGTGTAGAAGACAGAAAGAATTTAAGTTCCAAAGCTACTGACCTTTTTAACATTAAAATAAAATCCTATATACTTCTAGGTTGATACAATCAGATTATACCATCTGGTTAGGATGGAGTCTATGAAACAGTAAAGTAAGAAAATTCAATAAACTCATATCCTCTGCAGGCATTTTTACATTTTTTAGACTGTCATGAAAGCTTTAGATGTGTGTTTGTATGAAATGAACTTATTTTATTATTGATTTCAGGCAGAAAGGAGTTTTGCTGGATCTTTTTTTGCAGCCTGCATTGCTATACAGAGCAGTTCTCCTTATAGCAATGGTCCTACCTCATAAGCACAAAAGAAAATTTTTATGAGCTATCTTTTTTTTGAGATTGAAAGATAATGTGGGACACAGAAAGACAGTTTAAAATGCATATTTAAGAAATAATTCTAACATAACAAATTAAAATTATTTATTAGCTTTTAAAATTAAATTTCTGAAATACACATTCCAACACTTCCTGCGCTCACAACCCATGTAGTCACCAGAGATTATATATTCATTCCAAAAATAATGGTAAAAGGCTTGCAAAAAAGATCTTGCAAAAAACCTACAAAGCTAACCCTAACTCTGCTGCTGCTTCTGTGTTTATGATTATGATGTTTAATCACAGGAGCAAATATTCTCATGTTCAAGTCCCTTGCTTCAGCCAGGGTTTAGCTCTGCACACACTGAAGCTGAGGATCACTCAGCCGCTCTGAAAGGTACATTGTAAATATTGCTCTTTCTCTAAAGCTCAGCAGAGTGTTTTCTCTCCCTCCACTTGGGTTTCTTTCTCTCTCTGATTTTTAATTCTTCCCACTCACTAGTTAGTCAGGTTACCAGCAAAGTTCATCACACTGCTATTTCTTCTGTTGCTCCTACACGCGTTTTATTTCACAGCCTGCCTTGTGTTTCCATACCAGTTTCAAAGTTAATACATCAGCTGTTTAACTTCTCATTCAAATCACTGCAAACTCCTGCCAGTTCCCCTATGTCAAAATACTACTAATGGTGCAGGATAAATGATGATGTTTTCAAAGAGAAAAGTTTTAACTGACTCCAGGTACAGCCTTCCAGTGCATCTTGTTTCCCCGCTCTTTACATTATATAGGCTCTTTGGGGCATGAAATGTCGATTTTTGTCTTTTTTGTAGGAAAGAATACACATTTGTTTGTTAAGTAGTGACAAATAGAAATCAGGGCGAATACCAGAATACCGCGTTCTTCCTAAATAGCCTGTTGGCAGCACCTTATGCAGGGAAGTTTCTGAAGTACCCACTCATGCCATGCTCTCTCCTGCCAATTCTGTCTTGCTTTCCATAGCACCCAAATCATTGGTATTCTTTTCAAGCATCTGCATTTATCCTGCAAAACACTTTTCTCAAAAATTTCATTTTGTTTCAGCAACTCTGTACATAAGTGCCACACTTGGCTGCTGCAAGTCCAGTCCATGCCTAGCTAAAGCCACGGTTTTATTATCTCCTCATACTTTTTTTAAACTCTTGACACACAAATTTATAAATTAGGAAATGAAAGTAAATGCCTAAGTTTTTTCACAGTCTGTTGATGTAATACCAACTAGCAAAACAAAATGCTTTCCCTACCAGGCTTCCTACGCCCCATAAGCAAATCCAATTCAAAATGAGATCACGGTACAGTGACCTCATTCTGAACGTTACCTTATGCTTTTGGCAGCCCAGAAGAAAACACCCCTAGCTCTTGTGTTGTGTTTCGATCTCTGAATTTCTCCAGGGGCTTGAATATCTGCTGAAAAGCTCTCTAGAGTTCTGAATACACCAAAAGAGGAAAGGGAAGCAATTGGGGGGCGGGGGGGAGGAGAAGGGAGGGGTGTGAAAAGTGGGGATTAGTTGATGAAAAAATGTCAAGCTGCCTGCAGTGGAGGCAAGAAGGGGTCGAGGGTAATAAAGCCAATTAGCAGAGCAGAGGATAAGAAGCCATATTTGAAATAAAGGAGTGATAATTTTAAGCAGCAAGGGAGAGATTAGAATACAGAAGTGCTAATGGTATGCAGTTTGGGAAGGAGATGGTAAAGTACTGGATTGAGAAAGACAAGACGAAAGCAAATACAAACCCTAACATTTCTCCTAAATGCTTAAATTAATGCTCCTTTATTTCTCTACTAGCCTCCATGTTGAATGATGCACAGATTATACAGCTCTCCTGATTCCCTTGCTTCCTTTGCTTGCAGTAGGGTTCTTGCACATATGAATGTTTCTTCTTCATTTCCAAGAATATTTTTTCCTTTGTCTTTTATAATAAACTGATTTACTGGAATTCCTCTTGACTAATCTTCTGTTTCGCATGGTCCTACAGATACTCAGTGTCAAGTATTACTTTAAAATAACCCTATTTTCTATTTTGAAGTACATCCTATAATTACTCATTTTATTTTGTAGGCTATTTGCTGGTATATTACTAACTTGTTTCCATATTTTACACAGCTTGCTACTTGATAACAACTGTGCTGAAAGGGCACAATGCAAAATTTAGGCTTAATTTAGATTCTGCTTTTTTTTTTTTTTTTTAAATACTGCAGTTACTGAATACATTGGCTTTGTTTTTCAACTGTGTTAATGGTCTTAAAGAACAGAATATATGCAAAACATCCCAGTCCTCACTGCTTTCTAAAGTAACTTTCACTCCCCACACTGTCAGTTTATATCAGGGGCACACCTGCAACATAAATTTATGGCATTTAAATACCTAACAGCGTTTTTGTAGTTATTGGGCTTTACTCACATATCTTACACAATGTATTTAGGACTTAAGTAAATTTGCCTCCCATTTTGTTGTACTTCTATTCAGATATAACTAGCTTGAATGTAAACAATCAAGGATTCAAAGCACACAGTATTTGTCCGTCGATATACACCAAGGCTGAATTCTGTATTCCTAAAATTAAAAATCAGATTGACTTCAGCAGGATCAGCATTCACCCCACGAATCCAACATCTCATATTCACTAGAGAAGCAAGCATAAAATTCCTGTAACAGAGCCATTCTTTGCCCGGGAAAAGTCTAAAAAAAAAATCTCAAATTGAAATAATGTAAGAGGTGTTTTGAACAAATTGATTAGTTGGGCCGTAAAGAATCACCATGAGTCAGAAGTAACCAACTATAGTTTTAAAAGAATTCACACATAAAATTGCTGGTCTATTAACTGTAGTATATAAATGACTATTTAAATCTGCTTTCGTACAAGGAAAAGGGAGATGGCACATATAACAGCAATTCATTAAAATGTCTCCAGAGGTGATCTGGGAACTAAAGACTAGAAAGTCTGACTTCTTTATCAAACAAACTATTACAAATTAAAATGATGAATATGTTAGTAAACACATGGAGCACCAGAAAGCAGAGGTTTTGTAAAGAGAATCAATGCATCACAAATCTATTAGAGGTTTTTGAGACGTATGATATGAGTGGTCTCTTGGGTATATATTCCTTACCAAAGGATTTAGAAAGCAAACAGCAAAAATTGGGGAATAAAATAGAAGGTACTTTTAGAAATTCATTATTGATTAAAAGACAGCAAACAATATTCCAAGTGAAGAGAGGCTATCTAATCTTAAATTAAACATAATCTTAAAAATGGTGCAAATACCAAGGTGAAAAAGCAATGGGATGACCCAGCATTATTCCATATACCGTATCTTCTTTTGACTACATATAGTTACAGAAGGAGTACAGAATTACAGCGTAATTTAGACTGGAAGGTCATCTGTTGCCACTTAAAGCAGCACCATTTTGAAGTCAGGTCAAGTTGGTCATAGCCTTGTCTGGCTGAATTGTTAATATCTCCAAGGATGACAGTTACAAAACTTCTTTGCAACCTGTTCCAGCATTTGATGACCCGTGATGTAACAAAACAAAAAAACAAGCCAAAACAACTTTTCACAGTCTGATTGGAATTTCCCTTTTCAGAGCTCTGATCTTTTCACTGTGTACCCCTGAGAAGAGTCTGGCTCTGCCTATTCTGTAATGTCCCACTGGTAGTTCAAGCCAGTGGTAAGGTCCTTCCTGGAGGATTCCAAGATTTTGAAGACACTGCAGATAGTTCACAGAATCACACAACTGTTTAGGTTTTCTTCTTGAGGCCAAAAACCCCCAGCTTTTAGCTTTTTTAAGGGGCATGAAAGGTGCTCCAGTCCCTTAATCACCCAGAACTGGACACAGCAGTCCAGATGTGTCTCACCAGTGATGGGTAGAGAGCATGGATCACCTCCTCCATCCTTCTGGCAACGGTCTGCCTAATGCAGCCCAGGGTGTTGTTGGCCACCTTTGCTGTGATAACGCATTTCTTGTTTGTGGTCAGTTTGCTGTCCACCAAGACCCTGATGTTCTTCTCTGCTGAGCTGCTTTCCAGCTGGCCATCCACCAGTGTGTACTGGTGCCTAGAGTTGTTTCCCAGGGGCAGGACTTGGCATTTCCCTTTATTAAACTTCATGAGATTCATCTCAGCCCCATTTCTTCAGCCTGTCCAGGTCCCTCTGAATGGCAGCACACCTCTCAGTTTTGTATCATCTGCAAACTTGTTGAATGTACACTTTGCCCCATCATCCAGCTCATTAATGAAAGTGTTCAACAGTACTGGCCCTGCTACCAACCCCTGATGAACACCACTAGGTACATCACTAGTGACTTGCTTCCAGCTGGACTTTCTGCCACTGATCACAATCCTCTGTGCCTGTGCACCAGTCTAACCTGTACTTTACCATCTTGTCTACGTGGAGACAATGTCAAAAGCCTTACTAAAGATAGACATCAATTGTTCTCCCCTCACCAACCAAGCTAGTCAGGCAGTTCTATTCCATGAACTGATCAGCAGTGGTCATAAAGAAGGTAGAAAAATAAAAGAAAGAAATTTACAGTGAAACAGAAAACATCACTGTGCACCGTTCAAGAAATACATCTACTTCATCAATACAGCATGTAACTCTGATCTGCCTTTTTAAAGAAAAAAAATAAAAGAATAGCAATACAAAAGTAGAAAAAGGCAAGAACAGTCAGAAGCATTGTAGGGCTTTCAAATAAGAAAAAACTTAGCAGACTAAGACCCGACACAGAGGGCATGACTGAGTGGCAATATAATAGAAATCCAAAGTCATAAACAGAGGGAAAAAGAGGAGGTTGGAATAAGTCGTTATGTCTCATAAATCTAAAACTATGAACACTCAGTGACATCATCAAACAATAGATTTTTTTAAAAAAGAAGTGCTGCATTTTACAATGCATAATACGCTGTGGAGCTGCAGTTTTTCTTTCTGGATCTCTAGAGGCCAAAAGTGTAAAAGGCTTCTGAGAAGGACGAAACTAGTTGATGGAGAATAAGTACATTGGCAGTTATTAAACAGAGCAGTCCAGCTGCAACCTCTCACTTGTGCAAGCCAGCTGTTTGCTGAAAATGCTAGAGTCACAGCAATTCTGGATGTTCTTGTTGTTTTCCTTAACTACTCACCCATCAGCATTATAGACAAGTTACTAGTCTAGATATACCTTTGATATGACATATTTCAATTGTTCTTATGTTATGACTATTTCATGTTAACTAGACCTATGAACTACAGAGCAAATAAAAGTTACAGTGCTGCACCTCTGGTTTAATGACTATAACCATTTAGTAAGGCTGTGTTTAGGGCTGCTCCTCAGAATAAAATTGCCCGGCTTCACACAGTGTGCCTAAAAGAACAGTCTTAAACTATTATCATGCATGCCAGGTTCTCTGACAGTAGGTCCTTCAGAGGCTTGGTATAGACTATCTGTGGATAACAGAAAAGGATAAAGGATGGGCATAGGAGTGGACCTTTCACAGTCATGGATCTGTGCCAAATAGTGCAGAACCCTAGAGCCGAAGAAAAAACAGATTCTATGGATATTTCTGTCTGTAGCTAAAGCACTCTCTAATCTCCTTTCACTCACCTATTACTTTCAGGTACTTAGTCAATGACCTAGCTTTAGAATATTTAAAACTTTGTTTTGCTTTGGACTCATGGACTGGGTTCAGATG
>JAVKLA010000014.1:15853603-15864988 GCA_034782735.1 Sagittarius serpentarius | reverse complement strand
GTCAAAGTACCTCAAACATGTTCCATATCCATATCTTGCCTATTCTGATAATACACAGTTTTTGGTGGATACGAACTCTGGGGTAGAGAAACTAAGGGAAACACAGCATATATATGACAGAATGTTCTGCCACCCATTCCAGGGGAATGCAGTTCCACATAGTTTAAACTCACACCTGAAAAAACATTTAGCAAATAATAAAAATAAAATAAATAAAGCTCATAAACCACTGGAATTATTTGGCTGAGATGTTTTTATCGGAATACTTGTTCCAAGATGTTAATATTTATAAAAAAAAATAACCTGTATATCTAATAACTAAAACCAATGAAATGATAAGAGGTGCACAAGGACAAAACCTTAATATAAATTTGAATAATTTGATGTTATATGGATTTCTCTTGACATAAAGAATAATGGTGGATTTCTTCCTTGCTCCCATAAAGTTGATTTATAATCTAAGATCCACATTTCATAGTTTGGCAGCTGGAAGATAGTTCATGGAAAAGCACTTCTTTGGGAGTTTTTCCAGGGCACTTGTTGCCAAGCAGATTCCAGCTGTGTGAAACTGACTCTTCCTGGTTTTCAGGAGGATTTGCAGCACCTCTCTCAACCAGGTTTCCTTCAGTGATTAGTCAGCTGTACAGCTGCTTTACCTCATCTCCTAGCTCATGGTCTATTCACATAGCCCCTTCCTCCCTTATTATGCAAACTAGCTTTCTCATTTTCCCTCTCTTTATCACTTTATCTTCTATTTATGGCTAGGAAATTCACCAGCTATCTGACTTTCCTAATAATTATTCTCTTATACTCTTCCACATGAGTTGGAGAGAACGTGGCCTAGGAGTGAGCCAGCGTGACTATCCCCTAGCTTTACTGAATAGACGAGTCCGTAAGCCCTACGTTAAGATGCCAAAATCTACTGAATGTATGTGAACAACTATAGATAAAGTTGATGTAGTAAACTGCTCAACAGAATTGCCCCATGAAAAAAATTGTCTTTGGAATGCCTAGTGGGAACCTCCCACTAGAAGTATTAAGTACACACACAAAAAGAACTTTAAAATAGTATTGTCCCTTTTCTCTCCATCAGTAAACTAAGCTGGTTCAGTCACTGATGTGTGTGACTCCTCTCAAGGAAGTTATACTACTCAGAGACTATAAAACTCCTTTGTGTTGCATTTCCTTACATTGTAATTTTTCCACAAAGAATTTCTCACACCCTTTCAAAGTATATTTTTAAAGCATGGACCTTTTTTTTTTAATCATTAACTTTTATTTTTCAGCTTTGGAGTTGAAAAACTAATTTCATATTTTTCACTGTTTTTCTTCAGCTTGGAAACCTAACTAAGAGACCACTTGTTTCATATTTCTGGTATTTTCATACATAAATAGTTTCTTTTCACTATTACCCCTTAGAAACTCAAATGTGAGTAAAGACACCAGTAGCTTAGGTATCATAGAAATTTTATGAAGATTCCAGCCACAACAACCATGCTGATGATAACAGCGCTTATTGTTCATACTAGATATAGCATGTGTACATCAATTCATTTTTCATGCACGTTTCATTTTTAAGATCCTTGCTATATGTGTTACTACAACTTCTTAGAAATTCCAGTAAACTACCAGTGAAACATTGTCTTAATATTCTGTGATGATAACAAGCAGAGAAGAGGTGGCAGCTCTTTTTTCACACTTGGGACAACTGGGCTTCTTGTACCTAAATCCCCAGCAAAGTTTCCCACATCTTAGGCAATTACACTTTCCTTGTCAAACTAGTCAGAAGGATTTAATGTAAGTATGAGATCATTATTTCAGCATCTCTCATCCTGCAGAGGAATCTTTTTACTGCCTGTATGTAGGCATTCAGTCTATAGATTAGTTAGACAAAAGCAGTCAGCTCCTTACTTTACAGTACATACTGCTCTGTCTTGTTAAAGCGCAAAAAAACAGGGCTAGAAAAGCATCTGGGTCAACAAATCTGGTCACCCAACATACAAAGTAATCTGCCCTATACATCCCATTCATAAATGTGTTGTTTCATACTAGAACTATTTATTCCTGTTATTCCTATAGCCAGTAATTCCTGAACTGGTGTTCCAGAACTGTACATCTAATAATCACAAAGCAAATCATCTCCATCTTAAATTTATTCAAAAATAGAAAAACACATCTTCTAAGTTTTAAAACTCAACTTTTATTACTAAGTTTACAAGGCTAACTGGTTATGTAAGCACTCACTATACATTTATGGTTATATCGTACAATGCAAGAAAATTAAAAGGGAATGAGGCTGTAAATGGAAAGGCTGTTATAGATGGATGTCTTCTAAGTGATATATGTGATAGAAGTGATTAGCATTAACTGATCTTCTTGAAGAATGTACAAGTATAATTCATTATAATGGCTTAGAAGTGCAATTAGTGAACTATAGTGTAAATGACACTGCTGTTCATAGACCTACCCATAAGAGTAATTATATTTTGAAAACTACTTAGTGAAAAATTGATTGAATGGGTCCTATGGGCCCAGATAATTGAGATAAAAATATGTAAACAAATGCCCATTAATAAGTTTTATGGCAAATTTATATATTTACATGTTTAGCTAGTCTGGAAACATACATAAGGAATGAGGATTTTCTTGGTGTTTCATTTTGAAGGCACATTTAAATGAAAAAAAAATTTTATGCCTTTGCAAGCAATACTATTTAATTATTCTTACATTGCATAGAAAGATTCTTTGTCAATTTCCCCTCACTGTGGTGTGATACGATCATTTAACTTCAAGAAGCTTCTAGATATGTAGCTTTAGTGTGGCACATGCTAGGTCAGAACAAAACCTGCCTAGTGGTGGTTGCAGGGATTCCTGGGGCAACAGGAGCTATATTTTTGGTATGATAGTAATATAAACTACGTAACAAACATATTTTACAAAACAGTAAGATTTCACAGTATTTCCTTTAGTACATATGTTCATTTGAGAACTTACTGATAATACCTTATTGGCCTAATTCCGTTTCATTAATAAATACTCATTTCTTGGTCATTTTGAGATGTCCTGAAGCTTTGATTTGATGCTGGGCTTTTTGCTTAAAGACTGTGCCTTTTCTGAAGACCTTAGTGAATTAATGTTCAAATATTTGGTTATTCTAAAAATAAAGGTTTAATTGACTTGGCAAGCAGAGCAAATACTGTATGGTGTACTTTTTCCCATGAAATGTATTTATCTCATTATTAGAAAGGCTGTGTTTTCAGCTACAACTTAGCTTACTTGATTATTTAACACAGGAAACAAGGACTACCAAACATCCTTGAAATGTATAACTTCAAGGGTTAATTCTGAGAACGAACTTGATGTAGAAAGATATGAGACTGATCAAGACAAAAATTAATGCTGGATAGCAGTAGCAAGATATTTCAGTTTTAGGCCCACAGGAGTCCCAGTGCAAATTGTTCCTGTGAATCTAAACCCTTCATCAATCAGATGTAAATTACAGCATGCATGACTGGCTGCCTTTTCCATTCTGGAGTTCCCCACAGAGAACAAGCGAGCCAACTGCTACAGAGGCTCAACTAAACTGCAGACTCTTTTTTGCTCCCTTGAGGATATATACCAACACATCAGAAGAGACAGCATTCACTTGTATTCCACAACAGGAGATCTTACAAAATCATAGACAATGAGTCAAGCCAGCAGCTTCTAGAAAAACTTATAATAAAGGGAACCAGGAAGGGGACCGTGGAGGAGACATATACTGATACAACACTAAAAGCTTTCCCTACTAACAATACTTTTCTAACCACATGTCCAAGTTTTCCTTGAATAGCTGGCTCAGAGAAATAGAACACAAGAGGCTGGGTACTCACAGAAAGATAAATTCTTTGTAAAGAATAGGAGCATAAGATTTATTCCCAGTATTCACATGAAACTGGCTGTCATAGACTTCCATAAGTAACAGGAGGGACAAAACCAGATTTTAAGCAATGAATTAAAAATAGAGCTGTTGAACCACCTAATAGTGGATACCTGAGCCACCATGCAGGAGAACACTACTGTTAATTGAATTTCAGCCACAAAGGAGAAAGCTGAAATTCTTGCTGTGCTTGCGATCTTCACTCACCTAATTATGGGCAGAGTTAATGTATGAACAGACCCTATGATCTGTAAAAGCAAACCACAAATGTCAAGCTTTGTGAAGTAAAATCAGAAGATGACTAGAATATTTGAGAAAAGGTGCACCTTAAGGTAGTATTTCTCAAACCTTCTAGAAAATCATGACCTCCTTTTGTCTCACTAGTCTTCATGAAACTTTCTGAGTCAGCAGCAGCTCAATTTCTGCAGAGCAAGGCTGCTAACGACTAGCTGAAAGTATTTACATTAACTTACCCGTCATAAAGCACTAGAGCTGCTGCTTAATTATAGGTAGTTAGCACCTAGATAGCTGAGGTAAACAGTTGCACCTTGTAATTATCTCACCTATTATCACCTCTCACTCCCAATATGAATGTCTCTGTGACCTATTTAGGAACTGTCATCTACTATTGGTTTAATAGTTAGGGATCTAGAGTGGATGTGGGAGATGGGCCAATTTACTGCTCCCATCCTGCAAGTCATTTGACCTTTCCACGTGTTTATTTCCTTCTCTACACTTTGTTGGTCTTGCCTATTTATATAGTAAGCTGTCACAGAAATGAATTCTTATATATGCTCCTATGATATGAGACTAGCATCAGTGTCTCTCAAAACACATTAACAGGTTCTCAGTAATGATGTTTCATAGAACTTTAGTTCTGTTAAATTATTTTATATAGGCAAACCAAATTTTTCTGTTACAAAGTTTTAGAAAGGTAGAAAGCATTCTCTTTATTTCCATGACATTGCCCTTCTAAATTCTACTCATTCTTAAAATTTAACTTACTGAAATATAACATTGCTACCTGGGAACAAGATTGGGAGCTGCAATTTCAATTGTTGTTAGGGTCTTTAGATCACAGGTCTGGCATGAAGTCTCCAGTTTTTAGAGAAGACTTATGCTGAGCCGCCAAGAAACATATGTGGAGAAACTGAAGGTACATTTTAAGTTTGTTTGTATAAGAAACAAAAACAGATGCCCAGAATTTGCACCTTTGTAATTATTTCTAAATACTACGGACCTTTATTTTTGCCTGGCAGCTGTATAAGAGCCTGTGTGACTCGGAGTGGTTAGTGAAGCCCGGTTTCTAGTGGGCCAACATATACATCATTAAACTTCCATCCCAACTAATGTCTTTATTGGAAGGACTCTGCAGGAAGTCCATTAGCTGAAAAAGGAAGAATATATGAAGACATTGGCAATGCAAAGCTGAAAAGCTTTAGCTGTTTCTTTCTTTATTGCCCCTTCCCTGGGCAAGTCCATGAGCTTTTATCTACTGGATCCAGAGCACTGGATATTTTCAGATTTTCCTGAATAAAATCCCTGCCTTTTTCTTTGTATATTTGACCTTCACATGTTTCTATCTTTTTTGACTCAAAACATTAATTGCTTCCTAAGCCTGCGATTCTTCCTTCATTTGAGGTGATAAGAGCTATCTTTCTCTGGGATAAGCAGTCTTCCCAGGATTCAAATAGGTGGCATCTTCATTTATTTTCTTTAACTAGGGAATACCTTAGAAGACGCAACATGTTGGAGTCATTTTCTATACCTCTGGGACTTTTACTTCCCTATTTATTCACTTTTGATTCTCCAGTTTAGTTACGTTCAAAATCTGTGACCCCATGGAAGAAAAAGGGATGAAGTTTTCTGTTGCTTTAATGTTTTCTACTGAACTTAATTTTTAAACAAGTTAATTCTTTTAAGGAAGGTTTTAAAAAACAAAATAATGACTTACTTACTCCTTATCAAAAACAATGGATTCAAAAGGCAGAACGTGACTATGTGAAGCATCTACTAATTAAGTTGCTTTGTTCCAAATCCTGAAACTTAAGGTCTTATGTGAAAGCTTTAAAATAGAACCTTTCTACAGAATAACAAAAAAAAAAAATCCTGAAACCAAAAAACAAATACCACCTCCCCCCAAAATACCTTTTAAGTTCAGATCAATTCATTAGGCTTCTAGAAAGGATATTAACACTTCATAAAAGAACAAAAAGTTTAAGTTTTAGTAATTTTACCTACATATTATCACTTTTCTCCCTTTTGGCTGACATTCTAGAGGCTCAGTTCTGCCAGGAACTCTGACAAAGCGCTATTAATCTATCTCCACTTGCCTAGACACCCAGAGCAAAGCATCTTCTTGCTCCCCTTCAAAATCCAGCCCCAGTCATTGCAAGGTCTCTTATGTCCAAAATATCCCACTGCAGCCTTTGCATTCTTTTAGCTGTTAGTCTGGATCTATACTGCCTCTTGAGTAGTAACAGCAGCTCATGAGGTTCAAAAATATATGCCCCCCTTTGCTGTCCTTAGTTAGCTCTACAGCCACTTCACTCTAATTTTCCACATAAAATTAAATTACATTAAATTGGATTTTAAATACCTAGGTAAATCACCTTCAAAATATAACAATAATATAACTAAACATTTGCAAACAAATTGAGTATTTTATATTGTCCTCATCAGATGTAGTACCATCCTGTGATGTCAAAATGATCTTTAATGATCAAAAAGAAGCTATACAAGAGAATTACTCTTTTCCTCAATTTCTCCTAAAATACTCTCACCAAAGATTCTCTACAAAGGCTCATACAGAACACAGGAATAGTTCATTGAGTTCAGAAAATTACTTTTATTCAGCTTTCCAATCATTTAGAACAAATATGTATGTATTTATAAGGATATTTTGGTACTTTTTGCCATACTCCAATTAAATTCCTTTTCAATTTTTTTATGATCACAATGAAATCTCTCTTTTACTTTCTGTGTTGCATACATTTTCAAAGACAGATCTATTACCCCCTACTTTCTAAACAACCTTTTTAATGATATTTTTGTCTCTGGGTACTGAAGAGAACACAAGTTATTAATTCCTTTAACAATTTAGACTAAGAGATACTGTCTTTCCATTTGCCTCAACACCAGGAAAACTGTTATCTGTATGCCATGCTCATTTAGCTTATGAAATTGTCATCAAGTTTATGTACAACAGAAGTGATCATTCCCTTTTTTTTTGTAAATAATGCATCCCTTAAGAATGGAAAGCACAAAACTCAACTCAGCAAAAATCTGAAGGAAATTATGCAATTTTTGAGCTCTGAGGTTTAAATGTCTCTATCTTCTCTTCTAAGGTTAGGAAATCAACAACTTCCTCCTAATTGTTCAATTGTATATGTATCATGCTGACCCTGTCCGGGTATCAGAATCACTCTTGAGGTAATCATGCTAATGTATTACAAACCCAGCATTTTCCATATGTAATACCTGAGGTTTTTTTCATTTCAGCAGATTTGAAAATAGCTGGTAAATGACTACTCATTTTGCAAGGGTTGATAACATTTTCAGTTTTAAATAGACTACATGAATTAGGCAAGAAATGCGAAGAACATACAGCAAGTAACAATGCACCGAAATAAGACATCTTTAGAAGAACTGCTTAATCATTGATGGTCCTATATTTCTGTTTTTCCCCAGAAAACTAGCAGAAGACCCAAAATCAAGGCACAGTACTGCATCAACACCTCTATTTTTAGAACCATAATTTCTACACTTGCAGATTTCATTCAGAAAAACTAGTTGCAACCACTAACCTTTCAGAAATTATCCAAACTCCACAGTTTTAATCAACAGTTAGAGAAAACTGGTTACTACTGAATAGTTCACTGTTACTATATCTTTTCGATGATGCTCAAATGTTTCAGCAAACCATTTCTGTGCCAGCTCTTGCAAAGTAGCCAACTATATGACATGGTTTCATAAAGATAACTTCTGAATGGATTTGAATGAAATGCTTTCATGAGAAACAGCATCCACTAGATTATACAGAAAATCAGCCACAAGATCTGCCCTGTGATGCATAAAATCTAACCATGTTTCCTTTAAGGGGAGAGGTTTCTTGTTACTTTTTTTTACTAGCACTTGGTTTGATATGACTCAGATTTTAAGAATTTTGAAATGGTTTACTTTACAGTATGTTGTTACAATATTCGCCTCTTAAAATTTCAAAATTCTTGCAATTACCACTTTATTCATATGTTTTACCACAGACTATATCTTGCAAAATTATACTAATGGCTTCTGTTTATGATCCATTCTCAAAATGAATATTGCATTTTTGAAAGCCCCTCTGTTATGATCCACTTACGTTTGTTCTTGATTTAACGGTATCTTGATTTAATGTCTCAGGATACCTACAATACTAAAGATACAAAAAAATATAAAAATAAACTGAAGAAAAATAGAAATATGTAGTTTTACATGAAAAAATCAAAATAATTCCACTGATGTATTCATAACTGTGAGACTTCCAATCTGAATAAAAACTTTGTGCACAATTATCACAAACTACCAAAAGTTGTCACACAAACACACCCTCCTCTCTCCCCTTTCTCCCACTCTACCCCTGCCCTGAGCGAAGCATCAACCCTAAAGCAAGTCCATACAGTGAATATAGGCCTGAAGTACACTTTACTCAAAAAGCTGGATGTAAGCCAGCTCCAGTCTGGAAGCAATCTAAGCACGTTCATACAGTGTTACATGCAGATTTATAAGCCCTGCCTCTCAATGTTGATGTTCCCCATGATGTTCACTAGAGGCTTTGCTACTGCTATTTATTTTATTTGGAAGGCACTCAGATGCAATGGTGATGAGCTGCAGTACAAAACCCTGAGAGAGAGAGAGAGAGAGTGTGAGACAGAGATGAGAATGAGAATAAAGACATTTTTATTATGTTCATCTTAGTTTGAAATTCATAATCCTGAAATTCTCTGAACAATGGACTTAAACTACAGTCAGCAATTCAAGAGGAACAGATTCCTCACATTAGCCTCTTGGTGTGTGGTGCCAAAAGGTCAAAACCATTGAATACGATTTAAATGTATAAGTTGAGATTCTGTACAGAAACCACACATTCTGAAGTGGTGTGAGAAATGACCACAAGCCCTTTTAACACTAGTTTCTGTCACAAAGCAAATCTTTCCTAACACCAATCTCCTGATTATATTTTGCTATTCCACTAGTTAAAAATGTAAGGGAGGAAACTGCTTCCTCTTACAGCCTGAATATTCTCCGCTCTGCTCTCAAGGGACCTTTACATATTAGGCTTTGGACACCTAATTTTGTTCCCTTATTTTGGGATGCTACAAAATTGAGAAATAAATCATAGTATTATTTATTTTATTGCAGCAAGTGTTTCTTAATCTATTTCTTTCGCACACATATATAAAGAGTATACCCCATATTTACACTCTGTTTCTGTATGTGCATAAAATTGCCACAAATAAAATGAGAGTCACAGTTTATTCTTTGTATCTGATAAGAAAAAAAGTTTTAAGCCTTTTTATGGAGTGATAAAACAGAACACAAATTTTATAATTTATGGTTCACAGGATGCAACGATTGATATTATATAGAAATTTAATCAGTCTTGCAGAGCTCACAGACATATCACAGTAGGAGGTTCTTTTGACATTTCATGGAGAACTAGGCAAGATGAGGTACAATATGTGTGCATATTTCAGTATGTTACGTATTTTCTTAAGCTTTTATCCTTTCAGGAGTTGTTGTCATCTTGAAGGAATCATTCCTTTAAAAAGTTCTAAATACATGAAAGAGCTTCAGCATTTGTTTGAAGCAAAACAGAGCTAGAAATACCTGCAGAGGTAGCCAATTTTTTTCCTGATATGGACTTCACAAAACTGAGACACATCTTTAACACTTTTTCTGTACCTCTTGAAATCTGTGAGGTGTACAGCACCTGGCTGCAGTCACATAATATGATTACAACCCTAATGTCACGTAAAGTTATGACTGGGAACATTTTGCTGCAAAGTCTATCAAGGGTGTAGGACAAAAAAGTCAACTCAAAGCCATGGGCCCTTACTTATCCACCCACAGCTACACCATTTCTAAATAACCAGCAACTAAGAACTGAGCCTGAAGAGGGGAATATAAAACTATTATTTCCATTCTAAATTTTAATATTCTTATTTGCAGTATGTTCTTTTATGTAATGAACAGTGCCATAATTTTACTTCATCTACATCTAGCAGTATTCCATTATTCTTAACTGAAACAATTTTGCCTGTGAAACAAGTTTACGTCAGAGTGCCGCAAATACATTTATGTCTATTCAGTAAACTTACTTATAGGCTATTATGATATTAGTGCTTGTTGAACTGAACATCTGAAGCCTCAGATACTTTATCATAAACCTATGATTATGGCTGTTATCCCAGAGCTTCTCATTAGGAATGTAGACAGCTATGTAAACCTTTTGATAAATGTTATCTGATACATTATTAAACATTTTGTGCTGCTATTGTCAAATTGATAACTTTGTTCATTTTTCTTATCCTCTACCATTTTTTCTCTTACTCCAAAGTTATGGCTTAAATATACAACACACAGTACTCACTTCTTCGGTGGAATCAAATTCCATCTTCAGAGAGCTACCTTAGGAAACATCTTAAAGATAAGTATAAAACACTAGAAATAGCTCAGAATTATATATCTGGCCAGATAACATGCAACCAGCTTAATACAATGCTCTACTATATTATTAGGTGACAATCTTTCTTGAGATTATGCAGCAGAAACAAGAATCACAGCCACAAATGACTTTGAGTGGAGCTGGATGAAACATTTTTTTAAGATGTCTTTTCCCAGTAAAAATATGCAGAACTTGTCCCTTTGTTTTACTTCAAGTGAAACTATGTTGTCTTAAATTACATGCAGAAAAAGTATCAATCCAATAAAGAGTCCAACTACAGTAAACTAATGATTAATGAGTGAGGATGGGTTACCATTGACTGATGGCTGGCTGGAGGGGTTTCCATTCTGTCGTGGTTTAACCCCAGCCAGCAACCCAGCACCACGGAGCCGCTCATTCCACCCCCCACACAGTGGGATGGGGGAGAGAATCAGAAAAAAGGTAAAACTCGTGGCTTGAGATAAGAACAGTTTAATAGAACAGAAAGGAAGAAACTAACAATGACTAACGACTAATAACAATAAAGTGACAATAATAATAAAAGGATTGGAATGCAAAAAACAAGTGATGCACAGTGCAATTGCGCGCCCCTTGCCGACTGATGCCCAAGCAGTGCCCCTCCCCAGGCCAAGTCCCCCAGTTTCTATACTGGGCATGACATCCCATGGTATGGAATACCCCTGTGGCCAGTTTGGGTCAGCTGTCCTGGCTGTGCCCCCTCCCAACTTTCCTGTGCCCCTCCAGCCTTCTTGCTGGCTGG
>JAVKLA010000014.1:15840928-15853503 GCA_034782735.1 Sagittarius serpentarius | reverse complement strand
CCCTCCCAACTTTCCTGTGCCCCTCCAGCCTTCTTGCTGGCTGGGCAGGAGAAGCTGAAAAGTCCTTGAATTAGTCTGAACACACCTTAGCAACAGCTAAAACCATCAGGATGTTATCAACATTCTTCTCCTACTAAACCCAAAACACAGAGCTGTACCAGCTATGGGGAAGACAATTAACTCTATCCCAGCCGAAACCAGGACAATTCTTATCTGCTCTGTCCCTGAGGCAGGAAGGACAGTGACACAAAACATCTGGAGAACCTCCATGGTTTAAAGCCTTGGATATTAAGATAAACCCACATAAATTTTTTGTAAAAAGAAATACCTGAGCAGCAATTCTATAAGAGGTTTTCCCATATCTGAAGCAGAGACTGGACAGAGACAGACAAAATGGACAGGTGGGAGCAAGAGATGAAAAGTATCACCCTAAGATGAACATCCACCTCTGCGAAGCAGAAGCCTGAGATAATAAACTGGTTGCAAAGTCACATATACAATTTCTTTATTCCATAACCTTCTGGTCATTGAAACTTGCTGTACAAAACCAAACCCCAAAATAGTTATGTGGTAAAATACTGGGTTAAGTAACAGAGAAGAAAGAGTTAGTCTTGAGATTTCAGAAGTAAAGGTATTGATGCTTCCTCATATTCATGGATTAGGTAACTTCGTCCTTTCATATCCTGCCAAGTATTGTAATCTTATTTGGTTTTAGACAATCAAGAAAATCGCACTCAATAAAGAAATCCCCAACATGGTCACAAATATTTCTATTTTTTAACTTCTGTTTTGTTTCAATATAATTAAAAATTATGGTAGCAAACAACCTATTTAAAAAGCATAGAAACCAGTCATCATCTTAGGAGTCTAAAACCAAGAAAGGTTAATTTTTTTCAAGCTAGCCTGTGCCATGGTAAGATATCAACTCATTTCAAAAGTTGTGTGTGGCCTATAAAAGTCTATCTATGACTTCTGCGAACAATTTTTTTATTTACCACTGTTAGACATGGGAAGTTGCAATTTGGATTTACATGTCAGTATTCGTCAGCAAAGCACAAAACTTCATGTGGAGAAATAGAGCATGAAATCACTTTCTCACCCTGCTTCTGTGCATCATACCTAATAACACTGAAACTTAAGAAAAAAAAATCCACACCACTACTAAAGTGGTGTAAAAAAAAGTTGTCAGATTATTTTCTCAACTCAAAATCAAATCCAGATATACACACACTTCTATTGGCAGCTAGAAATCTGAACACTTCATTGCAACTGCTGCATTACCTTTATCTTATATTTTCCATAATTAGAAACAAAAGCTAAAAGAACCTCTAAAAATGAGACTTACGATGCATGTTTAAAACCTATAGTCACAATGACATAGTAACGAATAGAGACAAATTTCAATTGTCTCAGGATGCGTAGCCAATTATTAGTAAGAAACACTGTTGAACATTAAAGACTTAAATGTGTAAAAATACTATCTAGATTCTGAGAAAACAGGGCTAAGCAAAACTAACAGTCCTACAAAGTTAATCGAGAGGTTCATGTAGGCTTCCAGAATAAGCATACAGTACTATTCCTCTTTCTACAACTTCAGCATCAGCAGACCTTCTTCAAACTAGACATCTTCCACTTCTTTTAGAACCTCACTTGTAATGGGGAACAGCATAAGTGGGCAAATGATGAAAATGTGATGTATATAATGCAGAAGTTTTATTTATGAAAAGAGTTATTCATAAGGCTTTTGGTTTAAGACATCAGATATACAAGAAAAATAAAAAATGAAAACTAATATTTTGGACCAACTTGCTTAAGCGCTTCAAAGACTATTTCAGGTTTAAGAATGTTTTTTATTTGCCAAAACTCTGTTGCAGCTCATAATTCTCTGTTTTCACTTTCATCTCAATCTAGGTCTCATCATCCTCCATTTTTATTTCAGCCTCAACTCTCATTTCTAGTTCAGTCTGACCTTTGCATGGAAAAAGAAAAGCAAAAGGAGCTTCCTAAGTATTCTTCCCCCTCTCAGGCTATGAAACTGTTATCATCATCAATCTTTAGAGGATATGAGACTGGCGTCCCAAAAACATCCCTGATGTTGGTCTGCAATTAGAGGTGAGAGGTCTGATTGAAGGGTGAATGGGAGTGACCTTGCTGATCTGACAAGATGCACGTGTACCAGGAGAAGGCCTATTTTAGCTTACTCGCTTGTGTGAACATCACAATATATGGAAAACTCACAGTTCAATCCTGTCTTGCTTCTGCTTCTTATTTAGGGCTTCAGATCAACTCCATGGTGTTATAGTAAAAAAAAAAAACAACAACAAAAATCAAAAAAACCCACCCAGCAATAACAAAGCCTAACCAGTGAAGAAACCTAACTACTCGAAGAAATCTAGTGCACTTAAAGGAGATCTAAACTCTTATGTAGTACAGAAGCTGCTTAAAGGTTTTCACAATTCTAGGAAGTTTTTTCATGCAAAGAAAAGGAAAACTCTCAAACCAAGGCTCCTATCACCCTATTAGAAACAAGTACAATTAAAAGTATTAAATTTAAATTACTAGATATGTGTTGGAGGAGTGGCAACAAAAAAATCAGTTAGAGCTTCTTAATTTGTAGCTGCTTACTCAGGCCTTCTTTGGCTGGCACAGTTGATTAAAAGAATGATTTATCAGTCAAATGACAGCTCTGTTCTTGTCTGCTGCTTTCTGTTCAAGCTTCCTCTGTCCTGTCTTTATTCTTTAATCCTTTGCTTCTTCTCTGTTTACCCCCCTCCATCTTTTTTGTTGTTATTATTGAAGGGAAAAAAAGAGAAAGTAGGATTTAATCTCTACTCCATGTTTCCCTGAAGTTAGAGGCAAATGATTGTCAAAAAGGAATAGAGACTGGATACTGTGGTTAGCTGGTAATTCTTGTCATCTGCTCCAGAGATGGAGCCATAATTGGGATTGCCAGTTACCTAGAAGGGTATAAAATTGTGGGTCTTACTTCCCTGATGCCTTTTCATCCTTGAACAGTCTGCTTTTGTCACCAAGGTTCTCAGACTAGACCCATCCTTAAGATCTAATTCATATTTAAAGAGGGAAACACTCTCACAGTTGTAAACAGAGCTAACATTTTTGTGGTGATTTGAAAGTTAAGGTGTTCACACATTCCTGCAAATCCCTAATGTAACTTGGAAGTTGTACTTTTTGAAGGAGATGAAAAGATAACCATAGGAGTTGTTGGTAAGACAAAATTCAGGCTCTTTGCACTGGATCATTAAGCACAATTAGTTGCACCACCCTTGTTATAAGGCCATAAGAGTATGCACTACAGATGTAATAAAAGACAGTACATCATTGATAACCAATCTATATTCAGTTTACTACCACCTTTAAATGCAAGCAATACGTTTCTTTTAAACAGGCCTGGAAAGTGGCTCCCAGGATACCTTTAGGAAATGTGTACTTTTTGAACTGATTAATCATTGGATGTCATCACTGCTCCACTCCACTGCATATGAAACAGCGGTTCTCTGCCACTTAAAAATCTAAGCAGAAGGAGGTTCAAGTAAAACAGTTTAAGAGAAATATAACTTCAGTGCAAGAGAGATTAGCAGGAGTTAATTTCAAAAGAAAATGGGCAATTTATCTGTGAAGCTATTCTATCATGGATGAGTTTCCTTCATTATTTGCATTATTTTCATGCATATTAACTGAGAAGTTTTTCCTTTTTTCCCTTTTAGTAACATATTGAGTGAATGCTCTGTTGGGGAAAGTGGACTTGACAGACAGGTATTGCAGGAATAAAGGCTGTTTAAGCTCTCTGCCAATGTACATCAGCCCTAAGATCCTTGCCAATACAGTGTTTTATAGTGAAGAAAGCCAACATTTTTTTCCAAATATGGGTCTTTTTTGTCATATGTACAAACAGAAGTAGGACAGCAAAGCATGAATTTTCACTAGTGACCCTAAGGCAGCATATGAACTGAGGTCTCCAGAGGGGAAAGGCTAATGCACTAACCTACTGCACCACCAAGTCCCCTTCACTTCCCAATTATCACAGAACCTCTCCTACTGCTGTGACATTCTCCCTGCCACATAGGTCAAAAAGTGAGTTACTGTCAAAAGTGATTCATCTATCAGCTGGCTCAGGAATTCTATAGAATAAAATGACTGGTGTTTTCCCCAAGTATGGCTGCAATACTACAGATTTGTATATCTGAAGTCGTGACTGCTTTTTCATTCATACAGGATCATGTCATATCAGATTTAGAGACATCTTGTAAGAGGAAAAAAAACTCAGTGGTACCTCTTTCATAATAAAGTTCAGGTTTATAGTTACCACAAAAGACCTCTGCTCAAATAGCTTTATTTCTAATGCATAAAATGATGTATGAGAGGTCTGTTTTTAAATATGTAGCCATATTACAAATGTGATCCAAATATATTTTTGTTTTTTTTCTAGCATGCATTTTAATTATGAAAAAAAGCAAGGGGCTTATGAACTCAGAAAAGTAACATATACTTAAAACTCAAAATGCCGTGATAGGTTTTTTTCCGCCCTAACTTTCCTGTATCCTGCATCTTATAAAAATAAATATCAAGTGACCCTATGCAGTGGTTCACAAGAGCAGCTTATTTGTACAAAATCCTCAACATTCGTGCCCTGATTAAAACCATATTTTCAAACTTAGCAGATTTACTCTAATGGTGAAAAGTCATTTTCCCAAATACTCTTTCAATAGTATGAGATTTCTCTTCCTTGAAGGATTTAATAATTTATTACTGCAGATTAAACAACACTGAGTGGTTTCAACCTGTGAATCCTTTTTGCTCTCTTTTTAAGGTTATTGGCTTCATTTTGCCTCAAATTGTCACACAAGCTTACTAAAGATGCTAAATATTTATGAAGTTCTTGGCCTCAATGGTGTGAATCAGTGAGTACAAAATTAGATCTTTAACAGCTTAATCAAAGTCTCCATTTTATACCAACAGATAGCTGCAGTTATTTTGGTATTTAAAGACTTTCCTTTCTCCTAAACTTCCAGACACTTTCCAGCTCCACTCTTGTTGCAAGCTCGGGAAAACAAACAAACAAACAAACAACAAACCCAAAACCAACCAACCAACCAAAAAACCTCACACAGTTTCAGAATAATTTAATACAGTTGCTCATTCTGACTGTTTTGTAAATGAGGTCTGTAAGTCAGGATCCTCCACTAAAACTTTGCCTCTAACTTCAGAAAATTCCACCCAGCGTTCTGCCAGCTTCATTGATCTTACTGCAGTTGTATCAGTGCTGTGTCATCACTTCCCTGCCAATCCTCTGTATTTGCTTCACACAGACATAGTGCATATAAAACAACCGTTAGAAAAGTATTCACTTCCTTTTTTCCTAAATGTTTTTTAAAGACCAAATCCTGTAAATTTGCCAGGTATTGGCCATATTGGCCAATTTTACATTGTACAACTTTACCTTTATAAGAGATTCTTAAGGTAAACTATTTGCTAGTATCTCTTCTTCAGACATCAAGCTAATAACTAATGAAATGCTGCTAAAACAGCTAGAAGAAAGCCTATGAATTTTTACTTCTTTAAAAATCATAGCATATTATTGCTTTTTAATGGATTTACTAGAAAAAAATCTAATTAAAAAGTTTCAATAATGAAACTGAGATAGAATTTTCCCTTTCTTTATAGAACCAGTCCTTCAAAAATTGTGAACTAAATGAGCCCCTGGACAAAAGAAACAAGATCTTTATGAATACTATCAGAGAATAAAAATAAATGCAGTTTCTCATATTCAAGGTATAATTTAGGACAAGAAAGACTCTTGGGCAAGATCTCAGAATTTAGTTGCCCTTTATAAAAATTGCTCTTGAACCAAAGTTATTCTTACATTATTATTTAATAACATTTTCCTACACTCTATCTATAACTTTCAGCCATTTACTTTTGTTTAATGGCCTCATATTATGTAATGTTGATACATCAATCTTTAAATTACAGTATTTTTAAGGAAACCTTAATTTTATGTATTATATGTTGTTTACATATATCAATCAAAACTTCACTGCAAATGCTGATTCACAACAGAAAGAAAAGGAATAATTACATGGACTAAAATATCATAGCAAAGACCTCAGATATGGTTTCCTTTAAAAGAATTTAAAAATCCACCACCTTTTGCTTTAAAATAGATAATGTTAATGTTTTGGTCTGTGAAAAAGTATGCTGTAATTAGCTAGTACTACACAGTAAAATGATTTTTTAAATAAGTTCCAAAAGCTACTTTTTTTTTAATCAGCTAAAATATGTAGATAATACGTTGGTTTGATTGCCTATAATATTTAGTCTTCATCAGCGGCAAAAAGATTTTCTGTGATTTAAAATACCTAGAATTTCAGCTAACAAGATGGAGTTTCTTTGGAAGAAGGAAAACATTTTAAAATAGCAATTACCACCATAATTGCAAATAGGTGAAATTTTTTGAATTTTTGATGGTCTGATTCTAGGCTTGATTTGCAACATCATTTTTGATTGCATTCCTCTGTGAATCTTCTTGTTGACATTCAGGTTTTTGTTGTGTTTCTTTTTTTATCATCAGCAGCATTGGTAGAAACTGTCATCTAAAAACTGAGGAAACAGTAGGTCAAAAGAATCAGGAAGAGTACAGGTAAAGATTAAGAATTAAAAGTGTTTCCGAGTCTTTCACATGGATAACCCATCATCTTTCAAAATGCCTGTAGAATATATTCCAAAGGGTTTTTCTAAGCAGATTTTATAAAAGACTAACTCTACAAAATATTTTTAGTTGGAATGAACTTTTACAAAAATATTAATAATTGCCCTAATAGATACCTTTCCACTGCTATCCTTTATTTCATTTCACTTCAGAAGCTAAGCCACAAAACAACCAGATCACCCACTCAGTCTCCCTCCTATCTCCTTCTAATTCAAATGAACACAGTTCTTCCTCAGGCTGAATATATAGTCCTAAATACATACTATATGTCCATACATAACTCTTCTTCGATCAGGTTTTCAGAAAGTCCAATTGTTTCGTACCATCAGTTGTACTGATGAGAACCAAAGTAATAGCAATTGGCAGAAGCAGGTCTGTGAAAGGTTTCATACTATTTTGAAATGGCTTCTGTATCACGAGTGGCATGCCGTTTGGAAAAGTCTTTCTTAGTTGATAGTACTTTATGCATTTGTATTTTTCCTTCTCAGAGAGGGTAACTATCGATGGAGTGCTGTCTGACACATGACTACACATGGAAAAATCTTTTAAGTATGGTAGTCTTAAGTTGCTGCTTAACACTGATACACACAGTCTAAAAGAAGCTGTTAAGAAAGTGCAGCCAAAATGTGGATGCCTAGGTGAATCATTTACTTCCATTCATCACAATCATAAAGAATGGTGGACAATACAGATATGAATCAGTTATTAAACATAATGAGTAAAATTCATTATAAGTAAAGCAATGTAACAACCTAGCAAGAACAACAGCTGACTATTCTCAGTGTTCATAACATGGATTACAAAATAATATCAATACACATAGTTTACACTGTATCTTACAATATTTCAGTGTTTAATAACCATGAAGAGACTGAGGAAAATCATAGTATGACTAAGGGCATGTCAAAGACAAAGATGAAAGTGTTTAGAGATGCAAAGTCTGATGAGTCATCTTTTATGACTGGCTAGATTCTAAAGAATTTCCTTTCGCTCTCCTTTTTAAATTCTATTTTTTCAAGCACATTCACATTTTTATATATTTGCCCTTCAGACATTGCAGGATTGTCTGATGGAATAAGAGAGAAATGGCATCTCCCAGAAACTGAAGTTTCAGTGTCAATTTATTAATTATTTTCTTTCTTCCTTTTGTAAAATTTCATGTAAGTGCAATCCAAAAGGTGAGCAAATTTTTTTTTAATCACCTCTCCTTCAGATTTGTAGGTTGCATGTGATGGATTGAAAATCAATTCTGTGCTTACCCTTAGCCACAAAGACAGGAACTTAGAATTTTTTAAGTCTGCATTCTTAAATTCAAACAAACTTTTCTGCTCTCAGTTACATTTTGTAACTGCCTTTAGTATTTGTCCAAAAACCATAACTAAGAAGAAACAAAGAGATGGCGAATATCCCACCTGTTTTGAAAGTCAGGCCATTATGAGCTGGGTATGGTAATTATTACTTCAGGGTTATGAAATGTACTGAGCATATGGCAATTTACATTTACTTAATTACATGTAGACTTAATTAATTGGTAGATTTACCTGTACATTTACTAACATTTGCTCTCCTTTTTTTTTTAAAAAAAAAAAGCATGTTAAGTGTTAGCATTAGAGCACAATAGAAATCTGTTCTTTGATAGGAAAAAACACACTACAAAATCCTAGTAATGCGTGGTTCTTACTAAGACATATATTTCTAAAAATTCAAAGGAGCAACTTAGGAGACCTAAATAGTTTACCAACCAGAGGTGGATGTTTATGGAAGGACTTTCAAGCATTAGACATTTTCTAAACTGTCACTCTTAAATGTCTGAAAACAGGTATTTTAAAATTGGACTGCTGTAAAATGCCCAGAACATAGGCTCTCAGTGGAGTGCTGCCCCTTACCAATTTATTTTGGCAGAAATAAAAGGTCATTCACCAAAAGAATGAAAAAAATCCATTAAATATGCCTAAACTCACAGGAGTTATATAAAAGTGGCAACCTTTTCTATAAAAAGAGCTTATATTTTTATCAGTTTCACCAGTTATAATTTAATGAAACAGGAGTAACAGGGTACGTTTAAGGATCACTAAACTGCATAATTCTATAGTGCTCATGAACAGATCACTACTTGCCTTTTTTTTTTACAATGTGGAAATAATAATGAAGTCACCTTTTTCCAGCAACATTTCCAGTGAACACCAAATAAGATTTTCTTCTGCTTTATTCATGCATAAAAAGCTTATAAACTTTACCTGAAAGCATGCTGCAATCGTACATGATTTGCCTTTTCTAGTTTCATGTATCTACCTGTTTTTCAATCTTTTCCTCTTTTGTTTTCATAACTTTATATAGGCTTATTGTTGTATATATAAATACACAGTATCTAGTAAAAGGGGGTCCAAATGGTAGTGCAAGTTTCATGTTAGATAATAGAAAGAGCAGTAACGCCAGCAACAGGACAGAGTCCTCACTCTAAACTGGTAATTCCTGTTTTCCCTGAAAAAGATGCTCTGTATCAACTTTAACATGAGACATGCATTCCATTAGTAAATGCTCACCATGCAAAATTATATACAATTAATTCACCAACCAATTACAAAACTGGGCAATTTTCCAACTCCTTTACCTGCAGACCAAACCAGTGACACAGTCTTCTTGGTTCTCTTCACGAAGCAGATCTTCGTAACAATGCCTCGCATGTGCAGTAAGGCAACGGAAATCCTTTAATTTTAATAATACCCAATCTGCTTGTCAAATCAAATTATTGTCTCAATGACAAGTAATAAAGACAGCTTGAACACACTCTGAGTCAGGAGTAATAATTGATCTCTTGAATATTTTTTCCCATGCTATGAACCCTGTGCTTCAAAGGAGCATATCCCAACTACACTTCAGAAATCTCAGGCACAGTCACTTCTAAGATCCATGATGGCAGTATAGTCATGCTATAAGAAAGACCCGTTCATATCAGAATTCCACATCAATATGCTTTATTAATGTGATTAAATCAGATTTTTCACGAAGCAAATGTGTAAGTGAAATTGTACTTAGGTTAATAACAGTTTGGATGCAGTCATAGTTTCAAGAGGGTAGACTTTCCTTCAAATAGCCCAAACAGGAAATGTTCACATCATCTTCTGACCTTCCCAAAAAACTTCCCTCTATTTTCATTATGGAAATAGTCATTCCATGTTAAAACCCTTTCTATGAGATATCATAGACATTTGCATACGTATTTTTATATGTCCATTTCAATAAAGGAGATTTCATGTCTAAGCTTCTGAAAAAAGTTTTAGTTCTTATACTCTTTTTCCAAGTTTACTTCCGGAAGTTGTTTCTTTTCCTGAAATTCTTAAGCAATCCATAATGCGATTGTAATTTTCTTCCATAAATTACATCTCTCCCCAGACATGAATGTGAAAGACACAGAAATTAGTATTCTTTATTACTGAGCTGTTTCTTTCCATCATAGAAGGAGAAAGAGACATTGTTTGCCAAAAGCCAACATTAGAAATAGTTTAAATATGAGCCCTATAGTAAAGGAAAAGCCTGCTGGCAGGTTGTTTTTTTTTTT
Source organism: Sagittarius serpentarius (assembly GCA_034782735.1). Classification (NCBI taxonomy): domain Eukaryota; kingdom Metazoa; phylum Chordata; class Aves; order Accipitriformes; family Sagittariidae; genus Sagittarius; species Sagittarius serpentarius. The sequence goes on along the minus strand of JAVKLA010000014.1, from coordinate 15,843,217 downwards.
TAAATCTTCCTAGGTGAATTATTTCTTTGCTGGTCTTTAGCACAGAATAGTGTAAATTCTGTACAGTCTCCCTGCGCATTCACTCCTGTCCTTCCCAGGCAAAAATGAGTCTGAGATCTATTACTATTCTTTTTAAATAGTTAAGAATAAGATGAACCTTAAAAATGCCATGGAATCATGAGGAGTTTGTAGTGGAACAGAATGCGGTGCAGCTTTCTTTAGCTGGGATTACAAATCAAATAAGAAAATTATTTTTCTAACCTAAATAACAAAACAGACATCCACTGTCATCTCTATAACCTCTAATGTGCACGGCGGACCATTTGTAAGTAAAGCAGTCAAGATTGTTCTTATGCTAATAAAAAACTAATTTAAAGTGATAATTTACATCAGCAAGCATATTTAGATAAGGTAAAATAAAAAAGAAAGAGTAAGATTTATAAACTGAGTGAGGCATCTGAAGTGGGACTTTGATCGAATACTAGTATGTAAATTGAAGACATAAGACATACATAAACACATAAGCTTTTATCACTAATATTCCCAAGTTGCCTGGCGTCCTGCTTCCACACAGGACCAAAACGACACCAGATAAACCAAAGCTGAGGGGTTCGATACCTAAACCTGACTGAGATTCTCAGACTAAGCGGTTCCCTGATGTACCTGCGCTGGAGCATACAAGCTCCCTTACCATGCATTGCAGAGGGAGCCTTTGCGCCTGACCTACTGTGATACAGATTCCCACTCAAGTTCTCCACACGTATGCAACACGGAGACTTTCATAATCTAAGTTCTTTTACAGCTCCCACTCCATGAATAAACTCTTACACACACATACTTGAAACAACCCTGAAAGCTTTCAACACAGCAACCTTGGGAGACTTTCTTTAAAGCAGCAAACTGTGAGTTAGAGCGTTTGCATTTCATTCATTAACACCAGCCGTTAATTTCTAGATGTGTTTATTGATGTGCTATTATTAACATATCCTATATTCATAGACAATAAAAATAGCATTTAGGTTTAATGGGAACAGTATATTTACAGGATATGAATTAACTAGTCAGGAAAAATAAATACTATTCCCCAACACCACCTCAAAAGGCACTATCAACTGGCATACATATGCAAACAAGTTCAAACGGATTTCACATTGCTAATATGGAACTAGTTTATCCCGCAAATACACAGTGTCCCCTGCTGTGATGAAAGGAGACATGCCCAATGTAATAAAGTTATGCTGAACAAAGAAAGAGATTTTAGGGAAAGACCCAATTGTTTTAAAAGTACAATGCTAAAACATGCTCTCCAAAGAAGCAAGGACTACTGATGAAAGTAATATAGCCTTGATATTTAACTGCATCCTCAATTTGATATTGAAAAAAAATGCGTAAGAAGAAGGAATCAGTCTCATCTACTGAAAATTGTATTATTTGCTGATAAAGGCAATTATCAGAGGTCCAACAACCAGGATTTTCACAGCCAGCTGCAGTCATTTCATAATACACAAATCTGCAGCTTGGCCACATGTACCCCTGCCATACAAACAGAAATAACTTCAGCTCTTTCTGCTGAATTAAAGGTTGGTGTAAACACAGTGGTTAAGGAGAAGTGTTGAAAGGTCAGCTGATAGTGTATATCAACCAAACATCACTAGGAAACATTTTATGGGTGGACAGGCAAAAATTTTAGATTTCAAAATATCATTCTATTGAAATAATCAGATAAAGTCTGAATTGATTTATTCAGTGAACTATGAAAAATTCATATGCCTATATTCAGTAATTTTACAACAGTCCAAATGCTTTATATTGATTTTGCAATATTTAGTACAAATTAACTAATAATTAGTACAGAAAGTTTTTTAAAGCTACACTCCAAAAAAAACTTTCACTTTGAAAAATTTCAATTATCTAATTGCAAAAATGTTAAGACTTCATTTTTCAAATTAAAGTAGGGATCTTCTACTATTGACCCATAGTAACGCCACTTCTAATTTCAAAGCATGAATTATTTCTATTGAAAAGAATTTTGATGAAGAAATCCAAACCAAGTTCTACCATCAGCTCTTCTGAGATTGACAACAAATTTTAATTGTGTATCTCAATGTGTTAATGCTGTCTTTCTTTAAAAAGTTATTAATTTTCATAGAATCATAGAATTGCCTAGATTGGAAAAGACTTGTAAGATCATCTAGTCCAATCGTTAACCTAACACTGACAAGTCCCCCACTAAACCATGTCCCTAAGCACCACATCTACATGACTTTTAAAAACATCCAGGGATGGGGC
>JAVKLA010000014.1:15800342-15831318 GCA_034782735.1 Sagittarius serpentarius | reverse complement strand
TTTAATTAAGGAGGGGGAGTGAGAGAGCGGCTTTGGTGGGTACCTGGCGTCCAGCCAGGGTCAACCCGTCACAGTGGTATTTTATCTCATTTTACTTGTGGTATTACATTTTCTTGAGGAAACATTCTGATCTATGGAGTTTGACAGAGGCCTGTATTATTACTATCATCTGGGTTGCAATCGTTCTCCACAACACACTACTAGATACTATACACTGTAGTAACAGAGTACAATTTGCCAGGGGCTTTCACAAGTACAGTTTCCCATAGACAAGACCAAAAACTTCTACATGGTAGCAGAGGCAAGACAACCAAAAAAAGACCTTACACAGTTACTATCAGTAAGAATACTGACTAGATAGGCAACAATATAAGCGAAGGTGAGCAAAACTAGAGTTAAAGCTCTGCTTAGGTGAAATGTTATAGCACCAAGAAAGAAGGTTGCTGAGCTTCTATGCTGGAAGGAGAAACCTAACTGCAGTATGCCACTAAGCTGGGGAAGAGGATATTAGATATTTGAAGAAGATATGTTGAACATGAAGAGCAAGAAGTATTTAAGATAAGAACTAAATAAATGAGCATCCTGACTTTCACATTAAATAGCCTGGCCCATATAATTACATATATAAAAAAAGAAACTGAGGACAGAATAAGTCCAGGACTGTCTCAGGCCAATCCAAAAGTTTTGAAAATCTGTCACTTTAGATATGAGAAAAATGCAATTGTACATGAAAAAGATCTATCAGCTTAGATATGTGCAGAAATAACTTGCTGTAGGAACAGAATTACAGGAATGTTGCAAGTCAGAAACACTGACAGAAAGCATGCAGGAAAAAAAATCGCAGGATATCTGTTAGAATTAGATATGCTTTTACTCGTCACCACATTCAGAATGTTACATTCATAAAAACTTGGGACAATATCTGATCAGAAAGAAGAAGTAGTTTAAATAGAAAAATTAGAAATCAATAATACAGTGAAGAAATGTCTCACTGTACGTCAGAGTAGCTTTCAAAGTGAATGATCAGAAAAACTGATTCGGCTACACTGGTATAGGATGAACCTTCATATGGAATCAGAAACACTATATTAAACATGCACTTGCTTCGTTGTCACGTACCTTCCTTGATGAATTACAATAGAATCACTGTCTTTCCTGAGACAAGTTAAAACCATATTTTTCTTTTCATTTCATACAGAGGTTGGTCTTTTTCTGCAGACATCTGTATAATCTTAGAATTTTAAGTTGCAATGGTAACCAAGTACTAAAGCAGCTATTGGACACCCACACACCTCTGGCTGTTTATACCTTCACTAGTTCAAGAAAAAACCTTGCTTAGGCCAGACTGCCCGCTAATCCACAAGGACAGAACATTCTTTGAGAAAAGCAGGAAGTACTGTCCTAGAATATTACTTCAGCCTAGCTGCCATATTTTAGCAGAGAGATAATATTTCTAAGAATCTGGTTTTGCATCCATTCAGGTGACAATAAGCACCTCCAGCATTTACCTATTAACCTAGTTTACCACTTAAAGATTTTGAAACCTAGGTTCCTTTTCCGAGTTTTTCATTATAGAGTATTTAGAACCACTCTTTCCTCTCTGATTAAAACCACTATGTGGGTTTTGGTTCCAACTATCAATTAGAACAGTACACACTCCTCACATTTTCAATAATTGGGTCTGAAGAATAAGTTGCATTACTTCTTACTTGACAGAGGACAATATGAATTAGAGCAGTAAGAAACTACATTGCAGCAAGAAAGTAAGACTTAAGATGAAGGAATCTCAACATTACACATCAGCAGTCACAGATCATATAAAATTGTTGTTTTAAAACAATCTAAAATCAACTGTTAAACATTAGCTCAAAATTCAGATTAAACTTTACAAAATCTAAATATGCTGAAATATGAACATACAGATACCATTTCAACATAAAGCCAAGTTTTCATCATGGCATACATCCATAATACAATCATGTGAAATATGTATTATAACCTCAAATAAGATTAAACTGATTTGACTATTTCATAAAGTGTTTCCAGGCAATAGACCAAACCCTGTAATTCTAAATCAGAGCAGCTTTCTTGAAATCTAGGCAGCAGCATGGGTACTCTACACAGACTTTACCTGAGAAACTGACCAAGGCAATTTTTTTTCTAAGTAAAAAATTATCTTTTTAATAATTTTGATTAATGGGAAATACTTGAAAATGTCTTTTAAAATTATATTGATTTTCCCACCTAAAGCAAAAAAATCTCTGTCAGAGATCTAATTTTGGTACAAGGATCAACGGATATGCCAGATATATCTGGATAAGTGGCTTCACACTGTCCTTTCCCTTCTGTCGTGGTTTAATCCCAGCCAGTAACTCAGCCCCACCCAGCCGCTCGCTCACACCCACCCCATGTTGGGATGAGGGAGAGAATCAGAAGAGTAAAAGTGAGAAAACTTGTGGGTTCAGATAAAGACAGTTTAATATGTAAAGCAAAAGCCTCACTCGCAAGCAAAGCAAAACAAGGAATTCATTCACCACTTCCCATGGGCAGGCAGGAGTTCAGCCATCTCCAGGAAAACCAGGCTCCATCATGCGTAACCGTTACTGGGGAAGACAAACGCCATCACTCCAAATATTCCCCCCTTCCTCCTTCTTCCCCCAGCTCTATATGCTGAGGATGATGCCATAGGGTCTGGGATGTCCCTTGGGTCAGCTGGGGTCAGCTGTCCCGACTGTGTCCCCTCCCAACTCCTTGTGCCCTCCCAGCCTCCTCGCTGGTGGGGTGGGGGGAGGAGCAGCAAAGGCCTTGGCTCTGGGTAAGGGCTGCTCAGCAGGAACCAAAACAGCCCTGAATTATCAATACTGTTTCCAGCACAAATCCAAAACACAGCCCCAGAGTAGCTACTGTGAAGAAAATTAACTCTATCCCAGCCAAAACCAGCACACCTTCTCAGCTACTTCTGTCAAGGTTTCTATCCTGTCACGTCCATAGCAAGCACATACTTCCTTAGCCTCCCTGCAGGATCGGTTCTCAGTCTGGACCAGAAACACCCAGTAAGCCAAGCAAGACATTCAGCGTGCGACAGCTGAGCAGAGCATGCTGCCTTGAGGTGGGGGGTGTCCACACTGCTCTCTAACCTGGATACCTCAAACTTTCAGTGAATGTTTGGAGAGTTTAGTAACCAAAGGCTCAGCACAATTAAAGAAATGAAAACCAGTCATTAAACATCACACACAGCCATCACACTCAGATGATACTCAAATAATATCATCTCATATTGCTCATACGTAATATACATATTTGGTCCCTCTGTGTTTGGCACGCAAGTTGGACTCTTCACCATTTGAGTAAAAGCTAGGAAGAAATTTTAGAACACAAACATGTTGATGTTGCTTAAACTCTTCAAAGGTTTTTTGAGAATTTTAACTTATATTTTTTCCCCTACAAACAGAACATCACTCAGTTACACAAGTAGGTTCAGCTGCTATGGTTATATATGCAGTAAACCAAAAACATGCAAAGAAACTTATTCTTGTTGAAAAAACTAATAAAATCTAGGAGATATTCACAGACGCAGGAAGGTTCCTCTGTCCTCCTTGAGCTCATTAAGAAAGTGAATAACGAAATTACCTCTTCTGCCTATGTATTCAATATCAGCTTTATCTAGAAAAAGCATAGTTTCATTAGTATGTCACAACATTAGCATTATATTAGAAATGGCTTGAAGCTGATATCCCAGGTACAACAGTCCCAAACCCTGGGAAAGGCCATATGCAGGCTGTGCAACACAGAGCACCTTTGTATCTTACGAATGATGGTTTACTGCTGGAAATTTTTACTTTTCTTTCTTGGCCTCATCTGTCTAGGACTTTTTCATATAACCCATGGCTAACAATGTATTTTTCTTGGCTAAATTACTGAAGCCATAATGATATTCAGAAAGTAAAAAAAAAAAAATCACGGAATTATATTATTGCTCAATACAAATATTTGCCCAGAAGTGTTTCTCTAATCAATATTTAAAGTGAGTCAAGGAAGTTTAATAGCTAAATCTTGCTCTCATTACATGTCATCATCCTTTATCTGATATCTTCTGAAGCTATAGACCCCTCAGAGGTTGGGAGAAAGCAAACAATTAATTTCACAAAATTTTCATATGAAAAAACTTCTCATTTGAAAAAAATATAACAAAACTGGATTAATATTTTCATGCAGTCAGGATGACACTAACATAATGCAATAATTTCTTTAATAATGAAATATGCTTTGATCCTACTATACATTTCAGAAATAATTATATCCTGTCAAAGCACAAAAGAAAATGAAAATACAAATGGTTCAAAAACAAAAATCATTGTAAATCATGAACAACATATGGATATCTATTTAGGACAAAGACTGTACCTAAGGAGTGTGTGTATATATGTGTGCACGCGTGCTCATGCACATACTGTTGCGGTGCCTACTAGAAATGACTCCTGATCTGGTGTCTGCTATTTCTGCCCACACGCCATTGTGACAGCCCTGTGCTGAAATCCAAGTTAAATCTGTATTTACACTACAATTTTCCATGCACCAATGGATAAAACATATTGCTGTTTTTTTCACTTATGAAGATACCTCCTGTTTTGTAAAAAGTGTTACCAAACCCTCCCATATGAACATGATATCAACCCTTTTTGCAGCATGAGTTACTGATGAGAATGAGCATTGAAGAACTAGATGATCGACAATTAAAGTACTAAATAATTTACTTAAGGCATACTTGACTCTTACAATGCCAGCTCTGAACTGGGAAACCAAAGCACTAGGTGCTACCCTAGACACTGATCCGAACAAAGGTCTCTGCCCCAAACTGCTTACTGTGAAAGCACAAGACCAACAGAAACTCTTAGTACTGAGGGACAGATAGGAAAGCCAAGGAAACAACACTACCAGTGGAATAGTCAGTAGTCTCTAAATACCAGGCAGGTTTATTAATTGCAAATTATACTGTGTATGTGCTATTTTTAGGCTCAAATGCTAAAAGTTGCCTAGGGGAATGAATGCCTAATTTCTGCAGGAGCTCTATATCCAAATCAAGTTTTCCAGAAAATTTTGCATACATCAGTTGAATTTCTAGGTAAAACAGAAATATTTTTGAACCCACATAAATGCACAGACTGAGATTCACTTCACTCATTAGTAGATGAAGTGATTATAATTTATTTTGAATTCAATGCAAAAAAATTATCTGCATTACCTCCCCAAAGCTTAAATACATCTTTTAAAAAATGTTTAACACTTGAAAGCTTTAGTTAATGCAATATTTTCCATGTAAAGCTTGATCTGCTGTAGTGAATTATCAAAGATGGCACAGACCACTCAGATCAGCAAAAATCAAACGAGCATTTTCAGTCTCAAGGGCCTTTTGTTGTGAAACTGGGAAAAATACATTGGCACACAGGTACAGTTACTCCACTGCTTTCTCTGCTATCTTACTTGTGCTTTGGATGAACTGCAAGAGTAATGACAAGCTTAGCATAAAGATGAGACAATCAAGAGTCAGAAAAACAAAGTAATTAGGAAAAAATGACCTAAACCAATGTTAATGCAACAAAAGCCACTACATATCTCCAAAAAAGAGCATTTTATTCACGTGTTCTGTTCTTAGCATTGATTAATTATGGCAAGTGCGGTTTAGGAAAATATTTTAAGAAAATCTTTCAAGAATCTTGAAGTAAATTATCTTATGAAAGTAAGACAATGTAGTAGTGATACTACTAGACTGGAAACCTGGAAGGACTACTTCTGACTACTACTAATTTTCACTGTGTTAAAACAAATGTCATGTTGTAGTTTTTAGTGAATGTAGTAGTTTTTACTTATGCCTTAGCAAAACAATGCAAGAATTCATTCTTAGCTATGACTCACTTTTAGATGCTCCCACAAAACATGCTTTCGAAACCTGTATTCAATACACTACTAGACTGCTGTGGCCAACAATGCTTTATGGCCATCTGCTTTATGGCCAACATTGACCTCACTATTTAATTTCCCATTGCCTAAATGCTTCTCTGGCATTGGAGATAATACTTGCTTTCTCTCTACTTCTATACTTCTTCTTTAAAATACTATACTTCTGTAGATTGTGACATTGGAGGTTGGAAGAACCAAAGGACTACAAGAATACATGCCACAAAGATACAAACGTAGTGGCATCATTCAGCCAGAGCTTTAGCTCTGTTAAACTGGATCCCTGTTCTGTTTTGGACTCCAGATAAAGGCAAGAAAAATCAATACTGACCTTAAATATCATGAAACAAGCATTCTCAACCTCTTCAAGCCAAAACCACTTAAAATTATTTAAATCTGCACATTACAAATATTAGTCATGTTTAACTGCTATCCAGTTTGGCTTTTGTTGATGTTTTCCAGTCAGACCACAGATGTCAAACTCTGAAATAAGTTCAGCTGTTTGAAATTAGGATGCAAGGCACAGAGAATAAGAGATTACACAAGAATACTATTTTTGCAATATAGGGAAAAATACTAATAATGTGTTAATAATGCGAAGAACAAAGGAGGGAGAAGAAAGGTAAACTTGGATTTTTAGCACGGTTGTTAAATTTGGATAAACTTCCAGAATCTTAACTCAGCACAGAGTGACCCCAATAGTGAAAAAGGCCTGTGGGACAAGCCAGAAAGAAACTACAAGTAGCAGAGAGGCAAAAAGGTGTCCCATTGGCCTCAAACTATTAATTAGCAACTAGCAAAGCTGTACCACAGATTCACTGCTCCAGCATTCCTCCTCCAGAGGTTGCTGCTAGTCAGCCTCATTATCATCTGGATGGAAAACAACACTCTTTCCTGGGAGTTCTCTGCAATAGTCTTATTGATTAAGTTCCCACAGTGTTAAATCATTCTGTAGCCTCCACTGCATTCTGCTTACCTTCCCACCCCTGAATAATAAAAGCTTTGGTGGATTTATGGGGGTGGTGCAGTAGATGAGGAGCATTTGATAAACGCCATAGCATAATACAGTTTCTATTTATGCAATGCCCTTAGCTTCAGAACATTTCACATGCCAAGACAGTATTTAAAAAAGCAAAATTAAACTAACCTTGCTTATATACTGCTTCTGTTACCCTTAGGAATCTCTGCCAAACACATCCAAATGTGCCCATTCTTGGCTGTAGTGAATTTGAAGTAACAAGGGAAAAAAACCTAGTAAGGCAATGATGGCCCCCTTTTCATGATCCTTCAAGCTGGACTTACCCAACAACTTCAAAATACATTTCTTGTTACTTTTTCACAGGCATACATCTGAGATATGCAAATCTATGTAATACAATTTAAAAAAAAATAAAGCAAGAATGAAAGTTTAATTTCTACTAGAAATAAAGCTGAATTGTCTCTCATTGTGAATCTATCCAGAATCATGGATCCTTATGTCACTAGAACAAGAAAGACTTAGGCTTAAGATTACTATCGGCTTGGCTGTGTTATTTTGGAACTGGGGGTAACTGGGGACTTTGTTGCAATGGGTCATGCATTAAGGAGCCACTAATGGTTAAGTTTCCTTAGAGGACCCAGGCCAGGGAAAGACGCAACTTATCCAAATGGACCCTGAGCTATCCTGAGGGGAAGTGGGATGACAAAGAAGCCTGGGAAAGATGTTCTGAAAGTGTAAAACTAATGATTATTATCCAGAAAAAAATGTTGAAAGTGACTGAAACCACCACTTCAGAAAAGACCAAGATAAGTGTATGTTGGAAAGGAGGAAAGAGGAAAATGAGGCTGGATCAGCTTTTTGGCAACATGACCAAGTGACAAATTTCAGTCATTAGGGATTTTCAGTTGAAAATGGAGTATTTCTCACTCAGAAACAAACCCCGAAACAACCCCAAAACTAACAAAAAAAACAACCCAAAACATAATGTCTGTTACAATAACCAATAACTATGGCACTTTAGAAGTCCTACAACAGGAATTCTTGTATGCATGGAAATGTTTTTTTAAGTAAAACATCAGCAAGATTTTATTATTAACTCAAACTCAAAAGGCACCATTTTGAATTCAAATCTGCATTTGTGAAATGCAGATTTCACAAATCTGTGAATAGGGAGGGACTAGAGTTCCAGGGTTTTACTACCTTTTTCATACTACCAGTCATTAATATAACAACATCACTGATTAGCTTTTATTCTGCCCATGGTTGCACATCATCTGATTTCTAGTACCTTACTGCCAGCAGCAAGTAGATCGACTCCCTCCAGACAAACAGCACGGCATCCTTTCTCTTTCCTACAAGCATTTTTAAACAAGCTAGATGTTGTCACAAATATGCCTCCTGGGCACGTTCAGCTGAGGGAGGCCAGTGCTTGCTGTTCTTCCAGCGGACTCTGCCCTGTAGTGCTAGGTGTCTCCTCAGGAGCAGTCAGCAGGAGCTGAGCCTGCAGCGAGGACAGCATTCTTCCTCTTCTGCAGCCAAAGGGATATTTTTGCTTTCTGCATTTCTTTCTGCCTGGATATATCATTAATTCATTACTGAGAGGAAACATATTCCCAGAAAGAGAGGAAGAAAAATTGCTGATACTCAAAGTTAGCAGGCACTTATACTTTGATTCAACAGGTGAAAGGTAGCACTGCAGGGAAGAAATTAAACAGTGAAATAGGTTCAATATGAAAAATGGAAATCTCAGATCACCAATATGCTCTAAACACAATAAAACCTGTGGCAGGAACATATGTGTTATTTCTAATATCCCAGCTTATTCCTACTACAAATAATTACATCTTGCTACCTAATGATATCAACAGGTTTACTTCAATTTTTTTTATTTTACTCCCCTCCCCCGCCCCCCCAAATTCTTGTATTGTGCCCACTTCATTAGTTGTTAAATTTTAACCAGGGTATATAGATTTACATCTTGTTTGCCTCTTGGTATGGTTTGTGAGGAGCATATTTTCTTACCCATCTTTACAGAAAGTAGTAACTTATTCCACAAAATTTCCCACTGATTTCAATCCAAATGCTTACAGAGTAAATTACTAAACAGAATTAGTGAAAGCAGAACTTTTGCATTAGTTTATGCATTTAGCTTTAAAAGGAAAACAAAACAAAACAGAGGTATGCTCTGTACTTCTTAGTACTAAACGTATATATGCATTCCTCTAGCATTTACAAAAATTAGTTGAAATTTATCCACTGGAAATATTTCAAAATTTCAAGTCACTTCTTAGCTACCAAAGCATATTCACACACAGTCCTTTGCAAATTCTTCTTTATTTTATGAAGTAATATTACTGGTAAGACAGTTCTCAAAGCTACAGCTCTAACAGTGATGAAATGTTTTCTTGATGAGTATGTCTTTTTCCACTTCAGGAAGTGCTCTCAAAGAGGTAGTAGGGTCTCTGGATCAGAAACTATGATTCAGTACAGATGTGCCCTGGGAATTACAATAAGGTTCAGCAGAAAGTTCTATAGCCCAGACTGGAGGTTTCAGCTGAACATAATTATAACTTTTAGTAAAAGACAGAATTTACCAGGGGACCATCTAATAATTAAGATGTGAAAAAAGGCCATACGGAAAAGATACGGTTTCCAGAATTCTATTCTAAGAATAAACATGAAACTGAAATGTTTCTATTACTCTGCAGAACTGAACATGATATTTAACATATTTGACCACAACATATTCTTAAATAACATTCTCCTAGTTCTCAAATAAATAAACCAGGAAATGTAAAAACCCATTTTCAAACAGCAAGCGCAGGTTGATATTCATCCCATGTAATTTTATCCATCTAAAAGTTAAATATATAGTGTAAGATAAGTTTCCAAGATGTACTGAGCAGGCAGTGAAGAGAAATATGCCAGTGTTTGAAGAGCCCATTCCACAGTTTGTACACTGTCTGTTGAATATGACTATGATCTGTTACCAATGAGCTGTTTTCTCCTTCTTTCTTTCTGTTCTGGAACAGTTACTTGTGCAAAGACATTTTTGGTTTGCTTTTGCTTTTTTTTATTATTTGTTTGCTTTATTTAAATTTTGATCTGCTTTTCCATTGGAGTCAGTGAGATGGATTGCCCTCTGAAGATGCCTCTCTATTGCCCGCCTGCATGGCTTAGGTAACATGCTTAAATTTGTGTAAGCCACTTTTAGTTGCTTTGAGTAACTAAAATGTAGTAAATCTGACTCACTGACAGGTTCCAAAATGCAGTAGTTTCTTTATCGATATTTCAAATTCTCAAATAGATCAAGTTACCAATATGCGATGCTGATTTTAGTAGATGCCAAAAAGAAGAGTTGTTGGCCAAATGTCACAGTATTTTTAACAATGATCATTTTTAGGAAGTTGAGTTCAGAACACAGAGAGGTCAGTAGGATGATAAAAAGTGAGTTGAGTGCAACAGCTGCAAAGGACCACCAAGCTAAATAGTGACAGTCAGCAAAATGTACATAGTTATTTATACAGTCTAATGCAAAGAAATAGGTAACTGGGAGCAAAAACCCAAACATTTTTCTTTGAAAAGCAGTATTACAGGAAATTATAAATATCTATCTCAGCATAATTTCTTTGTGCAATGTTGTGGCACTAACAGTTAACAAAATTCTCATATACCACAAAACAAGCGAGGAAGAGTCTCTCCCTATGCAAAATTTTAGTGAGACCACTCTTATAACACTCATTCGCACTGCAAAGAATGTGTGAAGTAGAAAACTTAGAAGAGAGCTACATAAGCGATGCAAGGTTATTAAAAAAAGCCAAAAATATGGCAACGAAGGTGCTCCAACTAGCTACTCAAAGGGAAGGTCAAAAGTGTGGGTATTTACAAATGGAAAACCTATATCAGAGAAACAGCTTAAAATATACTTCATAAAAACTTTGAAGGACACTTTTTCATGCATAGGGAATGGAAATGAATTCTTCAAGTATGAGCAGGCAGGCCAGAGATGAAATGTTAAGGAAAAGGAAAATTATCAGTGGCACGATCCATGTGCCCTAATGTGGGAATCTAAGACTGCCGCAACCAAGTTTAGGTTCTTTAAAGTTAAGAGAAAGAACAAAGCACCTTCCAAGGACAATTTATCTCATCCTAAACAGAAGCCTGAAATTACATGAAATGCATCTGGTCATTTCTGTTTCTCTCCTCTTACTAGAATAGGAGCAAAAATGACTAACTCAGACCAAGATATGTATGCTTTATATGTCCAAAGTTAGGTGAGATGTATCCTACCCTTTACTACTTTTTAGAGACAGACTGTCTTCAGGAGTTACAGTGTTATCACCAGAAAACTAGTAATCTGTGTTTTTCTTTCTCCTGGGGAGGTAACCTTATCCCCTTGCCTGAGTATGAGAGTGTAAAGAAAAAGAAAGAAGGAATCTTTCAGTAGCTTAGGGCAGTAGTGCAAAACCGCTAGATTTTTCATTTCAGCTTTCAACTTGAAATTACAGATCTAACTTCCATTTGTGACTGCTATGACTGTACTGAGATTAGCATTTACCATATCACTTTCTACAGCTGGTATCAGTGAAAATATTTATGCACACAGTGAGAGGAGAAAAGTATCTGCCAAAACCTGTGGGTGCCACTAAAAACAACATTTCTTTCAAATCTGTGTTTTTGTACAGTGCACAGCACAATGGTACTCTGCTTACAGTTGGAAATACCAGGCACTTCCATAATCCAAAAAAATAAAGTAAAAATAAGTATTGCCCTGTAGTAGTAATTATATCTAGAGCAAATTAGGAATTATAAGTACAAGAGAGCATCAGTTATGCTCCCTCAGTGGGGTGAGAGATGTTGACTTTCTAATGAAGCCCCCCTGTAACAGATGTAGCTGTAAAGTCTAGTCTTAACTTTAAGCTCTCCTTAGATTTTCAATAAACAGATATAGCACACATGAAAATAAAACCAAGTAAAATATGAACACGCAGAGCTCCCTTAGGCTTAGCCTATGGACAGTAAACCGGTTTAGTTTCAAACACTATGATGGTAGCAATCATTCTTGGATACTTGATTCACTCAGAGATGATGGGGTGCTACCAGAGCCAGACAACTAAAAACCAGATGGATTGTGAAGTCTGTGCCAGGTCTTCTCAATATAAATTGCTGAATGAACTGTTCCTTCTTACCCACGTTTGGCAGAGAATACTTTGGAGGTTTTTAATTGCCATTGCTACAAACCATAGAATGGTTTGTGTGACGGTGACGGAATGCTGACCTCACTGAAGAAAGACCAGTTTTACCTTAGTTAATGAATAATAGTTGCCATTTTCTGTAATTGTTCCCCCCCTTTACTGTCACGAATGGTCTTATGATAATAATCATAGTATATAATCTGACACAAGTGCTCTTAAAGAAATTTCTAGTAAAGGACTGCAGCCTCTGTGGGAGGTAACTGTCGGAATTATCTTAAACCACTACCTGTCTTCCACTACAATAGAAAAGGCCTTTAATCGAAATAATCCTTTTTCAAATGAGCAACTTTTTTTTTCCCTCTGCAATTCACTCATCTTAAAAAGAGCACTATAGCTTTTGTGCATAACTTAATTCATTCTTCAAGACAAGTACAAAATTTGTCACTGACATTTAGCGCCAGCCGTAGGCAATGGATAAAATGAACTAGTTAGCAATTTAACCTGTAAAAAAACAGAGTGGGATGAACAATTTTCTGCCATCAAAGCAAATGGCTAACATTTAGCAAGATTTTATTTTTATTTTTCAGCCCATCCCATCCTCAAGAAGAAAGAAGTCAGGCTAACATTTTTTCTGGGTCCTAAATCTTCCTCTCAGCCTATTTCTTTAATGGTTTAAAGTAAATGACTATCCAGAGGATAATTAGGCACTGTGCTGTCGCATCGTGTCAGGTCACAGCTGGATTTAGTCAGCATTAACCTTTGGGGAGAATTGGAATATCAGTATCATTTAAAATTAAAGACGTGTAAGCAGGCATTTCTGGAGATGTTAGAAAAGTAATTGTCTGTAAATTGTTTGACCTTGAGATTTAATTGCATGCACAACACACATTCTAGCAAGAACCCTGGACTGTGTTCATTCTCTTTCACCTCCGTACCTCTCACTTTGCAAAACCCATTAAGCTACCTGTGGATTTTTCTGTAAAATATTAAAGATTGTTTTATACTGAGAACAAAAGCTTTTAAGCAAGACCTCTTGCACACAAAACTGTTATATAGCTGAAGCATGGACCTCACCTATTTGAATTTCATTCTTTTTATACACTTAGAAATGTTTACATATACATAGAAAATACTCCAGTTAAAGAGCTATGCTTAATTTTTATGCCTTTTTTTTTTTACTAACAAGTTTGCATATTATGCCTTATTCCCTTTTTCCCTAATGAGACAGCTTATGCTTTCAAAGTCCCTCAAGCTAGGCAAATCTCTCCACTGCTTCCACTGTTAATAATGAAACTTCATAATTATACAAATCCAAGGTGGCCAATCAGCTTCTCAGGCTGAGCCTTCGGGTACCTCATGCATTATTTATGTGGCACTCAGGCCTGTGAACTCACTTGCTTATATTAGAAGCCTAATTAATATTTAATCACACGTAGAGAAGGCACAAAAAGCTGTGCTAGTCCCCGAAAGAAGTGCAAGTAAAAGTGTAAACAGGTGCTTTTTTGCTTGTGTGTGTGCGTGTATGTGTGTGCATGCTATAACATGCACACTCGGACACACAGATTAGAAATACTCCTCTCAGACTGGGAACAAGGCAAGTCTTTGAAGATGCTAACATATGCTGATAAAAACATACATAATTTTGATCCTGACTGCAAAACGGCTTTCTCAGGTAATGCTGAAACCAGTTGAGACTCTCTCAATGAAAATTTAGCATATGAAAACCAATGCCAAGGAGAACTCTTTAGGTTTCTTGGTTCAGGAATTACGTTCTACATGCCTACTGACAACCCTTCTGTATTTCTGGGGCCAGACGCTCCATTCACACTGGCACTAAGTCATCAGCTGAAAAGCAGTTCTTGTTTTTATGACAGTCCATGAGAAAAAGTAATACCTCTAAGTACCCTCACTTTTGGGTACATGTCATAACCATCCCTTCCCTGGCATGGGAATGCTGGATAATCCCAGCTGCTACCTTGTACGGAGAAGAAAGTTCCTGAAACAACCTTATTTATGATGATGATGATTTAAGTTGTAGAAGATGCCATTTGATTTTTTTCTAGAAAACTTTCATGTCAGTTGATGCTGAATTATTTTCATCCTCACCTATCATTGCACCTCTACCTGCAAAATCCTCAGTTGTCTGTTGCTTCCTTTTTGTCTGCATAGACTCTGACAGATCACGCTACGGTATGAAACCTTTTGATAGGAAGGAAGAGAGATTCATATCTAGAAAACGCTCCAAGTACACAAGTCAAAGCAGTGAGAAAACCATCTGTCTTATTATTGTAAATCCCACTTAGCACAGTGTATTAAACAAAATGTTTCATCACATTGATACTACCATTATTTCAACCAACATTTCCAAAGAAGTCATTCAGACCATTGCAATCTCTCCCCACCATTGTGCTATTGCTTTTAAGGCAGACAGTTAAAGACTTCATGTGAACTTCCTCTTTAAAACACTGTTTTCATTTGTATTTTCACTAACATTTTCTTCCCATAAACAGTAGCAAATAAGACTTACGGACTTTATTCCAGAATCTTCTATTAAAGCATTAATGTGGCCTTGAAATGATTGATCTTATCAATATATAAAATGGCTGTGATAACCAGAGCTGGGGAAAAAAAAAGAAACTTTGGTTTGGTGGTCAGAAGAAGAAAATGAGGAAGAAAAAGAGTGAGGACTCTGAGTAAGGACACTGGTGAGGCCACGCCTGGAGTGCCGTATCCAGTTCTGGGCTGCCCAGTACAAGAGAGATGTGGAGCTACTGGAGAAAGTCCAGTGAACTGCCACTAAGATGATGAAGGGACAGGAGCATTTCTCCTGTGAGGAAAGGCTGAGAGAGGTGGGACTGCTTAGCCTGGAGAAGAGAAGGCTCAGGGGGATCTTATCAGCGTGTACCATTATCTGAAGTGAAGGACTGAAAAAGAGGGAGCCAGGCTCTTTTCAGTGGTGCCCAGTAACCTGACCAGAGGCGATGGGCACAGACTGAAACCCAAGAGGGTTCCACTGAACATCAGGAAACACTTTGTTATCTGAGAGTGATGGAGTACTGTCATAGGTTGCCCAAGGACATTATGTAATCTCCATCCCTGAGATACTCAAAAGCTGCCTTGATAGGGTCCTGGGCAATTGGCTGTAGGTGGCCCTGCTTGAGCAGGGGGTTGGACCAGATGACCTCCAGAGGTCCCTGCCAAGCTCAGCCATTCTGTGAGTCTGTGACAACTTTTTAAAAATTGTCCAAGACAAAATATAAAATTTCTGTCTAATATTTGGCATTTCCTTTTTTTAATAGTTTATGCATTTTAATTTTAAAATGAAAAAGCAGTAAGTTTACACATTAAAAGAAATATTAATTTTTGTTTTGTTGCGATATTTCATTTTGAAGACAACACTGTGCAAAGTTCCTACTCTTCTCCCGACTTAGTTTTGGTTGAAACTATTGTCTGAACATAAATCACAGGTGTAAATATTTTTAGTTACTTCAAAAATCCATGTGAGTAAAATTTGTTGAAATGATGTCTCTCAACTCTGGTGAAATTGATCCAGGAATCTTTACAGTCTTGAATGAAGAATGCTACACAAATAAAAAGTATTATAATTGTTAAACAATTTAGTGAAGTACTATAAAACATTGCAAGGATTGTTCAAGTGAAGTAATCCTTCCTCCTCCTTCTAGTCTCACTTCTCTCTTAAAACCCAGATTCCAGAGCTTAAATTTGTCATTACATCAACTTACAAAGTAAACCAGCCTATGAATGCAGCCTCAAAAGTAAGTTGGATCTCAGAGATGCAAAATACTTCTCGTAAATCAACTTAAAAGACGTAGGAAACTGTATGACTTCATATCTGTGACATCAAAGTTCTTAAAATCAAACTGCTCTTAAGAAACCATGAACTGCCTTTTAAGGCATCACTTCCGCTTGCTACAGAGGACCTTCCAAAGTAAATTGATATAAATAAATGAGTTGGCCCACCATGCACTCGGTGCCATTCCATGTATGTAATATATGCACACACGATATATTGACATCGGTTTGCTAAACACCTCTGGCAATCACTGAAAAAATAGACATGCATATATTAGCGCAGTAATATGTTTTAAATTAAACAAAATTCCAATTTATCTTGATTTTTTTGCTCCTTTCAGGGACAAAAATAGTGAGGGATTAAATGTATGCCAGGAACCCTGTACCAAGCATCTGGCAAATTTATGGGTTTTTGCATCCATTTTCCAGTGTTACAGTCCCAGAGGTGCATGAAATGAGAAGAAACATTTGTTGTAGTTCCGGGGAGAGTTTGCAATTTCATAACTCTTATTTAAGATACTTTCATTTAAAAAAATAAAAGACTTGCAACCATGTTTACACTATTTCCTTACAATGACAGTCATCTGGAATTGAAATGAGTATGTTTAATGAGGAACATTCCTTCATTAACAAGACCTAGATAAGTCACAGTGAATTTCTTTTTTTCATTCACCTTTCTTTTGCACTGTATTTACTATTTTAACACCAGACTAGGTAAGCCTAAGGACAGACAGAGCACTGAATATCAGCAGCTGCAGAGGTATAATGAATTTTTTTTTTTCCAAAAGTCATCAAAAAGTCAGTTGTTTTTGCAGTATTGTTCAAAAATATTTTCCAATACTTTTCCACATTGTGGCTGTTTGCTAAATGTACCATTATGCCACCAACTTCAAAGCTTAAACTTGATCTACCTAAGACCCGTCTACTACACAGGACAAGAGAGAGAAAAAAAAAAGATTGAAAAAAAAATCATCTAACATTACTAGATTCCATATTCCATTCCAGTTTCAATATAGGATTGTTCTATTAACTGTATTCTCTAATGGTCTGGTCAGCCTACCATTAAATTATTCAAATAAAGATGAGGGACCTGATTCTCAGCTTGCATATATCAGTGTAGTTTCATTGATTTAAATAGGGCTATACCAATTTACATCTTCTGTGAATCATGCCCATCATTTCAATCAGAACGATTAAATGATTAGTTTCCTAGTATATTAGCATAAATTGGTAATAACTAATGAGTGCTTATAATTCTCTGCCTTTTTGTAAAGCCCTTTTCAAGCACAGGAGCATTCACCTGGTAGAAGGGTGAATACATAAGCTGTTGTCACTATGCAGCTGCACAGTATTACACAGCACAGCCAAAACCACGGAAAAGATGTAAGTTCCTTCTGATTCTACAACTCACAATGCTCAAGAAATTCAAGAGGATTTTTAGCTGAGGTTAAAAGAACAGATGCTGCTATTTTACAGTAGCACAAAATAATAATATTGCAATAAATGGCCTAAGAGGGTATTACTTTTATGCTTGAAAGAAAACATTACTCTAGAAGCAGAATATTTGAGAAAAATACTGGGTTTTAACAAAAATAGGATGATTTAACAACCGCCATACTAAAGAAAACATCAGTTGTAATATCACATATGTAAACAAATGAAAAACAGCGAAAGCTCTTACTGTAGTATGCCTTGTTAAAAATCTTGATGGTATTTTCAAATTGTCAAGTATCCACCAGCTGTGTTAACAAATTTAGTGCCACCTAAGGTGTGCTCTTCCCCAGCCATGAGTGCTTCTATGCTTCCGTGTGAAGCAGGGATTTTTTCCTCTCTTTGCCACAAGGGAAACACTTTCTGGGCAATTCGGTAGCTTCACAGGAAGGCAGAGAGAAGAGTAACAGAAGTATGTGTCACAATTCCAAAAACTCCCCCCTTCTAAAAAAATCCCAGATTTTCTTGCACAGCAGTCCAAGGCAAAGGAATTAACTCTACTGATAATAAGACCTCGTAACATAAACCCTTTTTTTTCCCATTTGAAAGGCTTGGTGTAACTTGGTCTTCTGTAACAACCACATACCACATGGGGAGAAAATCAATTTTAAAATACTAATTTAAATGTCAGATATTTTGTCCAGATTAATAAAAGCAGTAGAAGAGGGAAAAAAAAATCACAAAGGGACAAATACTCATCATAGAACTTACTCTGCAGCAAATATAATATGCTAAAGATGTGCTGTAAAACTTGAGAGGGAAATAAATTGATTCAAAATACTTGCCCATAGAGTGAGATGATGTAAGTTAACAGATATTCTCACATAGGATCTGCTTAGCAAGAGGCATGTCCATAGTTTCCTTAGATTTTGCGTACTTCAACTTTTAAAGGTACAATAATATTGAATATCATAAAATAAGAGTAATAAATACACTCAGAAACATCAAGTTATATCTGCTCTACTTACAGATTGAAAAATATCTGAAGAAGCTTAGTAAAGAAAATACAGACTTCAGAAACAGAAATGATTGTGAAATCACTAAAAATTTCTCTGGGCTAAAAAAGGAAATAGAAAAGAGGAGAATGAAACAGAGAATGGAACAGAGAATGAAAGAGAAAGGGCAAGAAAAAAGAAGAGAGAGAAAGAAACAATATGAGAGGAAAAGAGAGAGAGAGAAAGAATATGAAACTAACCTTACTCACAGTCAAAATGTCATTCAGCAATCTTGTTTTCATTCCTAGAAAGTACCTGTATTAAACCCATTTTTATTAAAAGTGGGGTTTGCTGCCCAGCTTGACTTTACCTTCTAAATATATAGAGAGAGACATACAATCAATTTTTGACTCCTGATCAGAATAATTCATTTCAAATCGTCTTTTTTTTTTGTCTTTTTTTATTTTATCCAAGACCTGTTTGGAGTTTCTATACAAATTTAGGAATATCAAGACCTTGAACTTCACTGCAGGTGTTCCCAGTGTGTATTATCAGGAAAAAATTCTTAGATATAACTCTCAGACCCCATGTACCTTTTATATAATATTTTTCAGAGTTTTGCTGATGAAAAATAAATACGTGCTACAGCTAGGAAACTGTTGTAAATTAGATTTGTAACATGCTTGTATTTATACACTTAGATAAGTATGTATTGGGTATGTGTGTCCAAGCATACACTCATCTGTGCATTATACTTACGTGTATACATACATGTATGTGTATTTATTTACCAAAACCTTCAAAACTGATTCAGCAATTAAACAGTTTTTTTTCAGCAATTAATGCATCAGTAATATAATTGTCAGTAAATTTGATTTCTGCAACTACCCAGCTTTCCTAGTTTCACTTTGATGTTCAAATTCACGATTATGCAAAACTTATACTAATCGGAATAAATAAATAAATAAATAAAATCCATACGTAGAAAAATTGATGTGATTCTTTTGTCTGACTTTCATAAAACCATTGAAACTTGGTGCTCACTTTAAAATCTCAGCTAAGAAGAGAGCTATTAATTAAAACTATTTGTGTAAGAGCCTTACTTCTTTAAATGAACAGAGCATAAACTGATTTTAGGCATAGCTTCCCTAGTGTTTCTTCATGTATTCATATCTGTTACACAGGAGCAAAATGTACACTAGGATACAAGAAATCCCACTTTGGAAGGCTGGAAGACCGAGATCAAGACTGCAATTTTTCACTCCATTTTCCTATGAGTGTCTCACAGAGTTTAAGTACTAGTGATAGTTGCTACTTGGATACATTTACATAAAAACATTTCTTCTTCTACAGTCCCTTGAAAGTCAATGGGAGGTTTTCTGTTGACTTCACTGAGGTAAGGATGAGGCATTATACAGCCAAAAAAAGACATTGTTCTTGATGACCCGCAGCTGGTGTGCATGCACTCCCTTTTCAAGTTTTACTATTTTACCACCTCCTTCCCTTTGAGTCTAGAGAAATGCAATAAAGTCTGTATCTTCTCTACAACCTCCGCCTTAAATAGTGGGGAAGGAAACTGAAGTGGCTGGCACTATATCCACTATTTCTGCCACCTAGCAGTACCATAAAAAGTCCTTTTTTCAGTACAGAGACAAGACTTATGTGCAGTCTACGTTACAATAGCGATAAAAATAAAGGAATTGAGCTGACTCAAAAAACAACTATGTGAAAGGATCCTAACATATATTTGATTCTAATGTATACTTCTGATACATAACTATATTTAATATCTGCTGTCTTCTCTAATCTTTACTGAGTGTAATCCTATCACCTAGAAATGGAAAACTTAGAACCAAAGTAAGCATTTCTTTGCAAAATATTTTGGTTAGGTTAGAACTGGTGAGACTCTCCTACACACTGGGTGTATCTTCACAGTATTTAACAAGTGGTTTAATTACAGAAACTTTAAGTCAGTGGTTCTAAGTTCAAGAGAAATCATAACAGTAACTTTAAAAAAAACTCTTCACCTACACTGTTTCTATTGGTAAGTTATCTAGTACAGAATGTGAAATGAAATAGTATTGCAATCAATGTGAAGAGTTTAACATTTTGGATTTTATACACTAAATGTAATTCAAGAGTTACGCTTTGAAGAAGTGCATTCCAGTGTGATACGTAATCAGGTGCCTTTTTCATAGTTACAATGTTCCTACTTTGTTGCCAAGCATCTGCATATTAATAAGTAACAACATTTAATGACAGGAAGCACTCCAAAGTAACGTACTTAACTCACTGTCTTTATTCACTGTATCATAGTAAAAATGTACACTTATGCCAAAGGGAAGTTATGCCTTTAAACTGTAACTCTAAATTGCAACCAACATGCTGAAGTAAGAAAGTCACAGTTACACATAATTACCATTTCTACGGGAGCCTGTTTCCTGTGGTGACAGTAGACCTTATCCAGTAAAGCACTTAAGCGTATGCCTGGATCCCATTTATTTCAAAGGAACTTAGGCACGTGATTATGATTCTTTTTCTGAAAAAGGATTGAACTCAAGTATATGTTTCAAATGCTTTGTCATACAGGAACCTAAAATAGGAGCATAATTCCTAACTGCAATACTACTAACACTCCTGTCTACTCAGGAATTTTAGTGGCAACAAGTTTTATCATGTTTTACAGGTTTATTTTTCCAAATAATGCTTTAGTATCATCTTGTTTTATCACATAGCACATGCTGTAAGTTTATTACAAGCCAACAAAAAGTTTGAAAAAATAATAAGCTTAATCTTATGTGAATCTTTAATACTTTACCAGTGCTCCTCATGGCTTAAAGACTATCAGCTTTAAATACCACAGGAGCTTTTTTTTTTCGTATTTGAAATGAGACTGCTAAGAAAGGTATCTGCTCCTTATACAACAGGTTGTAAACCAGAAATTCAGAGAGAAGCCAGGACAAAAACCCTTCCTATGTCTCCTGCATTTCTCTTTCCATCTTTTGCTTTTTCTTATTCATAATCACTGTAATAAAAAAGGTGTTTTCCTGGATAAATGTTACAGAACAAAGAATACAGTGTGATTGGCTCTGTTATACTACAAATTTTTTTTCCAGCAGCCTAGTTATAAACAGTGCCCAGATTGTATAGCAATAGAAACTGTCATCTATTCCCCTTGTACAAAATACCTCTGTGCTACTTAAAACCCAAGGAAACCCTTTTTAGCAACCCTATCATCGAAGTCACCCTTTATAGTAATACCTACTGTCTAATACCTCAGTGTTGTTTGTTGGGGTTTTTTAATTAACATCCTCACTATAACAGTCTGTGGTGGTCTTAGTATTTATACACCATGGGTGACACATTGGGAAGGCTGTGTCATCATCATTCTTCTAACAGAAAACTGGGTGCAGTTTTCCTCAGGGCCCTTCAGTGATTTTCATGACTAGGGTAGACCATAGTGGCTGTTGAGGTATATATGATGCACTACCTCTTCTTCATAAGCTCATTACATTTTCACTCTTAGGATAATTTCCTACAGCTAGAGCACAGAATTGAAAATTTAGAAATGTATTTTCCATTTCTCACTGGGCCACAGACTTCCTGTGTGGATCTTGAACAAATTGTTTTACTTATGCTACCTCTGCTTTTCACATCTGAAAAGTAGAGATAAAAGCAACAGGAGCACTTCAAGGCTTAATTCATTAAAACTGGCAAAGAACTTTCAGGTCAACGAATGGAGGCTGCTACAGATTAACATATTAAAAGTTTTAATAATTTATTTCTGATCTACTTTAATTGATGCAAGATGTTTCTAAACTAGAAGCAACAGGAAAATTTAACAGTATGTCACTCGTATACATGTCCAGTTTTATACACCAGTAACTGTAACTGAAAGATATTAATGTGTTTCTTCTACTTGGGTTGTGTACCAGAGTACTAACATACACTTCAGGAATAACCTTCTTCTGATGGGAAGTTAAAATAAAACTAAATGCAATATAAATACATACTTCATGTTTATACACACGTACATGGTACACATACAGAAAATATGTGTATTGAGATACTAGTCCAAAGAAAGAAAAATATTTTTCCTTGATTGTGTTACAAGGCCATAATTCCTCAAGCTCAATGATACATGTTGTAGAAATGTTCTGAAATAAAATGCCTGTAATTAACTAATATATGATTTTATATAAGATCCTTTGTTTCACATATGTCTTCATCTTAATGCACTATGGTTGAAGGAAAATAAAATAGTTAGCAGAGGAAGAAAAGACATATTTGTATTTTTAAAAAATAATAAAATCTGCTTTATTCCAATAGCATTTTTCCTCAGGATTTTTTCCTTTTGAAAATAAAAATTCCATTTTCCTGTCTGAATTCAAAATGATTGACTGGAGCACAATATTGAGTAATAAATAAAACAGTCCCAGTGCCTGAAAGACTCCTGAATAAAGAGAAAATTATTTTTGGATTTTCCTTCTGATCAGATATGAAATATTCTGAAACGCCACCTCTATAATTTGATAAAAAGCTTGATATCCCCAAATGAAAATAGGATTCAGCACTTTCATTTTTCTGTCTCTAAAGGAACCTCTAGGTAAACTGATTTTAAAAAAATGAAAATCTCAAGCATAAAGGTGGGAGTAATGAAGCAAGTTTAAATATGCGCTGACCTTTGAAATGAACTGCATTCCATGTTGTTTGGCCAAGATGCTGGCTGTGTTGCTGTCTCCATCAATTTCCACAGCATAAAAGATGTGGGTTTTGGAGCTGCCCTGCTCTCTGGTGGATGTTGATAGGCATCGCCGCAAATACACCGGTGCTGATAGTAAGAGCCATATGTTCATTGCTCTGAAATATTAAAAAGAAATCCACAAGGGATAAAAGTGTAAGCATCTTCTTTTGTTGTTGTTGTTCACTGTAAGAATTTACCCAGAGGTGGCTGTATTTTATTTTCACCTTCTTTGGTTAAAAAATAAAATCCCACAATCTTTTATTTAGTAGCAATGTTAAACTAAAAAGAAGAAAGAAAACAAAACATATAATTTTGGAAGCTAAGAGTATTATGCTGTTTGACACTATCTAAAAACAAAGTAATATTATGTTATACGATTTTATTCATACAAATTCAAAACGAAAATGTACACTATTTTGCAGCTTTATTTATGTAATTATTTCCTTTTTCCATTCCTGTTTTATTACATAAGTTTCACAAGTTTTATTCAGTGATTTGCTAATCTCAAGCTGTTCACTAGACCTGAAGGTCAAATGCCATTCTCTGAAAAACTGCAGTGTTTGGTACCAAAATGGAAGATTGCTACTTGAATGTATAGTAATTTTAACAACAACCACTAATCTAAATATCTCTATATCTAAGTTCTTCTGTAATATATTTTATCAAATATCCATTTAAAAGAGAGTCTTATGATCTAATCATATATTGCCTAGAAAAAAGAATGATAGAAAGATGACAGTGTCAAGATTATAAATATGAGCAGTACTATAGGTATCTTAATTAGGCAATATTCATACCAGGCTGAAAATTGATTCTGTACATGCTAACTCTTAGGCGCTAGATCCTGGCTTTAAAATATGACAGTAGCAAGTAACAAAATCATCCTGAAGTAATATCCTGGTGTTTCATCTGTGATGAAATGACAAGGGTATCTTTTAAGTAGATGTGCTATTAGGTGCAAATAGTAGTAGAAATCCAGCTAACTTTTCCACCTACATTCCCATTCTTTTATATACCTGTTAAGATCTGTATGATAACAGTATTTAAAAACTAATTTTGAAATGGATGGGACAATATAGTTTTGCATATTATAGGTGGTCATGTTCATTTATATGCTTGCAATGTTTGCAGCAATTATTATTCAAATAGACTTTTAAAACTGCAGTTAAATGTAAATTATCAGTGGGACCATACAAATATGTAGAAATAAAACATTGTATCAGTCCAATCTTTGAAGATACGCATCTGTCTTTCCTAAGCCATGTTTTTCAATTGTCTCCTTCTTGGAAGTCCAAGAATTAACACAAAGCAGCCAGTGACTGAATATCACCCCCACACCCAGTAGTAGCTCTTTTTAATATTAGGTGCAAATTATGGTGCAACAGAAAAAAACAGTTTATCTCGTATCTTGTAGTCCACAATAATATAAACCTACAAACTTTAATAAACACTGCCAGACTGAAAAAATATACTTAAGGTATCTGCACAGTTAAAGATAAAAATCAGATCTTGAATGAGATCCTACTGGCTAGATACTTCTGAAAAGGCCTAGTAAAGCCTATCATATGGAATCCCTACTAAATTATGTCAGAGTGTTTCTGGATGCTGATTGCTATCTGAAGCACAGACAGAGCCTCAGAGGTGGGGGCTTTTTTTAGCCAGACATACGCAGTCTAAATTTCTAAAGTTCCTCTTCAAATCTTAGTTAAATATGCAGTAGGGACACTACTGGTTTTCCACATGGTGTTTTTTGGAACACCAAAGATTGAGGTAGTGGGAACTGCAATTTATTTCTGTTGTCTAGCTAAGCAATCAGATTACAGCCCTATGAAATGAAGCCCAGTAATCAATGGAAAGGAAGCCATGAAGATTATGGAAGATTAAGTTTCAGCTCCTACCTGTAAGAAGATGAAAATTTCATCAAGTCTTGTCCAGCACAATTCATGAGGCTAAAGGTTATTTGGCTTGGTGTTTCTTCTGCTAATGCAGGTCTGCTTTGTATGGTCTATTTACTTATATGGTGATTGAGTCGGGAAAAAAATATGAAAAAAATATGATATTACAGCTCAGTCTACTCTAAGCATGATTCAGAATGGATTTCAACCAACCTCTCTTCCTATCAATTCTAATGCAGTCTAGAGCCATTTTGATCTCCACAGCCAGCTTAGGGCAATGTAGTTGCCCTATATTTAGAGTAAGGCAAAGGTTGAGGAGTGTACAGAGGAACAGGGGCTGCAGAGAGAATGAAGGAAAAAAAACCCCAAAATTGATAATGTAGACCCACCCTGTATAATTCATGCAGAATAAAACATTTCCAGAACAAAAGATCAAAATCAGTCTACCTAGAATGCCCTAGATCATAAGAGCATTCTTTTAGGAAAAGAAAAATACAGGTTCATCTCCCTGCAGAGAGACATAAGGGTAGAGCACCGTATTTTTCAGTAAGGGACTGACGCCACTGCGGTATTGGTAGAAGTGTTTTAGAGATACTTCTCTCCTCTGATACTATATTCCTTGACATTCACTTTACTGCTTTTCAAATCAAGCTATTTTGCTAGTACCAAAGTAGAGAACTGCAGAACTTACTCATTTCTTCAAGCTGATAGGTTTGTCAAATTTGACCTGGCCTGAATGGAGCCACTCTGCAGATTAATTTTTTTGACTATCAACCAATTTTCCCGGGGGAAAAAGGAAATAAAATACAGAAAAAAACTCTACAGACAACAGAATGCAAACATGTCTGAGAGGCATTTCTTATATACTAGTGGCTTATGCTAACTGTTACTAGAACTGGAAAACAAAATGCTGGGAGATTAAACGGGAAACAATATAAAAAGCAATAATCACTGAAAGCCTCTGCTATTCATATATACATTAGGAAGCTTCAACCACCAATATAAAATTATCCACATGTGACATCAAGATGATACTTAGAAAAACACTTGATTGACAAACTGGAGAAAAAAACCTCTATAATTAGTAAAATTTTATATGTCTGTTTCTGAAAACAGGAGGTAATACTGCAAATGTATATTTTCACAGAAGAGTTACACATTTAATAATTTTCCTTTCCACAGAAATACCAATTGACTGGATTCTTGCTCTCCAAGAAATTACAAATCCATCCTAAAAAGTGGAGTTGGTAAACCCACTAAAACATACCTTCAAAAGCAAAGTCAACAATTTAAAGAGTATTTCATAGGTACAAGTAATAATTGGACACCTTCACAATCATGATGCTGAAGCAAACAAAAACAGGTGTAGTTTCACCCCAATTATTAGTTCCTGAAAATAAAGTGGGTGGGGAAAATATATTATTTTACCTTTACAAAAATTCTATCTACTTCTGCGTGGAAACCTTTGGGTCTCACCCACAATGTGGAATAGGGACTTAAATTCAGCATGAGATGAAAATTTACCCAAACTTGGACAGGATAATAAGGCTTTGAAAACTGCAGTCACAACAAAGTCAGGAGAGGCATGTAACAGCTGAAAATTGAAATAATGAAAGATTCCACCTGCACAGAGTAATCCCCATCCCAAGACTGATCCTATATTTCTCCCATAATGCAGTTTTTTCCTATGTTCCAATCCATATATTGGGAGAACAAAGAGACTGTCTCGCCTACACTTTCCAAAGACAGTACTAACGGAGGGTAAATTGAAAAGAGAAGGATCTGTGTGGCAGTAGAATGGGAGAACGGACAGCAAGGGGCTGCTCTCAGGCATGAGCGAAACCTGTGATTTATGTTAGAGACCTTGGATGGACTAATTAGGATGACTAGGACAGAGAACTGAGCACCAGGGCAGTGGAACTACTGCTTGAAAGCCAAAGAGGGTACAAAAGAACCACAATACCAGGGACTAAGTGAGACACTGAAATAAAGAAATTATTTGCATACCTGGACTCACTGGGACCTCAGCTGATAGGAAGTTAGTTGGTTCAAGTGACTTGAAGTGCAATTGGTTAAACAGAACTAGAAAAAATAGTCAGGAATGATAGTGACTCTGGAAAGGTCCAACATTAGATGAAGGTAACTGGGTGATTTAGGGAGGGACAGATTAGAGAAGGGGAGAACTGAAAGAAATACAGAGTGCTGAGGAACAGCTGATTGCAGAGAAATAAATGCAGCAAGGAACCATCAGCTTGCAACCGAGATTATCTGGGCAAAGAGACCTGGGGCAAGGATATTAGCTCTGAAAGAGAAAAGGAGGAGAAATGACAAGTAACAAGGAAAATTTAACCAGTCTATAAAGAACAAACCAAAAGACTCTAAAAGCTTCAGATTAGCTCTTCTCCACAGCCTAGAACCAAATCCTAATTTCCAAATCTTCCTGTTCCACTGAAATTGGAAAACACAAAAGAACCAAGCATCTTAATTCCTCCTACTGAGCCACAGGGATAGTTAAAGCCTGGTACTTCAAAGAGTGTGAGGGTGTTCCTTCAAACAGCAATGTTCTCTGCTGTGGATGTAAGGATTCCAACCCCATTTATGCCTCCATGAGGATATTAGCAAGTTGCCAAAGGATGACATCTTTATTCTAATCACCCTGCTAAGAAAACACCAAGCATGAGTTAATCATGTATGCTAAATCCAACATTAAAAAATACTATTGGTATAAATTATAAATAGAGGGTGAAAGATATTTTCAGAGGCTAGGAAGAAGGCCAGTTAAAGGCCGGAAAGTAGTCACGATTCACAACTTATAATAATAAACTCACATATGGTTGATTGCATACAACACATCTTCAGTATCTGCCTTTACTCAATTTTCACAGTAAATATGATATATCCTAAAGTGGGATCCTGAGGGCTAGTCAGTAGTGACATCCATGATTAATGTTATATGAGGGGACAGATCCTATACAGGTCAGTGCTTCAACCTGTCCTAATCTTCTGTTTCTTCAACAATGAATTGTGAAGGAAATGCTTTGGTTTCAACAGTAAAGATTAAACTTATATACACTGGAAAGCAATTTAATATCAGAACACAGGATTTCACCTAACCTATCAAAAAAGAAGATTTGTAATTTTATTAAATTCTACTGGGGACAGATTTAAGTTTTTCCTCTTGATGTGACAAATACAGTAGTATTGTGCAACTGAAATTCCACAAAATGAACAAACACCGAAAGATTTTCTAAACTACACATACGCAAGAACAGAATAGGCTTATTTTTAATAATACGTGATACAATTAAGATCAAATAAAAATATAAATTAAATACACAATATCAATTAAACAAGCAATTTATTGTAGTCATCTCTCTCTAGGTAGTCAGTAGCTACTACAAACCATAATGTTGTCGGGTTTTGTTCTTTTTTTAAATGCAGCTGAAGTTATCCCACAGTGTACTGCAAACTGCATACTTGTTCTGTTAACTGAATCTAATTAGAAAAAAAAAATAACCAACCAAAAAAACCCCAACAAACCAAACCAAAAAACTCTACTGTTATTTTGGTTTTAGGTTAGGAGTATGAGATGCTATCATACAATAAAAAAATATACACAGTTTCTGCATTAATCAAAAGGGAAGAGGATTGATACTGGATTTGTAACAGGTCTTTGCTCAGTCTACCACCTAGGACTAAAGCTATGGCAGTAGTGTTTCTGTCATTAAGTACTTGTCACAACAAAGGGTATCTTGAAATAACACAATCTTTTCTACAGGGTCAGTAGCAGATGAGCATCAAGTTTTACAGTTACTAGTCTTGAGAGTGTTCTGGGTTTGCTACATCAGAGATTTCAATTTAAATTCTAAATATGAATAATAAATCCTACAACAAATTAGTAGCTTCCTGAAGTTATTACACGACACACACTTACGTTTCTGAACTGTAATTTTGCTAGGTAGGCACACACACACCAAAAAAAGACTATATTGGTGTTTACAGTCACAGAAAAACAGCCAGATGTGAACCTAAATTTCTTAAGGTAATTGAAGATAAATATGGTTCAATCATATTTAATAGTAAAAAACCAGCGATTATCACTAGAAATATTTGCAAAAATATTGAAAAAAATTACATGTGAAGCAATAGTAAATTTACACTTCTCATCAGATGTGTCTGTTGTTTTATAAACCAACAAAATCTAACTAGAAAAAAGAAAAGAAGAAACACTGAGGGTGGGTTTTGGTTTTTTAAGGAAAAGAATTGGCTTTCTTCTTGTATCACCTTCCACTGCAAAAAAATTATCCCTTTTAATTGTAGTGAGACATTCTTTAGTTTTTGAGGAAATACTGCAAACCAGCTGCACTATATGCACCACTTCTGCATTATGAACACTTCTTTTACAGGCTTTGTATCATATACTGACCAAGCCCGGTTTTGCTCTGGTTTACGAATCTTGACAAGACCACAGTTAAAGTTGATCTACGCCGCAGGCTATTCATGTTGCCTACTCAGATGGTATTTCATAATGGCACGAGTCCAGATACTGTACCTTCTTTGTTTTCTTTCATTTATTTTCCTTTAGTTGCTACCTTTTTTGTTGGAAAATAAGAAAGAGGACATTTAAACACCACTCCTTAGCCGGATCGATTTCAAAATATTTTACAAACCACATGCACAGTAACACAAGAATAATAAATAGAAAATACTAAAAATACAAAACCACAGCTACCTAGGAGTTTGGACTGGCCAAACTGTTTATTAAAAGACTGAACTACTATAAATCTTCTGGAACCAAAAGGGAGGAATTAGTTTTATCTAATCAGCACATTACTGTGAATTAAGTGGTACTACTCTAGCCATGTGTTCTAACAGTATAAAAATGTACAGTTTATAAGAAGTGTTACTATCTTCTATTAGACTAAATGAAATATTTGAGGGGAAAATGACAAGCTTTCAGACATGCAAGACTTTCCTCCAGTCTGAAGTAGAATTAGCAATCTTCCAAAATAAATAAAAGTTTAGAACAATTGCTCTGATTTTAATTTAATCAGACTTGCCAATTCAATTAACTAAAAGACAAGATAGTTCAAAAATATGGGGCAGAGAAATAATAGAAAGGGAAAGACAATACATTTGTTTGCTCCTATGGGGGGGGGCGGGGGGAGAGAGAGAGAGAGAAGTAATTTATTATCTGTGCGGCATGGAAAGGTTATCCTGGGGTGGCAAAAAATATAATGTGCCATAAAACCAATGTCTCTGTTGAATCCATGGTTTTTAATGCCCAGTAGAGTTATGAATTTTAGTTCCAGAATTATCTTTGGAAGGTATTTTGTATGTTTCCCTTGAGCAGCAGGGCCGAGAGATCAGAGATGAAGTGGCTGTTCTGGATTAAAGCAAATGTGACATAGCTATGCAAGTTGGAATTCAGAATTCAGTAAGGTTCGTATAGCTATCCTACTTCAAGGTTCTCTTTGCCAAGAATGTTCACTCCCAGAAACAAAACTAATGCAAAGCCCCTGCTCAAGCTCTTTTCAACTGTTAGAATAGTGTGAAACAACCTAAACCCAGTCTTAAATGATAGCTGAAAATTATTAAACTATGATGGTGATAGGACCATTATAGGAGACAGAAAACATATACCTGGTGTAAAGCACTTGCTTCTCTCTGCTCTGACAAAATTGAGAGAAAACCCACAAAAAGTCTTGAGACAATCTTTTACCCAGCATAACTTCAATGAACTCCTGAGCTTGTTCTAAAGGACTTCCAGAATCCATATTAACCTCAGAGTCAGGAGAGACAAGGAATGGCTCTGTCCTGGTTTTGGCTGGGATAGAGTGAATTGTCTTCCTAGTAGCTGGTACAGCGCTGTGTTTTGGGTTTAGTATGAGTAGAATGTTGATAACACCCTGATGGTTTCAGTTGTTGCTAAGTCGTGTTTAGACTCAGTCAAGGACTTTTCAGCTTCT
>JAVKLA010000014.1:15773376-15800242 GCA_034782735.1 Sagittarius serpentarius | reverse complement strand
CCAATCCTTTTATTATTATTGTCACTTTATTGTTGTTATTAGTGTCATTGCTAGTTTCTTCCTTTCTGTTCTATTCAGCTGTTCTTATCTCAACCCACGCACTTTACTTTATTTTCTGATTCTCTCCCCCATCCCCCTGGGTGGGGGGGAAGTGAGTGAGCAGCTGCGTGGGGCTGAGTTGCTGGCTGGGGTTAAACCACAACAGGCTCAAAACTCTTGGTTTAGGAGAAAATTTTCCCAGTGTATGCCAAGGCATAACCACTTCAAGCATGTTGAAACAATAGTTTGAAGTACCACAAACACTGGTTGTGCTCAGGAAGCTTTCCAAGCTGAATTCCTCTAAGTCTTTTAGGTTTTTTTAGAGAGTAAATTCCAGCTGCCCAACCATATCTCAGACATGTTATACTGTAGGGGTTTAACCACTCACTGGGTGGTTATCCTACACTTAAAATTGCCCAAATTACACTATCACTCAATGGATGATATAATAGATAAATTAAGTGTTCTAAATTACATAGACCGTCACGCTTACTTCTGTGTGCTTCACAGCTAGTCAGTAATAAGGCTGCAAAAATTCTTATGTAAAGGATACAGATATCTGAGGGTACCAAATGGGAGAAAGAACAGCTTCTCCCCTGACTCTGCTCCTTCAAGAAATGAGAACAAGAAACAAAATTGAAAAAGGGGGGTCCAGACAAATTAATGTTACACATTTAACGAATATAAAATATATCTGAAAGTTTATAAATGTATGAAAAAAGAAAAAAAAAGGAGACATAGTGGAACTGTACAAAGGAGGATTACATTAACAATGAGAAAACACTTAAATGATTGAATCATGCTTTAAGTGTTTTTAAGGGGCTAGAATGAAACTTCATGAGAGACAACCATCATATCCAAACAGTGTATTTTCATGAAGCCTGGCAGTCTTAATACCCACTCTAAGATGAACAACTTAAGCACTTAGAACAAAATCCTTTAGCCATTAGACCAACAAACTCCTGCCCAGCCCTCCAAACAGTGTGAGTTAATCCAAGCCTCGTTCAAGGTTTTAGCTTAAATGTTAACCATATATTTCTAGAGTATCTTTCCCTAACCTTAGAGTCAACAGATTTTTTGGTCTTCTCTATAGTAAGACTCAATCAACTCAAAGCCAGCTTAACTAGTTAGAGTTGCAAATGGCTACTTTTTTTTTTATAAAGTAACTCAGAAATACCTCTTTCATATTAATGCTTATGGTAGTATGATACATAAGAGCAACAAACAATTTCTACATTTAGTTTTGGGCATTCTTTGTCACTGCCAAGCCACTTGTTGGCATTAAGTTTTATTAAAAGATAGTCCAAATTTTCTTCCCTTCTGTGAAAAACAACAGATACTTCAATTAACACCAAAATAGAACTTCAGAAAGACTAACACAACAATATATTACCCCACACTTACCAAAAAAAAAATCTGGAGCAGCTCTAAAAACATTTATTTCTCTTATTTTATTCCACCACCAAGGTGACAAGAATCAATCATTCCATACAGTTCTGTGTATATGCCCCATCCCTGGAAACATTCAAGGCCAGGCTGGAAGGGGCTTTAAGCAACGTGATCTATTTGAAGGTGTCCCTGCTCATTGCAGGGAGGGTTGGACTAGATGACCTTTAAAGGTCCCTTCCAACCCGAACTATTCTATGATTCTACAGCTTCCAGAAAACAGAGGCTGTGAGATATTGTAAAAACTGTGTTAAACTTCTTAATCTATTGAGAAGCCTCTGCAGCATGCAAAAAGAATTAATTGTCATTTTGAGAACTTTTGAACTTATGTAAACCAGAAACCATTAATTGTTACTTTTAAAAAGGGAAGAAAAAAGAGCAAATTTATGTTAGCATTACCATTAGTATGAGGAATGTCATCTCAATGGACATTCTATGGAAGACCCTTTTTTACACCTAATGAGGAAGGCAATAAAGTCATATCCTAAGGCAAATAAAGAACCTGTTCTAACTAGTTGCTCAAAAGAACCTGTTCTAACTCGTTGCTCAAAACCAAAGATATTTAAACATATTGCACTAGAAGCATAACTTGCACGTGGTCTGATCATTAAACAAGGATACCATATACCGAACACTTGAAAATGTGATTGTAAAAAATCAGAAAGGTGAGGATCATTCTGAAGCTTCTGCAGGATATTAGGTGATTACTTAGTGCAGGCAGTGTACCATTTGTCTACAATTTAGAAAATTAACTACATGATATAATAATCAGAATGTGAATAACAAAACATGGATGTAAAGGCATTCTTCCTTCTATACAAAATGCAGGAGGAAAAAGCATGTTAAAAAATAAACTGCTGTTTTTTTGGAGATGATTGTAAAACAGAATTAGTATCTCAGAGTGTTAGGCTGTCTGATACCCAATAGCAAATGATTTGCCAAACCCTTCTTCCCCTAATAGGTTTACCATTACTATGAAGACAAGGGCCTAAGATTACCAAAAATGAAAACTATATGATATGCAACTTTTTAGCATCTATTCAATTTATTGGAGCAAAGTAATCTTCTCTACAGATTTTACTGTCATTAGTAAGCAAATTTCAACCAGAGAAGTATTGCTTTCTTGTAACAATAAAAAGAGGAAAACAACTTCCGTATTATTTAATACATTCATCACTATAGATCATTCCCCTGAGAGATATTCTATACAATCACAAAGGATACCAAAATCTGAATCTTGCCTAAGAGTCAAGAAGAGTTGGAATTGCTTCAGAACCACCTTTCAACAGCGATTTCTACAGCCAATTAAACAGTAGAATTGATGGACTCTGAGAATGCCATATGCTGCCCTCTGCTGAAAAGATGATCATTATGACTGGAGGTCTTAAGGCTGGAAGGTCTGACAGAAGGGAAAAATAAGTGGAGGATCCTCTGATTTCAGGGATGTGGATAATTCCTTTAGGGAGCAAGGAAGATTAAATGCTCACTTGGGCAAAGAAAAATTTCACAGAACATATGGTGTATATGTATAAATTATCTTGACAAGAACATGAAGTCAGCAAATTGGTTATTAGAAATATAACTATTGAGAATTACATTGATTATATTCATAAATGTCTTTAAAATGGCTACCTGTCAAGTAGTTTATATTAACATGACTTGCTTTAAAGATGTTATAATATAATGAGGAGAATCTTTCAGAATAAAAAAATTTTTTTTTCACCCAGTCCATACCATGTTTATTGATCCATGCATATAAATGTAGATGTATATATTTGAAAGTCACTGTGAGAAAGTTAGCAATAATGCTGCTGTTAAATAAATGATAAAATGTTTATACTCACTTTGGAATACTTTTCACTTTCACAGACTCATATCTTAAAAAAGAAAAAAAATAAGGAACAAAAAAAAAGGAGATAAACTGGGCATTTTTCTAATGCTTACTGTATCATAGCCCAAACAACAGATGCACAAAAAGGGAACAAGTGTTAAAGATACATGCAGACCGCACGTTACGTCAAACAAAACTATATGTTTCATGGAGCAGCAGTCTGAGGATGGTATAATTGAACTTGTCAACTAATGGTCTAAGTCTATGGTTTTAACTAAAAGAAAACATAAGAGAAAGATACTTAAATATAATTACTTTAGTAACATTTTCGTCTAAGTAACAGTCACCCTTCCTTCTAAGGCAACGCAGTATTCCTGCACTACAGTACCATATAGCAAGAATAACAAAATTAAATGGCGTCTCAGTGACAGTACCATCACATTTCTACTTTTATCTACAAAACAATATGTACAACCTAGAATAATGTACAAAATGATGACTGAAGTACTGTCATAGACCATGTTTCACAGGCTTTTGTAAAAACATTTGTCCATTTAGCCTAGATTTCCCCTGCTAGTTCACTTTGTTATTATGACTGTATATGTGACTTTCCTTCTGATTATTGTCATCTTGCTGGTACCATACATATGACGCTGGAGGTATAATATACACCAGAAATTCACATGCATGTTATTGTTCCCTGGGATGATTGCCATAGAAGAAGCAGCGCAGTGCATTTTGAAGTAAAGTCATAGAGTGTACAATAGCAAAATTTCCGTTTAAACGATACACTTGATGCCTATTTCCCATAGATGACAGGTATTAACTGGTGTTCACTATCAGCATCATAGTATGTGATTTATCTTCACCCTATCCTTACCTTCATATATCTAACAGTACACAAAGTGTTAGATTTCTATTAATGCTTTTTGTTAAAACATTGTCATTTTCTGTAATGTTTTGATAATCATGAATATTGTTTAATTTTCATGCATAATATTTTAATTAAAGAGGATTCTACTACATGACAATCAAGGGAAAAAATGTTCATGGATTATCAGCAGGCATGTTTGGAATACTGTCATGTTTGATTATCCTTAGTGATACAGATTTGGTCAGACAAAATGTAAATATATATAATAAGGAGCTTTTACTTACATTATCAAGGGATGATACTTCTATATTAACCCAGAAACCAAGCTATTGTTATACAAGTTAATTGTAAAGAACAGTGCATATAAATGTGAGCTTGATGGGGATGAACGTCATCATAAATCATGCAACAGCAGGAACTACATAAAATATTCTGGATATTGCTATGTTACCTATAACTATAAATATCTCAGTAGAGGGACAGAAATGAAAATGGGGGAAAGAAGATGGGTTTAAGCCATTTTTGTGCCCTACATCTGATGGCTCCTACAAAATTTCCAGTATTCATTAGAATAGCTGCATGACTGCCTTCATTTATATACTGCTTCTCAGAAGCTAGGTAAAGCAGAGAATAACTAGGGAGTCCTGATCTGTTTCAGCTTTGCAGAGGTATAGGAAACTGAGGGATGGGTACTCTTTCATTCCAGAAAAATGCATAATGGGTGAGCTTTTTTTGATCAAAGAACCAGAATGGGATTATCTATCCAAGATTTTATATAGTTAAAATTATCACAGTTAAGGCACTTATTTGGAACAGTATTTGCTCAAAATATAAATTTTACCATAGTTCAAATAACAGCACCTATTGATAGTCATCCACATTTTTGTATACATACATTTTATATAGATAACCTACCCCCCCACCTTGAAAATATGCTATCAAATAACTAGTGAGCTGTATAAATAAAGGTGGTAAGATAAAAAGCAGGCTTCTCAAACTGAAATCTGAAGGCAGATTATTGGGGTTTTTTTAGTGGAAAGAATGGCATATTACAGTCAGGTTAAAACTAACTTGCAGTTTGATAATAAGTCTGTGACATCGAAAAGTGCCACTTGATGGCCTGGCTCTTGGGTGCCGGAGGGCTGTGACTGGTCAGGGCCAATGCTAGGAAGGAGCCAGTTCTGGCAGGCTAAGAGACCCTCAATGACTCGAAGAGCAGGAGAACAGTCCAAAAGGAAAATGCCTGCAGTTGTGGGGGAAACTAAATACCAGAAGCTCCACAGTAGCATTCTCGGAGATGTTCTCAGTACCAGCTATTGGCTCAGACAGAGTGGAATTCTCCACACATGCCTGAATAAATTACATCAGGAATAAGGATATATTAAGAACTGGTGGCAGACAGAATCTGTATGAGAGAACTTTTTCTAAAGCCAAAACAGAATGAGAGCACTTTAAAAACCTACTAGCTCCAGGAAAGTCAAAAAGGGTTGCATCCCTTGCAAGGGAAGCATCCAGGATAACAGATCTTTTAAGATCTGCATAAACCCCTACTTCTTCACAAAACCTCAAAATCTGAGATAGAACAATAAAATTCAAATAAAAATGTGAAGAACAGTCACAACAGAGGGCAGAAGAACATAAAAAGAAAACACTATGTTTCTATACAAATGCTGCAAGAGTAAATATAAGGTATTTAAAACACTTAGATTCGAATAAGAAATTGACTTTATAGCTATATCAGAAACTTGATGGAAGAAGATAAATCAGTGAACACTACCACCAAAGTACACAAGAAAGACTGGTTGTGTCGGTGGAGTCTTATTGTTAAAAGTTACAGAACTTTTAGAGTTAAATCAGATAAACAAGTTATGTGAATCAGGAATCCACCCATGAACTGAGAGTGCAAAGGCAGAAAATAATAATGGGAACACCTCATCTAATCTCCAGTAGATAACTGGCTGTCACATTAGTGCATGATTATAACACCTAATTTTTAGTTCCTGTAAATGATTAGGGCATATAGTGGCAGAACCTCCAAAAGGAGAAGTAATTCTTGTCCTGACCACGGCAGCACAAATGATGTAGTTCATGGCATTACTTTCCAGGAGTTACACTATGACAGCAACCATCATATATTTAGTTTCAACAGCTTTGCAGAAACAAATGGACAAACAAAAAGTTACTAATCTCAAATCAGGAAACTATATAAAAATTAGGTTTATGGAAAAGAAATGAGAGGAGACATCAAAGAGGGTAGAACACACTCAGTCATTAAGGAAACTAAAGGCCTTTTATTTAAGTGTCAGAGCAAATGAATACCACTATCAAAAAGACCAAGAAAAAGTTACTACTACAGCGTAGTCAGGGAGACCAACTGAATAATACAGAAAGTTATCTTTCAGAAAAAGAAATTGTATTAAAATAAGGAAAATAGAAAAAATCATAAACTCTGATTGTTTGTGCAAAAATATAGCAAGGAAGACGAAAAGTTTGAAGAATAACTTGCAAAAGGCAGAAAGTCTAATAACAAATGCCTTTTCAACTAGATGAGGAGCAGGGAGCATGACATGGAGCTTGTAGGAACTAAGGAACACTCAAAGAAAACAGCAAAAAAACCCTAAAGTAATTTTTAGATCTATAATCATTGAAGAGCCTGAAGAGTTTTCCTTATCAAAATTTTTCTTTACTTTCAACATTTTAAAGGGTCTACCTAAAATAAAAAATTTCTGAAACTTTTCAAAGTTCTGGAAGAAGTTCTAGAACAAGAAAACCCAAACAATCAAGACAGAAAGTAAGAAGCTTCCTATCTACTGACTGACATTTGCCAAAAGTTTCTAAATGATTCAAGAATAACACAACTAAATATGTTATGAAACCTCGCTCAGAATTGCTTTAGCACTAGAGGACTGAAAAATAGCCAGCATGACATGGATTTTTGAAAGGAGATTCCATAGGATCCCAGCAGAGAAGACGACAAGAAAGAACAATGTCCATACTAAATAAAGTGCTGATATTCTAAAAAACAGAACTGGTGAACAAATGAATAACTATGACATAACAGAGATGAATAACTATGACATAACAGATTAATAACTATGACATAATAGAGAAGAACTTTTTTGACAGAAATTTGTGCCTCACAAATCTATTAACTTTTTCTAAAGGAGTAAATGCGTATATAGACCAGAGAGGTTTTTTTAAAATTTACAGTCTGCATTCAACAAGCTTGTTTATCAGAACTTCTTTAAAAAAAAAATTTAAATTGCTAGGCAATTCCATTCAGAAAAATACCTGTATGTATTAATGAGTAATAAGGAGAAAGCAAAGGTAGTGAGGTAGGTTAACCTTGGCTAACAGCCAAAATCCCACCCAGTCACTCACTCTCCCTTCTCAGCAGGACTGAGGTGAAAACAGGAAGATAACCCAGGAATGAGAAAGCATATGGGTTGAGATTAAGACAGGGAGATTGCTTAGTAATGAGTGTTTTAGGCAAAACAGAGTCAGCTTGGGGGAAATTTAACTTAATTTATTGTCAGTTGAAATAAAAAATGTAATTACTAATTCAGGTAGTAGGAAACAAAAAGGCAAACATTAAAAAGCCACCTTTCCTCCACGCATTCTCAGGCTCAACTTCACTCTTGCCCTCCAGACTTCTCTGCGCGCTGAGCAGTGCAGAGGAGGATGTGAAGTTACAGTCAGTACACAGCAGTTCCTCTCTACCACTACTTTTTTCTCACACTTTTTCTCTGCTCTAGTGTGGGCTCTCCACAAGCTGCAGTTCCTGTCAGGAAAGTCATCCCTGGTGTGGGTCCTCCATTGGCTGCAGAGAATACCTGCTCCAGCACCTGGAACATCTTCTCCTCCTCCTCTGACCTTGATGTTGTCTCTGCTGTTTCTCTCACTCTTTTTCCTCCCTCTTCCTCTCTCCATCTGGTATTTTCTGTCCTTTCTTAAATATATTATCACAGAGGTGCAAACAGCTTGTCTGAGGGGCTCAGCTTTGGCCAGCTGTAGGTCCACTGCAGAGCCCACTAGAACCAGCTGTGTAGGAATACATTGTCAGTTTTCACTGTGAACACTGTAGGGTCTCACTGGGATCTGTATTGCAACCTGTGCTGTTCAACAGATTCATAAATGATCTGAAAGAAGGCTGAAAGTTTACAAAGTTCGCTCACTTTGATAGTAAAGGTAATGGTTGTTTCAAATATCATGATACTGTGTGCCTAGGCAATTAAGAGACAGACAAAAATTCAGCATAGACAGATATAAATTGATAGACGAAAAGAAGAATAATTCTGGCTTTACATACACAGTGATAGACTCTGAAGTATTATAACTCAATAGTAAGACCTTGGAGTTATAACAGATCACTCCCTGGAAATATCAGGATTATGGTTAATAATAGTCAAAAAAAACAAACAAAAATGTGAATTACTATGAAAGAAATACAAAAAAACATAATGCCACAGAATACATTAATAGCACAGCTCCAGTCTGAATACTGTGTATAATTCTGGTGGTCCTTCTTACCTCAAAAAGAATACAATATAATTGGAAAAGGTACAGAAAAGGACAAAGAATGGATCAAAATTGTCACAATTTCTCTACAAAGAATGACCAGGATTCTTTAGCCTAGAAAAGAGATGGGGACATACCAAAGTCCAAATATTAGAAGTGGCATTAAGAAGGTGAACAGGAAAGTATTTTTTACTGTTTCTTCCAACAGCAGCAGTAGGAAACAATAAAGGAAAACAGCTAACAGAAGATTCGAAACAAACAAAGAAAATAATCCTTCAAACATGTCATTAAATTATACCTCTGGCCACAGAATCGTGGGTGCTAAATTTCACTCAAAATGATCAAAATATTCATAGGGAAACAAAAACCTACCAAGGGCTACTA
This sequence comes from Sagittarius serpentarius, assembly GCA_034782735.1. NCBI lineage: Eukaryota > Metazoa > Chordata > Aves > Accipitriformes > Sagittariidae > Sagittarius > Sagittarius serpentarius. The sequence goes on along the minus strand of JAVKLA010000014.1, from coordinate 15,791,150 downwards.
AAAATAAAAATCCCTAATAAAAAAATGTCCCTAATTCAGGAGATCTCTGAGCTCCAAATCATTAATCACTCCCAGACTAAAATCTGTACAAATGAGATCAAAAATGTGCACCTTGAATACAGAACTATGACTCAATGGCTCAAACATAACCAGTGACATTTCAGACACCTAGGGTATCTGGGACCTGGGGCTGGCAGACATGAGACTAGAGGAAATATGAATTCTTCTGGAATAACAGCTGGAGGCTAGGTTAAATGTGGTAGGGCATTTCAAATAGCACTAGATGTCTATATTTTGGTTATTAAATCCTACCTTTTATGTTGAAAGAGGTGGCTCAGGTCTATAGAGGCCCAAATGTCAGTTATACCCATTTCCATTTATAAGAGTTTGGTAGCCAGTAAACACATTTACTTTGTATGTCGAAGTATGCTTATTAGTGCCGTAGTCAGTCGAAGAACCTCAGATAAGCAATGTTTATTGTCAAAGCCCTGCCTATCAGCAAACTATAGCAGCTGATTTTTTATAATGATTACATCCAAATTACATCCCTAGTGAACCATCCATCTCCACTGCGTACCACTTACTATATTTTTTTTTAAATCCTCTTAGCGTTTAATACTTTTCCAAAGTTTATGTTTAGAACAGAGAAGTAGTTATTTGCCACAGATGAACATTTCAACTTCAGATATCACAGTTACCTTGATAAATTAATAGAATACTAGTGGGATTGCGTATCAAACATTCAAAATAGATTTATATCCACCAAACCAGAAGTAATTCTGCCTCCCTGTACCTTTGAATAACAACACTGTGGTACTTCATGAACATCCACTATTCTTTCCCAGGAAACTCCAGATTCATTTAATGCTCAGGATGAATCTGCTCTGATAGGAAACCATGATTGTAAGTAGAATTTTTATTTCATTTGCTGCAGCACCTGGAAATTGTGTAATAAACAACTGCACAATTGAAAAGAAGGTATCATGGTCAAAACAAGTGATAGCTTCCCTGGAAAAGTTGGATTGTGTTCTCCTGCTGCAGGCCTTAACAACATTGATAAGGCACTTAAAACAAGCTTTTCTGAGGCATCATTAATTGTGCCCCCACATATCCTGTCCCAACTTATTTCTTAAATATCTTTTGCAGAAATGCTGATAACATAGCTGCAAATGTAATGCATAGGAGTTCTGCTTTCAGCATACAAAAGTTAGTATACAGCATATAATGTTAAGCACTCTGAAAAGCTAGGTTCTAAGGTTTTTTTCAATTTGCATATCCTGAATTATTTTATATGCATAACACTACTCTCTTTCCTCCCTAATTTCTCTAAAAGATTGTAAAAATAAAATAAGTAAGATTATGAAGACTCAGATAGTGAGTGGCATAAAAATGCAGTAATTCAGTCTTCAGAGCAAAAATAAGCAACACAGAAAGCAGAAGGCTATATCTCAAACAAGAGGCCAACAAAGTTGAAATACAATTGTAACTGAGACCTGTATTTAATACGTACATATTTAATCTAAATTGCACGCATTGTGGTCTGGGAATAAGCACTGGAATTCGCTTAACTGTCAGGGAGTGAAAAGTTCAAGACTGTCTGGTCAAGGAAAAAGTGTAGTGGATGGACAGGAAAAGGAGTTTGGAAAGAGCATTCTGACAAAGAGGCAAAGGATGTGGAGAAACCTAAGACTAGCTGGGCAAACACTGGAAAAAAGAAACAAGAAGAGGACTGAGATACACACTCATCCTATTTTAGTACTGATACTAGACCAGAAAGCCTCTGCCACATGGAGGGTAGGGAGGCAAATTTGCTCAGAGGTCAGAAAAAGCTGAGACTGGACATGATTACGAATGAGACTGGGAACTGGGAGAGGTCTTTGGAGTAACAACTGAAGCGGCTACACAGGAAATCTGGAACTGTGTATGCAAAGCAGAAAGGAGTTTTGACTACGACAGGAAGCTTGCATGCATGAAGAGATCAGGTCCATGGGTTATGATGAAAAACAGGCCATAATGGGAAGCCACAGGAGTGAGTGAGGGATATAAAAATTTTGGATGACACTGGGACAAGGAACCATGGCCAAGGTGATACGGGTGGAACAGGAGACGCCAGGAAAACTGAGATGCCCCAGCCATGACACACTGATACACTTTCATCCAATCCCTGAAAATGAAACCAGGGTTCTGGATGTTTTGTCCTCTGCTGTCCATAAGTATCTGTGAAACCCTGCTGGAAAGCAGGTTGCTGTCTCACGTTCATGCGTGCAGTGGATGCATAAGCAAATTAAATCTTATCCCTTTCATCTCTCGGTTTCAACTTCTCAGCCTAAAACCATCTTCCAAAAAGTGTTTTTCTCAGTTACTTTCAATTTCATCCTCCAATTGCCAGTCAGTTTCTCTCTCTCTCTCTCTCTTTTAAGTCTCAGTCTCAGCAGACAGTTTGTTTTCAACCTCAGGCCTACCCAAGCACCAGCAGCCAGGCTAGGGCTAGCAATGGCCCGACTGAAAGGAATTGCATTGCAACTCACTATTCTGATGCCCCATTGCTATTTTGTCTCAGAACTGCACTAAGAAGGAAATTTATTCTGAGTCTGGAGCATGTTCAGTAGCTCAGTAGGAACAGCACAGGTGCTAGCAGTGACGAGACAACTGAATGTCTGGGGTTGATGCATAAGCTCTTGTTAGATGTAGGAGATGCAAAGGGAGGAAGTATATTCAGGTGCCATCTGTTACAATTACGAACTATGAGAGGATCAGGCATGTTTAGTGATGACAGAGTATTAGCAATTAAGTTCCAGGAAGTCACCGCTGACTATAGATAGACTGAGCACACAAACTACAGTTTTTCAAAGGATAATAAATGTTGAAGGAGGGGAATGGGGAAGGAATAACAAAGTGTGGAAGCTTGGGTAACTTATACCTGGGCAACCAAGTCACATGTCTGACGTAGAAGCTAGTCCTATGTCAAAGCACAAGGGCAATGAAGTATTTAAATGGAATAGCATCAACTTTTTCTTTTATTTTAGATTTCTTTTTCTCCATTCTCTGAAATGACTGGGCCTTTTTAGCTGTAATGACCATAACAAGCTAGCTGAGGCAGACACCAGCACGTAAAATTTTGCTTCAAATTCTCAAACTTTGGCAAGTTGTAAACAACTGAAAATACCCATAATACTACTGGTTCTATATCTATACCTGTCACATTCTTCCTTGGGAAATATTGTTCCTTTGCAAAGACGGAACTATTTGTAATTGGCGTATGATTCTGTCTTTTACAAAAGTAACATTTTGTCATAGCATACATAATAACTTTACCTTAAACACAACCCATTTTCTAATGTCACTTCAATGCCTCTCTGTACCATTGGCATAAGATACAAGGAAAGTTCTTGGAAATGGCATGTTTGTACTTCAAAATAAGTTTAAATGTCATTAAATCATATTCTAAAAATTATTTAAGGTCTACCTTTTTAAAAATGCTTAAATATTCACTTTTCACCAAGAGAAAGAACACAAATGTGAGAATATTTTTTCAAGAAACAGGAAATTCTGATTTTTTTAATAGTAATCAGGAACACTGAAAAAAAATTGCATCATAATTGTCTCAGTGGCCAAGATACTCCAAACAGAGGTGAAACATAGGTCAAAGTGATTCTTTGCCCTACTTGAGGTAAGGAATAAAAGGAGATATTCTGAAGTACATTTGGAACTTATACATCTATTCAGCTTTACATGAAACACTTAAATATTCATGCTGGCAGACACCAAATCACTTCCTGTCCATGTGGTAAAACTATTCTCATGGAGAGTAGGAAATGTAAGTTTGTCTTTCCTGAGACAAAGGAAGAAAGTGAGCTAAGATCTCCCACATCTGAGCTGAACACTCTAACCACTGAACTCTCACACAAAATGGATATGGCAACACAATTATCATTTACATCATCAGACTAGTCCTTCCCCTTGCTCATTTTTTCTCTTTTTCCTGAAGGCTGCTGTTTGGATAAGCCAGTCCCAAACTGTGATTTGCTTTAAGTAAACCAAAAGCAGAGACCCAAGACTGCATTTAAGTAACAAAAAATGCTGTCTTAGCTCTCTACTTCTCGAAAAGAAAACTTCTCCCAGAATTAGTAGCCTAAAAAGGACTTAGCATCAAGGAATACAACGATGTCTGATTTCATGTCACCGGAGGTGACAATGAAGTTGTAAACTACAAACACCTAAAAGCTTACAATACAAGCTATCAGGCAAAGAACTCCCTGCAGTTTTAGACCATCTGGATGGCTCCAAACTTTTCTTAATCTCAGTCAAAAAAGAATGTGAACATGGATGTACAAACAGTGGAATCTCAAGTAAGAACAGAGGTATTACTTAGCATCACCTACTTCAATATTCAAATAACGCATCCAATTTCTGCATCCACAAGTCAAAAATAACATTGGTAAGTAGCTAAGTATTCACAATATAACCATCAAAGTACTCAAAAACATAACCTAAACTGAGAGAATCAAGAAATTTCACTTCCTTAGTATAACGGATAACTAGATTAGAATCTATAAATATATACATAGGAAGGTAAATTTCATTTCAGTCTCACAGACGGAGGCATAGCAAGACCCAGGGGCTAGAAACTGAAGAGAGACAAACATAGAATTAACAGCATAATTAACAATGAGAAGCACCTCATTGAAGATTGTAGTAGATACTCCCATCCTTGAAGTATGCCTTTCAAAAAGCTAGGTAGAGGGTTTTTTTATCTTTAGAAAGACATGACCTAGTTCAAATGGGAAGAAACTAAGACAGCCATGAGGTCTCTGTTATACAGTATGCCAGGCTAGATGATCACAGTACTCCCTTCTGGCTTTTTAATCCATGAAACTGTGTACATTTCCATTTCAATGAAATTGCATCTTTCAATGAGCATTTTTTAAAGGAACAGCTTTCCAGTGAGCTCTAGTTATGCCTTGAAGGCATAGCACTGTTTTGGGGGAGGCTTGTGAAAAACTTCTGGATAGCACAATATGGTGTTACTCTGAATGGGGAAAGCATTCAGTCCTTTCTGAGCTGAAGCTGGGACCAAGTACAGTATACAGCAGAATCTGCTTTGTTTAACATACTAATTTGAAAATTAACTCTTTGCAGCATCACCCTGAATCAGTTTATGCACTCAGTTCCATCATCATTTAATGAATTTGACACTGGCTTGGCATAGCCTAATTTTAACTTGTTTTTGTTTACCAGATACTTTCTCTTAAATCACTACAGAAAAGCGGAGCCTAATGTAAAAGTGTTAGCACTGGAACACATTTGATTTAGTTTCCTCAAAAAGGAATTTTATTTTTGTGCATCAAACTACTTGGAGACCTGAACCAGCGTAAGACAAATGGATACCATTGGGCAATTCACATAAAATATTTCTTATTGCACCAAGACAAATCACTAGGGTAGACACAGCCTTCAGAGACCCTCTGGCTATGGCAATCTAACCAGTCCACTATTTTCCATCTGTGTTAAACCATTGCTCCATAATATTAGAGAGATAATAAAATATTTTTTAAAAATCCAGCTCACTATAGGATTTTGAAGTTTTGAAGTCACTGATTTTGACAGTTAGCAATAAATTCAAACTAATGTGTTTTCAGTATGGAGCACAGAATGTTACTTATTCATATCTATTTCATTTTCTTACAGTAGTTTTCATTTCATTAATATCTTCCTGTGATTTTTATGATCTCATTTCAGATGCGTAAGGAGTCAATCAAAAAAAAAAAATTGAAGATAATTCTGACTGCTGACACGCAGAAGTAAAACTGTAGATCCTTTACATGAAATTAATTTTTCTGCAGGTAATACAATAAAATGGACAGACCTTCAAATTCAATGACATAATATCAGCTTAAATGCAGTTTCCCAATAAACATAGTGTATTAAGACTTAAAACACAAGCATTTCTTAAAGGTAGGGAGGATAATCAGAGTAGTATACTACCTTTTGAAAAGATCTCATTATTTTGTGATTTAATCTCTGTCTGCAATTTGTATGTGTGCACGCGCTATAATCACATTTAACCTTGAGAAAATCCTGCATCTGGTACATGCTTTCAGCAGGGAGTCCTTATACTAGTAAATCTGAAAACCAGATCTGACTTTATACTTGCTGTGATGCCAACAACGGCTCATGCAATTATTTGTCTGCTTTTAGCTTAGTGTTTGTGAATAACATCTTATACCAGCTATCAGGTGTTATCTTTTTGTTAATATTTTTCATCATCGTGTCTGTAGAGGTCACTGTTATAGAAAGGGCAAATCATATAGAAAATATCTGTAGTCATGAATAAAGAGTTTGAAAATAATCCTATTTCTTTTTCATTGTTTCATCCACAATGTTACCTTTCACAGTCTGACCTCAAATATGTAACAATACCTGATGAGAACATAAGAATAGAAACAACCACATGTTACTCCATAATTGCTGTTTGTCAGTCATTTCTTCAGCATTAACAACATTCCAGACAACTGAAGGTCAACTATATCTTATGCTAAGGAACAAAGCCCTTCTTTTCAAAAGAAATGGGCAAGCCAACAAAATCCATTGCCACTTCCAGATGAGTGCTTGATTCTGGCTCAGTTTTGTGCCCATGACTAAGGAAAGCAAAGCCGCTGAGAATACTCTGGCAGTATAAACTGGCAATCAAAGCAACTGAAAATATCACTAGTAGTATTTTCCCCTTTTATATACGCACAATCAACTCTGTGTGTTTGCACAGTATTTCAATATAGAGAGTTAAAGTAGTGCCCTGAGATGACCTTCCCTATAAACTGACCTTAATAGTGTTGTAGAGGATGTTTATATGAAGACAATTCTTTATCAGTTTCTAGAGTGCATTAAAATGTATAAAATTACAGGAAGTATATCACCAGTTTTCCGGCTTCAATCTTACTAAATTCACTATTGAAACTGATAAGAAATATTAGGCTAAAAATAGATTAAATAAGGTGGCACAGATTTGGTTAAGACCCTTACTAGGCACACAAGGATTGAAGAATTTAGGTAAGTATTGCCTTAGTAGAGGTGCCTGAGAAACAGAATCAGGAGGAAACCAATTTAGAGAAAGTTTTGCAAAGAAAGTAGCCTGATATCACCAACCACAGAGACAGCAATAATGTATCTTAGGGATGTAAATAGGAATTATTGTTTGCTGTTTTTACCAGGTGCTAGATAAAACTGTAAGAAAGAAAGTATTCTATAGTTTGATTTCTCTTATACTAAAGGCAATGGGATTTTATTTGTTCTTCATAATTAGGCATGTTTTAACAGAAAATAACTAATTCTCAGGTTTTTATAGGGAAAATTAAAGTCATGAAATAGCTATCAGCTCAGGGTAGAAAGGCATAAAAGTAGAACATAGCTTTGTTCAAAGACAAAAATGCCATTTTTAAAAATATTAGATTTTTTTCATGAGAAAAATAGTTTCAAATTTAATACTGAACTACTCATAATTTCTGTTGAGTAGTAAAGGACAAGATTAATGTATTCCAATCTTTTGATGGAAGATTTTTAAAGAAAGATTTAGAAGGGTCTAATGCCATGAAGCAATTGGCAAGAACATCAATTGACCTTATGCACCAATTGTTTCATCTCTTTTGGCACCAAAAATGTTTTTCTTCAGATCAACAGTATGACCCCTGTCTCACTGCCAAAGCAGTCCTTGGAATTTTCCCCCCAAAATTATTCAACACCCATCTACTGTTACTCATAAAAATCGAGCAATGCTGCTTCTATTGGTAAATGCCATGCAGACTGATTTAATTCTAAAACTTGTAAAAATGTATCTGTTTTTTTCCTAGCTAGAGAATTATCTGTAACAAAGATGCATTTCTCAACAGGAGGACATGGACTAATGAAACCTGACACCATGCTAAACACACTGTTATAAATATCCTATGAAGTTTTACAGAGAGTGTTTAATTGACAAGTGCTACAAGCTCTGCTCAGTCCGAGTTCCAGGTTTAGAATTATGATGTGCATTAACCAATATTGTCTGGACTCCATACAACAGGTTTTAAATCCTGTCATGATAGTAAATCAGTCTATAATTAACAGCCAGATTAACTCTCAGTCTTGGTCTCTTCCACATATATTAAAAAAAAGACATTCTGATGGGGGAACACCCAGGTGTCAAGATATCATTATAACTTAATATAATGTAGTACAATAAAAGTGTAACATACAGAATATGTTTGTTACACCTACATACTGTTTCATTTATTGTGAAGTGACAGTGTGCCTAACAGAATCCCATTGTCCAGAGCTATTTGACCACGTAACCACTAAAGGTCTTAGTGTTATGTGTAAGGGAATACAGATAAACACAAAATAGGAAGGATCAAAAAGATGACAAGACAAACAGGACAGAAAAAAGATTTAGAGAGAACAAAGACTGAAACAACATTACCTCTAAAATTTCTTGCTTGTATTAAATTTAATGCTTTGAAGTTTTGTTTATCTACATAGTACTCAGGGAAATATATGCCTGTAACTCTGCATATTTTGACTGTATCTCATCTTTCTGTCACTTTTCTGCTTGGGTCCCCAGTTCACTGCAAACACATTCTTAATTTTAATGTGTATGCAGTTCCAGTGAAGTCACAATGAGGTGTTTGGTCTATAGGTGTTTTTTATGTGTAGTCTCTCTGAAGAAATCATCATTTCACACCTTTACACAAATATCTCCTACAGTAAAGTAGTGATTTAGTGTGGGACATCCAGGCACTTATATGCATATATATAATAGTTCAATAAATTAAACAACATGAGTAGTATGTTTATATCGCACTGTCAATCAGGTATAAAAATAGAGTATCTTCTCTAAAGGAAAATTATTATGTTTTTAAACACTTTCTTTCTATAGTGGAAAAAAAAATATCCAAGAGAATTTTTTGCTATATTTCTGTTGAAACTTCTATTAGAAAATGCCTTCAGAAACAGTTAATGTAATGTTGCTATCCTAGAGTAAGGGATACTTGCTCAGCAGGGTGCCAATACTGCAAAGGGAATAGAGATTTCTCTACATTGCGTTTTTCACCATTCTTTAGAAGTACATAATACAACTACCTAATGGCATACACAGTCCATTCAATATTTTGAATGGGAGGAATAGAAAAGCTAGGTGGCCCCAAAAGTGTGATTGAGTCATGTGATACAGGGGTGTGTATTGCACTGGGGAGTGCTAATAATAAGGTTTAGAGTCCTTTCTAGTCTCCCTTGTAATTTGTTAAACACAGTAAGGACGTACCATAATTGTTTCCTTGACTGCTCATTCACAATTACAGCATTAATCACAGCACACCTAAAACTGTAGGATTAGATCTTTCATCTCCAAATGTTTTGCGTTTACAAATTGATTCTACAGCTAGGCTAAGAGGCCATATGAAAGGTGTAAATCATCACTAAAAACATCTTGGTGCTCTTATTGTCTTGTATGTCAGCTGGACACCAACAAAGAAGCCAACAATGAATTAAGTACTCATGCTTTTATTCATGATAGAATATTTAATTATGGTGTGCTTAAAATATGTACTGCTGTATACCTCTCATTATTTAAACAGATTGCTTTTTCATAGGTGTCAGGTGTTTTTTTGAGACTGAATATAAAGAAAATAATGCAAAATTTTGCATTCCCAAATATGTATTGTGTTTATCACGTTAAAATATTAGCTAATTCTTAGTCTGTTTTTAAGATGCGGGAATGCTACAGAAGTAACAATAAATTTAATCCAATCATGTGGTGACATCACAAATAAAGCTACACTGACTTATAGCAGTGATTAAATATTCTTGTTTTTATGGAAAACATGCATTGGAACTAAACTGCACACTTAATTTTTTTCTAGAATAAATATGACCAGAAGTATGAAGCAGATTTACTGCTTCTACAAAAGCCTTTTCAAAGTGGATGTGAAGAACTCAATTGTCCTCTCAGCAATGCTCAGATAAGATGGCAGGTAGAGAACAAACATACCTTGGAATACATTGCATTAAACTTCTGGTATGCATGACACTTGAGCTAGTTTTCCTCTGCTTATTTACTCCAAAGGAACCCATTAAAAGATATTTCTTCTATAAACTAAACAACATTACTTTACCAGAAAAAAAAAAGGTTACAATGCCCTTTATTGCCAGTGCCTGTTATCCAAATTTATTTAGAAACATATGATCAGAAATAGTGATTTTAATGGAACATATATTAACTGTAGCTGAATTTACACAATCACAGAACGGTTGAGGTTGGAAGTGACCCCTGGAGGTCATCTGGTCCAATCCCACTGCTCAAACAGGACCACCTAGAGCCAATTGCCCAGGACCACAACAGCTTTTGAGTATCTCCAAGGATGGAGACTCCACAACCTCCCTCGATGGCCTGTGCCAGTGCTTGGTCACCCTCACAGTGAAAAGAGTGTTTCCTGATGTTCAGTGGAACCCTCTTGGGTTTCAGTCTGTGCCCATGACCTCTGGTCCTGTTACTGGGCACCACTGAAAAGAGCCTGGCTCCCCCTTTTTCATTCCCTCACTTCAGATAATGGTACTCGTTGGTAAGATCCCCCTGAACCTTCTCTTCTCCAGGCTAAACAATCCCACCTCTCAGCCTTTCCTCACAGGAGAAATGCTCCTGTCCCTTCATCATCTTAGTGGCCGTTCACTGGACTTTCTCCAGTAGCTCCACATCTCTCTTGTACTGGGAAGCCCAGAACTGGACACAGCACTCCAGGTGTGGCCTCACCAGTGCTGAGGTGAAAGATCACCTCATCTGACCTGCTGGCAATGCTCTCTTAATGCAGCCCAGGATACCACTAGATCTCTTTGTGGCAAGGGCACATTGCTAGCTCGTGTTCAACTTGATTGCAACCAGGACCCCCAGGTAACTTTCTGCAGACCTACTTTTGAGCCAATTGACCCCCAGTATGTACTGGTGCATGGCGTTATTCATCCCCTGACACAGGACCTATCACTTGTCCTTGCTGAACTGCATGAGGTTCCTGTCAGATCATTTCTCCAGCCTGTTGATATCCCTCTGGATGGCAGCACAACCCTGCGGCATATAAGCCACTCCTCCCAGTTTTGTATCACTAGCAAACTTGCTATGGCTACACTCTGCCCCATCATCCAGATCATTAACAAAGATGTTAAACAGGACTGGGCCCTGTATTGAACTCTGGGCTACACCACCAATTACTGTCCTCCAGCTAGACTTCACACTACCACTGATCAATCCCTCTGGGCCTGGCCATTCAGCAAATTTTCAATCCGCCTCACTGTCTGCTCAGCCAGCCCATACATCAACAGCTTCTCTATGAGGATCTTACGGGAGACAGTGTCAAAAGCCTTACTGAAGTCTAGGTAGACAATGTCCATTGCTCTCCCCTCATACATCAAGCCAGTCATTTCATCATAGAAGGTATCAAGTTGGGCAAGTATGACTTCCCCTTGGTAAAGCCATGCTGACTGCTCCTGATCACCTTCTTGTCCTTCATGTGCCTGGAAATGATTTCCAGGATTAGCCATTCCATCAGTTCCCCAGGGATCAAAGTGAGGCTGACTGGTCTGTAGTCTCCTAAGACCTCCTTCTTGAAGATATGAGTGGTGTTTGCTTTCCTCCAGTCCTTGGGCACTTCTCCCAGTCACCAAGATCATTCAAAGACCATTGAGAGTGACCTCACCATGATATCTGCCAGCTCCTTCAGTACTCGTGGATGCATCCCATCAGGGTCCACAGACTTGTATGTGTCTAATTTGCTTAAGTATTCCCTGACCTGATCCTCTTCCACCAATGGTACATCTTCCTTGCTCCAGACCTTCCCCCTGGTCACTAGAGTCTGTCATTTTTGAAGGTCGGCCTTGCTAGTAAAACTCTGAGGCAAAGAAGACATTCAGTACCTGTGCCTCTTCCATGTCTTAGGTCACCAGGGCCCCTACCCCATTCAGCAGCATGTCCACATTTTCCCTAGTCTTCCTTTTGCCACTTACGTACTTAGAGAATCCCTTCTTGCTGTGTTTGGTATCCCTTGCCAGCTTCATTTCCACGTGGGCTTTGGCTTTCCTAACTGTCTCTGCGTGATCAGACAGTGCCTCTCTAATCCTCCCAGGTTACCTGTCCCTGCTTCCACCTCCTGTATATTTCCTTTAAGTCTGAGTTTTGCCAGGAGCTCCTTCCTGATCCATGCAGGCCTCCGGGCATTTTTGCCTGACTGCCTGCTCATTAGGATGGACTGCTTTTGAGCTTGGAGGGCATGTTCCTTAAATATTAACCAGTTTTCTTGGGCCCCCCTTCCTTCCAGAGCCTTATTCCACAGGACTCTTCCAAGCAGATCCTTGAAGAAGCTAAAGTCAGCTCTCCAAAGTCCAAAGCTGTGACCTTGCTTTTTGCCCTGCTCCCTCCTCTCAGGATCCTGAACTCCACCATGTCATGGTCACTGCAGCTAAGGATGCCCTCAGTCTTCACATCCCCAATGAGCCCTTCCTTTTCTTGCAAGCGTGAGGGCCAGCACAGCACCTTTCCTCAATGGCTCCTCCATCACTTGGGTGAGGAAGTTGTCACTGATGCTATTCAGAAACCTCCTGGATTGGGTTACAGCCCACTGTGTTCTTCCTCCAGCAGATATGAGGGTAGTTGAAGTCTCCCATGAGGACCAGGGCCTGCGAATGTGAGGCTATTTTTAGCTGTCTGTAGAAGGCCTCATCTACCTGTTCTTTCTGGTCAGGCAGCCTATAGCAGACTCCCACTACAGTGTCACCCACACAGGTCTGCTCTTTAATCCTTGCTGATAAGCTCTCAGCTGGCTTATCAGCATTATCCATGGCTTATCCATGCATTCCAGCTGTTTTCTCACATGAAGTGCAACTCCACCTCCTTATCTTCCCAGCATGTCTTTCTGAATGAGCCTGTATCCTTCCACTGCAGTCATGCAAGCCATCCCACCACATCTCAATGATCCCAATAAGATCACAGCCCTGCAACTGCAGTCTTAACTTCTCATGTTTATTCTCCACACTAGTGTACAGGCACATCAGAGAGGCACCCCAGCATGCTGATTTCTCAGAAAGGGTCTGGGTATTTTTTCCATAATGGTCCTTTGTAGGCACTTCCTTGTTTACATACAGATGCTTCAGATGACCCCACTTAAGCCTTGTTTTGTTGATTTTGATCTCCCTTTCATTCAGATCACCCCAGGCTTTTTGCTGTCAACCCTGATCATCACTCTCTTACAGGTCTGCCAGTAACCCTCGCCCTCCCTGGCATGGATAGTTGAAAGACCTCCTTACCAGTTCAGACATCCTGCTGGCAAAGATACTGTTGCCCTGCTTATGTGGATGGATCCCCATCTCTTCCAAGCAGACGCTGATCCTCAAGCAGGGTCCCACAGTCATAGAAACCAAATTGCTATTGCCACCCACAGCTCTGCAACCAAGTGTTGATGTGCAGTATCCTTATACACCTTCCCCGCAAGATTGAGAACACCACCTGGGCCCCCATATCCCTAACTACCTCCTTCAGAGCTCTGTAGTCAGTTTTGATACTCTCCAAGTTGCCCCTGGTAGTATCATCGATGCCCACATGGAAGAACAGCAGGAGGTAACAGTCATAGGTCTGGATAAGCTTTGGCAGTCTCTCCACAAGGTCCCAGATCCTGATCCCAGGCAAGCAGAAAACTTCTCTAGACGACAGGTCAGGTTGGCAGATGGTTGCCTCCAACCCCTGCTGCATGGAGTCACCTACTACTATCGCTCACCATTTTCTCCTGGTGGTCCTGCATAGTTCAGGGTCAGCTGGCTCAGATGCTTTGCTTGAAAGCATGTCTGGCTCCTCCTTAGCTTTGAGGAATTTCTTTTTTTCTCCTGCCAACCTCCAAGTGTTTTCTATTGCTGCGTATTCAGTGTGCAACCACATTTTTAACTCCATTATTAATACATCTAACTTTCCAGATGCTGAGTAGTTAATCTCCTATAGCAGGTACAAAACCCTGCATTTTTCTTTCAGAGAAACTACATCACAGATTACGCACACGGAATATATTTAATTTTTTAACATTATTAACAAGGAGTTACTAGGACACTCCCTGTATTACACTGACACTTTGAGTTACATTTATTATGATTTATGATTTTTCTGAAAGGGCTCAGATTACCAGACAGGCATTCATTATGAGGGTGTGAAGGTGAGTGAAATAAACAAAATACTTTTTGTACATCCAATATCACAAACTTTGTTTTCTACATTGAGTATTCTAAAGAATTAATGCTTGATATATGAACCAATTAAACAAAAAGAACCATTCAATTCACTTTATAGTAAATAAATTTTACTCAAAGTGCCCTCAAAAGCAACTATACACATCCTGAGTGTTCCCTTCTATGTACTCTTTTAGCCTTGCCAATGAAATTAGTCTTTATTGTTTTCCTAGCTCACTAACAAAATTGTCAAAATAGAAGACATAAATGAAAATAGTACTGACCTCAGTTTTGTACTTTCTGTTCCTCTTTACGTATATGACAATTTTATAAATAAGGTAGTTTTTTGTGCTTTTTTTTTTTCTTTTAGATGTTCCAGCCTATCTAACACAGTATTTAAAGCACATCAGGATCTCACTACAGTTTTTAGTATTACCTGCTGATGTTTGTCTTTTGTTAGTTTAATGCAAAGGTAGGTTACACAAAACTTTATCATACCCCAAAGACCAGCGTGGAATCATCCTCCAAATTTTGCGTTTCTTCATCACACATACATTCCACATCTCAGCAGGCAATAGCAAGTGTAATCAGTATGGCAGCCTTCTCCCCCAAAACCAGACAGAAAAATGAATAATGATTTCTAGAAGGAGTATGGCTATAGGAAAAATGAACTTTTTCTGGCTTTCCTTGATGTGGGATGTCAAAGAAAGGTTTAAGTATAGGAAGTCCTGGCATTGATTAAAATAACAAAGCTATAAGCAATAGAATCAGACTGAATTCATTGTTCCTGTGTGCAAAGAGCTCTGTGTTTTGTTATCCCCTAGTTTTGGGACTCAAATTCTTTTACTTGGTGCCAACTCCATTTTTTAATTGCGCAGCTGAAGAAAAAAAATCAAACAAACAAAAAAACCCCAAACAAACAAATCCCTCTTCATATTATCACTTCTCTTAAGTTTTTCTAAGAAAATCTGTCATTTGGTCCAGTTGCACTGTTTTGTTTATACACAATTTTGTGAATTTTAGAGATATACTTATAGATAAAATAGTGAAGGAAGTTTAGCAAACCTTTCAATATAGCCTCTTTCGAATACTCCCTCTTTTTTTGTAACTTTTTAGCAAAATGTAACAGGATTTGTTCTACATTTGTAGATTGGCTCTCTGTTTTTTCTTTAATTAAGAGAATTCTCCATTGATCAAGAAACTCATGAGATCATTGCTTTAGATTTTACTTGTAGGTCAAACATGCTATTAAATATATGAGAAGAGGAAGTATCTATAAAAAAAATCTTGAATTACTTCATTTTTATTGGAATTATGAATTCATGCCACAATTAGCTTAGAGTGCCTACCTTAAAACTTCCTAGCATTTGAGAGTATAGAAAGATTTGCAGATAACAGCATGAAAAATACATGCCCTTATAATATGAATTATAATCCTGTCTTTGAAAATTCTTCTGATTTTTGGTCACCTGAACTCAAAAATGACAAAGTAAAGGTATAAGAAGAGCAATTAACTGACTGGACATATGTGAAAAAAGTCTTAGTTACTCATCTATTATGCAACTGAAAAAAATAGCATTACTTAGAATGAAACACCAGACACAAAAATAGGTAAAACAGTTATATACAATAACAGAATGAAAAACTAAATACTAAAAGGGACCTTGAAAGGTCTTCTAGGTTTTCTAGTTCCTCTCCTTACCCATCACAACCAAAGATCAATCAGAAGTTAAACAGACTAATCACAAAAATAATTAAAGAAAAGCTGTAGTTTTCCCAGATTAAACCAAGGCAAACTTAAGAAGTGAATCCAGACTAAGACCCACGAAATTTAATTTTCAGTCTTAACAAGATCCATATATTTATTATACCATTCTATTAAATATCTCCATATCATTTAAAGAACAATTACAAATAAACTTTTATAAATACACTTGCAAACTGTACTTCAGATTACATTGTTTGAGACACCTGTTCCATTATTCCCAAAGACACAGGATGAAATCTACCATTGCACAGAGAGATAGTACTTGTCTGTAAATAGATTTTCTGGTTACTAAGTGAAGCAAGTCTGACTGGTTGGTTGCAACAACTGACATATAAGGAGGGAGTTGCTAGCATAAAAAACAAGTTAAAGAAAAAGAATTTAAGAATAAGTACTGAAGCTATGCCAGCCAGTCTATTAAAAAAAAAAAAAAAAACAAACCAACTTTCAGTTTGAATCTAAAATTAAACACTTTGCCAAAGAAAGTTGTAAGTTTTCATCTTTCAATTCCAGAATATCTATGGCACAGAGTACTTAGGGAAAAGGAAAGATGATGCAACCTCACTGGCATCAAACCTGAAACTCAATGACACTATTTTAACAGATCTGAAAAAATGTGCAAAGGGACAGAGTATGAAGATCTACAAAACAGCTTCTAGGGAGAAAAAAACCCTATTGTATACGTAAAGCTAGTCAGTGTGTTTAAAACAGAAAGACAAAAGAGAGAAAACATCTTGCAAATACTAAAACAAATGACAGTACCAAAACCACCTAATGATATGCTAAAGAGAGACACCTAAAGGATAAGGAAAAAAAAAGCCAAGCTCCTAAGCTTGCTGGGGATTTTGAC
Organism: Sagittarius serpentarius; assembly: GCA_034782735.1. NCBI lineage: Eukaryota > Metazoa > Chordata > Aves > Accipitriformes > Sagittariidae > Sagittarius > Sagittarius serpentarius. The sequence goes on along the minus strand of JAVKLA010000014.1, from coordinate 15,774,312 downwards.
AAACCATTTAATATCAGAAAATGGCATATTAGGTACGACAGATTTCTCAGCTCCTTAGAAATTCTGATCTGAAAAAGGAAAGCCTCAAAACTGCCACCAATGCAATTAATAAAAAATGCACAATACTCAGATTTCATACAGTAATTGTCTTGGGCACTACCCATCTTCCCCTCATGGATACAATTTTGCATACCATTTTTACTTTTCAGTATTTGCACAGAATACTGTATTTCTCATTCATGATCAGATAACAGACTACTACATTTGCTACATACACAGGAAGCATTATACCTGAGAAATATTTAGTATGTAACGCATTTCTCCTAAAAGCTGAAGGCTTGAGAACGAACAGCAAGATATAATCAACAAGTTTTTCCTGGTTCACAAGATCATAACCTGAGAATTTTGTAAGGCATTGAAAATAATATAATCAAAAGGAGAAAATATAAACTTATTACAGTGGAACTATTATTATGACAAGGAAAGGGAATAAATACACAAACACAAAAAAATTTGATGTTAACGTTAAATATACAAAAAATATAAAGTATCTAAAAAGCTCCTGCCTTTCCCTTTTGAAATAAAGGACTGACAACAATCTTACTCATGGAATAATATCATTCAGCCAAATGAATCAAGCAGAGGATGATACTGAAGGGAGTCACAGCTCTGTAGAAAACAACGTAACTAACTATACACAAACACATACACACACCTACAAATACATATACTTACCATGTATTCCTGCATATACATACACTTGTGTCCTGGTTTCAGCTGGGACAGAGATAATTGTCTTCCTAGTAGCTGGTACGGCGCTGTGTTTTGGGTTCAGTATGAGAAGAATGTCAGTAACACCCTGATGGTTTCAGTTGTTGCTAAGTCGTGTTTAGACTCAGTCAAGAACTTTTCAGCTTCTCCTGCCCAGCCAGCAAG
>JAVKLA010000014.1:15757730-15773276 GCA_034782735.1 Sagittarius serpentarius | reverse complement strand
CACAGCCGGGACAGCTGACCCAAACTGGCCAAAGGGGTATTCCATACCATGGGACGTCATGCCCAGTATAGAAACTGAGGGAGTTGGGTGGGATGGGTGGATCTCTGCTCAGGAACTAATCAGTGGGCAAGTGGTGAGCAACTGCATTGTGCATCACTTGTTTTGTGTATTCCAATCCTTTTGTTGTTATTATTATTGTCATTTTATTGTTGTTATTATTGTCATTGTTAGCTTCTTTCTGTTCTATTAAACTGTCTTCATCTCAAATCACGAGTTTGTTTTTTTCTGATTCTCCTCCCCCATCCCACTGGATGGCAGGGGAAGTGAGTGAGCTGCTGCGTGTTGCTTAGCTGCTGACTGGGGTTAAACCATGACAACTTGGAAAAAATGACGTCTTGCTACTTTTTTTCCAAGAACATAGCAATAAGTCTGGGTCAATCCCCAGAACTGCTACAACAAGCAACTTGCAAGTTGCTCTTTGAACAGTTTCTCCTTTGTGCTCTACTACTGACTTCCCACCACCTCTGTATCAAATACAGAGATTTTGGTCTTACGGTATCCATGTAAATTTCCCAGAAACATAGTGAAGCACCTTCAAGCAGCAGCGCCAGAAAGTCCTACATCACGTCTCAAGTCTGTTCCAGCTGTTGTGGTATAAGGCAACTGAGAATTTAATAAGCTATGCTTCAATCAGAACTATTTACTTTTCTGCAAAAGATTTCATTGTCTGGATTACAGAACCATGTCACACTTTTGGGCTAATGATACTCAAGAACTGAAAGCTCAAACTGGACTTAAATATGTCCCATTAGAGCAAACTTTGCAAACATTTTTTTTCCCACTGTTCCTTTTGATTCAAAAAATACAGACTTTGACGGACTGAAGTGGTTATTTATTTCTAAGTGTTGAAGCACCTGAAAGAAGTAAAATCCAATACAGATTAAAAGATTTATTGTTATCACCTTCCAATATACCTGATCTTCAAGCCCACAGCAACAAGCCAGGATGGAAGAGCTACGAAAAGAACCACTCAGAGCAAAAAGAGTAATGGTAGCAAATATACAACCTTAAGATTTCTTAAGTCATAATTTCAAAATTATTTCTAATAAATAACTGTAAAAGTTAAAATGCATAAGATACAAAATAACAGAAAGCTTAGATTTCTTTAAGTAAAACAGACTCTCCATTGAAGTCTAAATTATACTTGGTTTTAAAAAAGCAGTGAAAAACTGTAAGTCCACTGAGTGATTTCCAGAGAAGAAAACACTTATTAGTCAATCACTTTCACAGATAGAAGAGATAAGAAAAGTACTATTTTTTCAAATGCACATTGGCCAAGAGCTTTAACTTACATAATTTTGTTCTCTAACTAGAAACATGATCGTCTTTTCTTTATAGCATAAACAGAATTAGGGTAAAACCTTCAGTCAAACACAACTGACAACAATCAGAAGAAAAGATATTGCAAGAATAATCACAGAAAATGCACAAGTATGTGCGAGTGCTATTTTTTTCTTGGAAAATTAATTTCAACTTATAGCATATAAAATACTTCCCCAAAACAACTTGTAACTGCCTGTCATACTGTAAAAGGAACATTTGCTTAAGTGTTGCTTAGGTGAAGAATTCTAGAAAATGTGAAGAATCTGGAATATGAACAGGTCTTGCATGTAAAGATTTATTACTCACTATAAAATCCACACATGCATGTACCAGTGAATCCAATTTTAAATAAACAAATTTTTCTGCCTGTTTTTCTAGGGCTACATTGTAGGCAATGCCTGCATATTTACCTGTATAGTTACAGTACTCTTTACCTCTGAATCATTAACTTGTATGTAAAACGTAACAATACAAAATAATGCTCAACACTTAAAAATCTGGTTCTGCTTTTGAATCCACTGACATGTATTTCTGGATGTGTGGAGTCTCATTCTCTTTGATGGATCAGAACTGGTACATGAATTTCAATTCTAGGTGACTAGTAAATTGCTCTACAAGGTTATCAGACTGGGGTGTTTAAATTCAGCCAAAGTAGCAGATGTTTTGTGTTAGTTCAGTGGCTATTCATGAGCACATATAACAGGTACCAGAGGAGTTGTTATCAAAGATGATTCTAATAAAATACTACTACCAACTGTCAACTTTTTATTATTTATCTCTTCATGATCCTAGACATATTCCAATTTGTTTTCTTTTCCTAGATTAAGAAAATTGATGACACAGAGATAACGTGAAATGACATAATTTTAACTGAAAATTCTAAAGATTTCTGAAGTGGTAAGAAAGAAACCTGATGTTTTTAAAAAGCACCAAAATGTCTACCTGGCAAAAATTTCCGAATTTTTTTGTCATTGATTATGAAGGAATGGATTATTTGGAGCTAGGAAAGTAAATAATCCATTGTAAAACAATCATTTGAGAAAAGGATAAAACAGTGAATACTATAAACCATAAAATAATACAGATATGAAGAGCAGAGGAGAGTAAGGAAATAGGAATGCAGGGTGTGCAGTGCAGTTTTCTAGGGTAAGAGTAGAGAGAAGCAGCAATAATAGCTTTCCATCAGAAGCTGTTACTCCTAGAAGCCTGGCACCTGACCTGATTCTTCAGGATATGGATCAGATTGCTATGAATAAGAAATAATGAGCATATTTAAATGAGTTTAAATGAAAGAAATGCCATATCTTTACTAAGACACAAAGCTTAGCAGCATTTTTTGTAGACTCTGAGAGAACAAAAAGCTCCTTGGACCAAAGACTACTGTCCCTTTTTACATGGTATCCTGAAAAATGAATACTGTTGCCTTGCTCAGCTCCTCTTGATCACTTCCAGTAACCAATTCCATCTAAGTACAATACATGGGAAAAGGTCTCTAAGATTTAACATTCCTACAAACTTTGTGAAAGCAGGCAGCTGGATAGGGTGTCTGCTAGCTAAAAGAAAATGAAGTGAACGCAACTTTTACTTAGCAGCGCAGAATCTACTTCTCAGTCAAGGCCTCTCTTTCAAATTGATTCTCTCTTGTCTAATAAAGGGTGAGTTTATACATCAGTCTGAGTATTACGCAATTAAAATACCAATTCACAAATACAAACCCATAGGAAATAAGGATGCATTTAGTCTTACAGAACTACTTCTTAAACCAAAACCCTCTAATTCAAAGTATACAGCCCAGTATGCTGTTCCTTCCCCTCCCTCCATCTCTCCAACATGCAGACAGCCACTCTCTCTTACTGTCCTTTGCCCTATGAATCTGGCATTCCTGCCTGCACAGTGGCTCAGTACCAAAAAGCCCAATACCCACGAACTTCCCTTCCCCAGTCTTCTCCCTCAGACTCTTGAACAACCTGGTAGTTAAAATCGGCTACAGGAAAACAGATGTGATCACACCTACGGATTTATGCAGAACTTAGTGCTGCCCCTCTGTATTGGAAGTGTACAGAGTACCTCTCCCAAAACATGCCATACACCTCCAAAGATGAAGGCAGCATTTCAGTGCCACTCTTTTTTATCTCTAGATTTTAACAGATATTAAGGAGAAGCAAGGATGCAGTGGTCACACCGGGTAACTACATGCAGGAACCTAAATTTAAGCATCCATGAAAACTGAGATCATAGTAACATATACGTGATGAGTTTTAGACAAACGCAGGATTAGGCTGCTGTGAGAGCACTGATTTCCTGGGGTTTTTGCTAGGATTTAGGCACCAGACTTCCACAAGTCTCATTTTAACCACTAAGACAGGCAATCTAGTTCTCAATGCTCTCGATCATCAGGAACCAAGCACATAAGCAATGTCCAAAAGATGGTATGGAATTGAAGTGCTTTATCCGTCTTCTATTCTTGCTAGCATTCTGCCAAAAAGAGCTACAAATAGCTAGAGAAATGTACAATGTGTAAAGAGATGTGCATTTTGCTACTATGCCACACTGTTTTCTTTGTATTAGGAAGTTAATTATCTATCCTTTGGATCAGATTTTAGGTATAACAGACAGTTGCTTCAAGGACATTTCAATGGGATCAGATCAGAAGTCCAACTGGCTCAATATCCTGCCTGTTGACGGCATCTCTGACAGCAGGCCAAGGGAAGGAAAAGAACATAACAAACACAGATAATTCTTTCCCTGGCACATCCTCCCAGCCATCAGTATTTGTGTTTGTGTGAAACTGAGACTGTGTTCATCTCCTGAACTTGAAGTTGTCTTCATAGTATTATTCATAAGAGAGTTATGCTGCTGGTGACTCATAGGGTCCAGAAAGGTAGTAATTCTACACTTCTCCTTAAATAAATGACCCCTCTGTACTATCTAAAGGAAAGAACAGATGAGCAGGTGCACCAAAACGTGTCCATGAGCAAAGCTTTGTTAAGATGTTAACTACCACAGCCTTGAAAGATGACACACAGAAGTCCAAGCTCAGTTATTAGAAAAGAGGTCAGTCATTTTTCAATTTATTTCCCACCAAGTTACTTTTGTGGGAAAAAAAAAAGAAAAAAAAGAAAATTCCTAAGAATTAGACTTATTGCTATCTACATTTTACTAGTTCTCTCTGGAAGACATTACACAGTCCTGTATATAGGTCGAAAGCAGCAGTTGGAGAACACTATTATTAACAAGAGATGGATCATATCACTTCTGTTACTACTGAGACTTAATGATGTAGAATTTAAATAGAAAAAACTCCTATCAGACTATTGTGTGATACTAAGCCTTGCACGACAATTTACTTAACTTTATTCGCAATCTTTACATTTGAGCTGGAATAAGAGCAAGTTCATAAACTGCATTAAAACTAGTGAAATAGAAGACTACTTTGCCTTCCCAACTAATAATAGTTTGAGAAGCATCAACCTTTTGAACCCTGACTTTCCAAAATCTATGCAAAACTAATATGGTGTGAGACTGCAGTTTGTTTACAGCAGAGTACTGGGAGGATATCCCACAAATTGTTCAGATCAAAGTAGTTCCTGAAGCAGAAGTAGACAGCAGTATTGCATCAGCACAAAGCTGTGTCCAATTTAACTGATGTGTTAAGATGTACAATACATTAGCCTGGGAAAAACAAAACGCTAATTCAGTGATACTATTTTTTGAGACCCTAGCCAGTGTCTTTGCACTTCAAATATGACATAATCAGCTTGATTGACCCTCATTTTAGGGTCAGGAAAAATTTTCTGGGTTAATTATCATACTGTTTACTTATAATGGATAGGTGGCTTTTGTGTAGCTATGATTATCTGGTATATCTAGCTGATTTCAGTGCTAATAATAGCTTGCTCTAAGAAGTATTAAGATACAGTATTGATTTCAAAAAGACTATGTTACTGTGCTAATATACAAGAGATTCAATTAGTAAAGATGACTGACAATATTTATCTAAAACTGCTCCCTGCTTTGCTGTGAATATCTGAAGTATGACTTGGCTAAATATTAAAAATCAAGATCAAAATATTCAAAAGCAATCAGAAATGTGAATTCTAAAACTTTAGAAACAAGAAACAATTTCCAGACAATAAAGATTCAGAAAGCTTGGTCACTTTTAAGTATCTCAGACTGCATATTCATAACTTGAAGACAGAAGAAAGGTCTCTCAATAAGTTTCCTGATGGCTTTTTTTTTTAATTGTTTCTGCACGATTCATTATATCATACCTTCAATTAAAAAAATTAACATTCAACTTAAATAGGCTAATATCTCCTCCAGATGAAATTGAAACAATTTTCATCATTTCAACCAACAATACTGTCTTTGGTGTTCAAACCAAAAAAATATCTCTTTTCCTTCCATTAGTGTAGGTCTAGTCTCAAATATCTGATTATTCAAATGTCTGCTTCGGTGAGCAGCTGTCCAGCACACTAGAATAAAACTATAAATTTTTGTCATTAATTTAAATGATCAGATCTTAGGGTTTGTTTGGGTTTTTTGCTGAGAATCATATTTGTTCACGCACCAGGACAAGGGACTATGTAAGAGCTTTTCCTAACAAAATGCAAGGGTGAGCCCTATAGGCTCAGAGTTGCAAGGGCTACTTATAGTTTGTCCCTTGGTGAAACACAAATACCATTCATTCAATGCACCTTTGAAAATTCATTTTTTACAAAAGGAATAGTGATAAGAAAGGACCATTACCTCAGTCCTTTCTGTCAGATGGGCTGCCACAAAATCCTGGAACATTGAGCTTGTATTTGCACTCACTGTTGAACTGGGAGAGGTTATTTTTCTAATTTAGTCCATAAAGGATAGCCATATATTGAAAACCACATCAATCTGAGCAGGGGATAAATTAGAATATCTTTGGAGTGTTGTTTTACCGGATAAGGTTGACTAAAAGTGGTTAGCTCTAAACATAATTATAGCACAATTTTGCAGCTTTTATCAACCTACTTGAATTATTAGATCTAATCTGTAATATAATACCATTGTACAATTTTCATTTTTCAGAAATAGCAGTTTCCATATTTTGGTAAGTACTGTTAAATCTATTAGAATATACAACATGCAATTAGATATGATTCATTATTTATGCCCACTAGTTAATTTGAGACACATTTTCGAATAGAGTTTTCATGATAATATATTTTCATTTCTGTAGTTTGTTTAATGTGAGACAGCTGTCAATTTATTCTCACTGCTCTCTACCACTGTTCCAAGCTTAAACTTCACATGTCGGACTGAGAACAAGGAAAGTTTAATGTACTTCTAGGTCATATAAGCACACCTGACAAATTACAGTACAAAACTCTTATCAGGAAATCTGAGAAATCTCTAAAAAAAACCCTATAATTCCTTGAAGCTTCTATGTGTGTGTGTGTTTACTAAAAATACTGTAGACAGAATGAAATACAAGGTATTTTACAAAGTGGAAAATTATTCCAATGGCAGACAGACAAACTTCGTCTCCTATCTTGCCAGGAAGAAATTCACCTCTGGAGATTTCACATCTAGTCATCAGACACCATCATCACCCTCATATCTCGTAAAACCTTTCTCTGTAGAAATGATAGTACAACTCATATTCAGATCATAGTATGGGCATCCAGAGATAGGACCATAACAGTAGCATTATTTTCAGTTATCATACAGACCTAGCCCTTTGAAGGCTAGATACCGCTTACTGGGAACAAAACTCCTCCTTTTTTCTCCATGATAGACACTTCAGAATATTTCCTTTGTACAGTCAGTAAAAGATTGGTATTACAAAATCTTCAGCTAGAATGTCTGTTTCAGCCATATTTATTTAAGTGGTTGCTGTCAAAACAAAGATTACATCATTTTACACCCATGTTTTACAGATTAGGTAGCCAGGGCATCTGCAAAATGAAGGTTAAGCTCATTTACTTTGGCAAAGGCTTTGAGATCAACTGATGTGAAAATTGGTGTCTGTATACAGTTGTCTTAATGTATTGGCTAACAGCTCATCTTCAGACAACGTGCACTGATTTCTATACACATTTTTAAAAGCATGTGTTTTTACTGGTTCCTATTAGGTTTTGGAATCCCTTTAAAGAGAAAAGTCTTCCTTTCTTCACTATTCACTTTTCCCTACGGAAAAAAACAAACCAAAACCAACAAATCTAATAGGAAATAGTTTCATAAATATGTTTTTAATATAGTTAGCTAAAAAGTAGCTCTATGACACAGAGTTCCGACAACCTCATCCCACACACTGAAATAAGTATCATGGTTGATAAAATCTAAATGGATGAAGAAAAGCTTCAGGGCTGTATGATTGTGTTTTTACCAAGTTCTAAGAAACAGAGCAATGGGAAATCATAATAAAGGTGTGCAAAAGACAAATGGGCAGTGATGACCTAAAATAAATAATAAATAAAAGGAAACTAAAGAACTCAGTTCAAATTTGAAGACCTCAATGCAGAACTCCTTTTAAGACTGAGTTTTTTGACAAACTTCCCTTGCAAATCTAGAAATAAACTACAGTTATAAAAACATGCTTTGTGTAAAAGATGTTTCTTGGGCAGCATACTAAATGCCCCCTTCCACAGACTGTTCCTGTTTCATTTTAAAAATCAACTCTTTCCCCACCTCCTTTCAGGAATCTCACTAGACAGATGCTCAACAGAACTTCTTTTCATTGACCATTTGTTAATCTCTGCCCTTGTTCATATCAACTTGTTTTTATACATTTGTTCAAGTCTTAGAGCATCCAGGAGCCTCCTGGAGACTTTAAATGAGAGTAAGATGTCACTGATGTACTTTAATGACATACTAAGAGAGAATACCTGCATTAAAATTCACACGGTCCAAAGAGATTTGAACTTTAGATCCTGCAAAAAGTAGTAAGATTTCCTTTTCTATTACACAGTTGAGGAATGGAGATAGAAGGATGAACTGAGTTCCTGAAATCATACAGATAAGCTATGTAGAATAAGAAACTGAATTTGAGCCACTGCCTTTGTATCCTTTTTGCTAATGACATCTCTGCTTTCCAAGTTGCTAAATAAGGACCTGAGATATGCAACTTTTTTATTCCTTTATAAACACGACCATAAAATTCAGAGGAAAAAAAAATATCAATGGATTTTTTAATTCAAAATCTTTTAAGTCATGCTAAGTATCCAATAGTCATCCAAAATTTTCTTTCTGGCAGGTTACATTGAGGCAAAGCACACACAGCACTGAGAAAATTAAGAGGGAGTATTACTAAGATGACACAAGAATGGACAAAATAGTGTTCTTTTGGAAATCACAGACGAAGTTTATTGGAGATCCACTTTCTTGAATGATTATTGTAATTCTCAAATTACACTGGTTAAAGCTAGCTATTTTGCTTTTAGACACCTGTTTGAAAATGTGCTTTACATTCAGAGTGCCTTTGTGTGATGCCCACATTCATATCCACACAGATCATTGATATGCTTTCTAAATTTACAGCCTCTGGACAAGCCAGGATAAAAAGAGCTTTGCTGACTAGCAAAGCAGGAGCCCAGCCTTGTTTCCCAACATTAGACAGTGTGAGTCGGAGAGTGATAGCTGGCCTCACAGAATTATACTCTTCAAATTAACTACCTTCATTCAAATACTGTCAACTACAAATCCATGCATTGGTGGTAAAGCAAATACTGTTTTTAAAAATTCTGCACCAAAAAGTTTGTGATATGGTTTAGCTAGAGATTCCTGCTATGTTTCATATTGGATTGCAGAGTTGTGCCTTCCACTTCCTGAAGTATCCCTTCGCATTTTATACTACCAACACACAGTACACCAAAATGCTGATAGCTAGAAACCCATCCTCCACCATGTAGAATATGCGTGTATCGCAACATCTTAAAAGCACTGGTTCTTTCCAGGATTGTGCAATATCTTTTCCCCCTCACTCTTTGAACAAACCCCTCCTTGATGTTGCCTAATCACTACAGTCTTCTCCCAGCCTGACCTTCATTATAAAGCCTGTACACATTTATGCTCAAGAGCTCATAGCTCTTGGAGTCCTGTTATAGATTTCAGTCCCATTTCTATGTCCCTCCTTGTCCAGCAACCCTTCATGGATCTCCTTGCCTGTCCATTTGCCAGCAAGTTGCATTGCCTTTCAACATCCTAACCCTCTTTGCAGTGTGGTGCCCCCACCACAGCTTTATAATGTCTCTTTTTCACAGAAATTTTATACTCCACCATAGTCGCTCTCAGCTAAAGCTATTCCTTCCAGGAAAAATACCCTCACTCTACAGCTGGACTGATACAACCCTTCAGCCATACCTGCAGAGTCTCTATTACCAGTGTGTACCATGCAGCAGGAACAATTTATGTACCCAAGAGCCAAAAAGATTTCAGAACAACTGTTATTGGGCCTAGGGTCTTTTTGATAAAGTATTACACAGGAGAAGCAAAGATATTAAATAGAAAGCACCAAACAAATATTTTGAGGGTAAGTTCTGCTTTGCTTATATTCAGACCCTTTCTTCCTCAGGTTCCTACTGCCCTAACCTGTCAACTTCCCAGGATCCAGATGGGATTCTATTGCAAAGTTGTTAGGAGTTGAAAAGTCTGTCTGTGTTACTAAGAATTAAAAGGGTAGCAGTTAAAATTATTAACTGCACATGTTATTTGTATTACTACTGTTATGATTATTCATTGTATTAAGACAGTGCCTGAAAGCCCTCTATTTTGTCCTCTCTACAAGCACAGAAAAAAACCCCAGTGTTTTCACCAGAGATCTTGCGATATAAACATTGCAAGAGACAAGAAATGGGATACTACAAGAAAACAATGAAAAAAGCTACTGTGATAGGAAGAGATTTCAAGGACATCAGCAGTCTAACTGTTGTCAACTCATGTAGCAACGTAACGAGTTCTTGGGAAGGATACTTTGGGAATAGTAAAAGCCTTCTGAGCTTGAAATAAAGGATTGGGAAACGTTTAAAAAGAATGGCTGAAAAATTAGCAAGTGAGCAATGAAATTTGGAGTTTAATGAGGATATCAAGTAGCTCCTAGGATGACAGGTGGTACAGAAAGTATGTATAGATGATGAGACAGAAGAAAAGCCAGTTGGAAGCAGTGACATGCTTTTGTGCAGTACTAAGTATTCTTACTACCGTTTTTTCTGGCCTACTATGGATGCAGATGAGAACCGCAAAGTTTTATGGATTTACATTTTATAGAAGATTGAGTATATGAACTTATACAGTACATGATGCTATTTCTAGTTTCACTTTGCAAAAAAGCCCAAACTGAGTTTATAGTATGAATATTTACCAATATTCTACTTTATATAGTATATACATAGGTTTATATATAGGTTGGAATTCTTAGTATCAAATCAATTATATGGAATTTTACTAACTAGAATGCATATGATGTTCTTGCAAAATACTTCATGGAAAGCATTACCGAATGTAAATTCATTTGAGATTTCTGTCAGATATTCTGATTACTGTCATTCCATTGGCATATATCTTTCAGTGGAGAAACAGATAAATTTTGAATTCAAAATATTATCAATAACTCTTTTTCAGCTCTCAATATTTGTTTCTTTTGGTTAATGTTATTCTTTGTCAATCAAGTTAAAACAATTACTCAACAGGGAGACACCTTGGCATATGTATCCATTATTCCTTCTACAATGTAGTACTCCCACTGGTTTTCATGGGAATTATGCATATAAAAGGACTGCATTATTAGGCTAGATTAAGAGAAGACATTTGGAAATACTTAACTCATCATACCACTTCAGAACCTAATATTTATAATGGTACTTGAGCCTGGAGCAATATAAATAAAAGCACAAAATAGGACTCCTGGAAATATATTACAGAGGGTTTTTTTTTTTAACTTTTTACTAGAGATACCACTAAAAATTACACTGAGTTAAAACTACTTTCTTGACTTTTGATATAAGAACAAATACAGAAATATGAATCAGATCACTCAAAAAAACTTGCAATATGCCTAAACACGGGAAGTTACAAGCTAGTAAGAGGACAGTAAAAGGGTTACATTCCAAATATATGAATTAGATGCCTGTGTAGTCACATAAAGGTCCTTAAAATTTTCTTTGGTAGCCACTATGTCTTCATGACCAGATTATATTAACCCTGATCCTCTGGAAACATTGCAAGTCGTCTTTCAGTTCTTCAGATATATGACTCTTCCATTTTGGCTTTGGAAGGGTTGTTTTCCTCCCATGCCATGACAACTCAAGGAATAATATTGGGCCCTTCCTTCCTCAGAGCTAAAAAAGAATTGACCTCCACTTCACTCTAACAGACTGGGTAGATAACAATTTGGTTTTTCCCAGATACATAGCTCAGATGTAGAATCTGCTAGGCTAGTTAGAATGGGCTTACTTTCTAATCTTTATTATTTTTATCTAAAACATACTGTTCATCTTTGCTGCACAGGTAACCCTGGGCCTTAATTTCTGGTTGCCACTAACACCCTTGCCACTTTCATAAAAAAGTTTTCTCACCTGACTGTTATAGTGCCTCAAATTCGGGTTGTCCAGTTTGGCTGGGGTTATGTGGAAAAGTTCAGATTTTAACTTCTGGCCAACCAAGCTGCTTTACAACAGAGGCACAGGCTAAAATTTTGATTCTTCAATAGTGATATTACACCTTGAAACAATCCTCTGAGGACTGAACACTTCAGATATTCTTTTCAATATGATGGCTCACATCCAGACACCACTAAACAGGTCAGTCACAGGTACTTACCATGAGAGCTAAGGCTATTAGATACTATATCCATGAAGACTCCTGCTAGAAGCATAAGCCTTTGAATTAAAAACCTATTTAAACAAGTTGCATCTTTTCATATTGTACTAGATTGTATCCTGGATTAACAGACATCATTGCACGCACAATGTGCAAGTCATATTGTTAAGAGTTTCTTAAGAAAACAATAGAAGTGACAAAATACCTTTCATTAAATAAAAATATAGAACTTATATGGCAGTTGGAATATCATGCCTAAGTCTGGAGCAGTGCTTTTCAAGAAAGAAGAAATAGGGAGAGCCCAGAGGAAAGCGACAAGAATTAATGAAGTACAAGGGAAAAAAATAACCTTTTTTTATTTCTATAAAGAAGAAAACAACAAATGGGGACTGATTAAGAGAAGAACACAGTGAAAACATGACTAAGAATCTCAAATATGTAAAAGCCTGCTGCAAAAAGGAAAATAAATTCTCTGTAACCACTGTGCAAAAAGCAATAGGTTCAAGCAATTTCAGCAAGTTAAGTTTAAGATCAGAAAGCAGGAAAAACTTTCTAATGGGAAGACTGGTGAAATGCTGGGATAGGTCACTTCGGTAAGTAATCATAAGAAATCTTTGTGAAGACAGGGAAGTGTTCATTAAAAAAGACAGATTTCATTGATCCTGGCTTTGAAGGAAGAATGAAGGGGTGGGCATGACGCCTTCTTGGTCCTTTTCAACTGTACTGAAGTGATTGAAGAAATGTAGCTACCTATGCAGTGACAGTGATACCATATTACAGTACCACTTGCTGTGGGATCTTGACTTGGAATGAAAGTCATATTCTGCAAAAGACTCAATCAATTTCTTCATGTAGACAATCACCTGGATTCTGATACAGTTTTCTAGCAATGGATCACCTAGCTATATTGATCTAATCTGCAGCTTCTTTATTCAACAGTTTAACAACAATTACTCTCAGGACTGGACTATACATAAACATAATGTCTAATCCAGCCACAGTATATAGCACTTTGTTTGCTAAGAGGAATGACTTAGTATCTTGTTGCATGGCCTCAAGGCCAGACATCACTAGCAACAGTTGCTAATAACACAGAATCCCACATGTAGTCTTTGGTGAAAATTTTTTAAAGGAATTAGCTTTAAAATATTTTGCTTCAAAAATCTAGATGTACTTAAAATTCCCGTATCTGTACTTGACTATTAAGTTGGGATCTTTAGCGGGTTTTTTTAAACTAAAGCGCAAAACTTTTATTGGTAGATCATCTTTAATAATTAGAATTTCAATCCTGTAAACAGGGCACAAGAATGTGTTTATTTCAGAGTAGTCTTTGGAGAGTTACCACAAAATAAGTAAATAACCTTCTCTAGTCAGATATTTTGTTTCCGGTAAAAATTTATGATTGTTCTAACGTGAGAACATAGGACAAATGTATAGCTGCCAGTCTGACTAGTGACTATATATGGAAAAATTAAAATTTTCCAACTTCATTTCAATATTCTTGGGTTTTGTTCTATAATAAGCAGCATATCGAAGTAGTAAAGTTACATAACCATGCATATTCCCTAAATTTAAATCATTTGACGTAACACCAGGTAAATGATCCAAGGAAAAAAGAACAAACCTGCATTATGATTCGGCTTTTGAATGGTGAGAACTAAACTGCTAGAAAAATAACACGTTTTCTAAAATGTGTGTACAGTAAAGACCATGAGAGCCGAAACGTACAACAGCAATATAGCAAGCATCAGGTGTTCTCAAAGTTTCTATACATAACAAAGTAGCTCCCATTCAGATTTGACAATGTTACAAATGCCTGTGCTTCAGACAAAATCCTTGACAATACATTTAATATCTCCTACAGATGATTGCTCCCTGATAGTGTGTACATTATTGCCCTTTTCACAACCTTTAAAAAGAGGCACAAACGGCAACTCGACCTCCACCCTCCGACCAGTAAAGTTGCCAAAAACACCGTTCCAAAGTGAAATGAGCCCCCGGTTTGCCCCGTTGGGCTGTCCCCAGCATACTCACCATGGCGGGCTAGTTTTGAAGACTTTCTTCCCCTCCCCCTGCACCTACGCACAATGAGGGAGAATGGAGAGCAGTTTCAGCATTAAATTTGAACTTCCCTGCTTTTGTTACCATGAGTCACCACCTTAACATTATCTCAACTGTAGACTTTTATCTGTGAATATCTAAGCCCTGTCTTGTGGAAAACTAATTACTGAGCCACTGAGAGGCTTCATAATGTCCTGCATTTAAGTCCTGAACATCATACATAATGCATAGGAAGCAGTCTCTGCACTCTGATTACAGAACACTGTCATTAAGAGAGCAAATTAAAGATGTGAATAATTCACTGGCTGAGCTTATTGTCAGTGCTGCATTGTGAAATTAGAATTTCTAATAAGTACTGCAATTTTTTTAACCCAATTAACACAGAGAACATCTTGAGTCTGATTAGTACAATAAAAATTATTACCTTATTCTTTTGCTTCACAACAGCCAAATTAAATACTGTACTTAATTATGCAGCATTCATCGCTTCTGTTCTAGAAATAATAATAATAATAAAATCTCACTATCGCTTTAATAAGGCTTCCAATATTTAGAGTGCAACTGAAAAATAGAGCATATGAATCTCCAGCAGGATTTCTTATCGCAAAGTTACTGGCTTTTTTTTTTTTTTTAAGACTTTGAAAATCGGTTTTAATATCAGCAGTCGACCATGATGTCACTGCTGAAATCTTCTCTGGAAACAGAAACGTATTCGGAAAAAAACCCACAAAACGACCCTTCAAAAGAAGCACTGAATATATATTGTGAATTAACTTTCTCTGGATTGATGTGAAGACAGAAAAAAACCCATTACTACTTACTGACTTGAAACAGAATACACAAATATACAAATATATAAATATATAAATATATACATATATATAGGTTGTTTCAGAAAAGATGCTTAGGAAATATACTATGAAAAAGCAGGAGCTGGATCAGCTCTCTTACCTCAGTTCCCTCTTGGCACGGGATAGATAACATCCTTTCATCCTAGAAAGGAGAAAAGTCCAATTCAACATCCAGCGTGTTGATTTTCCCCCACAAGGCGCCTGCTGCCATGTTAAATAAAGAAAATGATCACTGAGGATGCAGCTTTTGTCTCCAAATATTTTAATACTGCCTTTTAGTGTCAAGGACCCCAGGAACCTTAGCACATCTGGCAGCAGACACCACTGGCTGCAGCTGCTGCAATGGGATTTTTCCTCAACCCTATTTCATTTCCAGCTCCTTTTTCTTCCCCATCCTGGGGAAGTTTAATCACCGAGCGGGGCGGGGGGGGGGGGGGGGGGGCGCAAAAAAAAGGAAAGGTGG
>JAVKLA010000014.1:15727706-15756047 GCA_034782735.1 Sagittarius serpentarius | reverse complement strand
CCCCGCAGCGGCGAGGCCCACAGACCGACCGCCGCGGGAAGCCCCCTCACGGGCGGCGGAGGGGGGCGCGCGCGGCGCTTCGCCCTGAGGCGGGAGGGCGGGAGGGGAGGGGAGGAGCGGGGGCGGGGCGGGCGGCGGCGTGGCAGGGAGCGCGGAAGCGAACGGACGGGCGGGCGCGCGCCCCCCTCTCCCGGGGCGGAGGAGCGCCAGGGGGCGGTGGCCGCCGGAGGAAGAGGAGGAGGAGGAGCAGCAGCAGTCAGCGGCGGCGGCGGCGGCGGCCGGTGGCCAATCGGCGCCGCGGCGCTTGCGCAGTGCTGGGGTGGTGGCGGCGCGCGGGACGTACGGAAAAGTGTCCGGCCGCGGAAGGGGAGCGCCGCCTCGCCCGCGCTCAGGTACTCCGCCGCCCTGCCCACCCACCCCCCACACCCCACTCTCACGGCCCGGTCCGGTCCGGCCCTGGCCCGCCGCGGTCTAGCGGGGCTGAGGCATGTCCCCGGCCGAGGCCCGGCGGGGAAGCCCCTTCGGGGAGAGGAGAGCGGCGCTGGGCCGCGGGCGTTAGAGGTGGGGGTCGTGTTCGTGGCAGGTCCCCGGCGGGTGCTGCTGCCGGCGGCTCTGTCGCCGGTTTGCAGCTCCTGCCCGCGGATTGGGAAGTTCTCCAGCGTGTCTGGCCGGGAAGGTTGCGGTACTTGAAGTCAGTAGCTGGTTCCGCTCGATCAGGGGCGTGATAGACAAGTACAGAACTGTCGTGAGTTGCGACCGTGAAGAGCTGCCCCTTTTTGTACTTTTTTTTCCCCGGTGTTTTCTATCGCGTGAAGCCATTTTGATACCCTAAATTGAACAGATTTTCCTTAGAAACTCTTCTTCTTCTGATTTAGGGCATTCCCTTTAGCTGCTTATTTCTGCCTTGCCAGCCGTGCTAACACGCATTGTGCATAGGGTCCTGCCGTAAGCTGAAGCGCTGAAGTCATTCTTTCACTTAGAGTTGGACAGCTTCTGCTGCACAGCTGACTGCACCACAGGAATGTGAATGAATGGGGGAAAGCAGGACAGAAACTGTTTTCTTCTTTTTTCCTTGAGCTCATTTTTCAGTCAAGCCTCTGTGTTACCACCCTCTAGCCACGGTGTAAACTGATTTCTGCAAGAACAGTGTCAAAAACTGCCAGCAATGAAGTTAAAAACTTAATTTAGAGTTTTAATTATATTGTTTGATTATTATTGTAGAACTCTGTGGCACCTGATGCCTAGTTCTACTCTTTTAGTATGTTGTATAAAATAACTAATTAACTGATGTTAAGTATACAGTGAACTTCTTTTGGACGTGATCTTCCTTCTCCTTTGCTTTTGTTTCTCTTTTTTCAGGTTCCTGGGGAGTCAGACTTCTTAAATAGAAAATTCCAACTTTAGCTGTGTCAGAATCAGCCATACAGTCATTTTTTGAGCTTTAAAAATTCAGCGTTTCAGGGTTCCATAACTGTCATGTGGGATATATTTACAGCTTCTTAGAAGGAACTTGAGCTGTAATATTGCCTTAAAGTCACAGACAACTGAGAGCCTGTATTTTCATAGCAAATTTTTCTGGTCGCAAAATGAAGTGTTGCTGAAAGTAGCTCCCTCATGCCTTTTATTGCATTCCTGCCTCTTGTTTTACCCTAGTGCTAGTCTAACCTCATGAGTAGTCAACTGAGAGAGCTAAACCAGAAGAAAATGAACCTGTTTTGTTTTTTGTAGCCACTGATGTGACTCCTTGAACAGGTTGTGATGGAGGAAGATGAAGTTGCACAAAGTGGCAGAATTGTGTGGCAGGGCATGAGACCATGATTGCCTTTCTTGGTGATATCTTTCTATTTATTAGTTTGATGTTACAGTTCGTTAGATCTGTGTCCTCACTTGAACTGAAGGATTATGGGGAGTTGTAACAATGAGAAATTTACCTGAAGAAACACTATGAGTGTTTTTCAATTTATCTATTTATTTTCTGGATCAGGTGGAAACAATGGACGATGATTTTGTGGCTTCCTCCACACCCCCATTTCTCACAGAAAGCCTGGAGATGGCAATGGAAGTGGAGAATGAGAACTCAAAGCCACCTTGTTTTTCCTGTGCTTTTGACAACCAAACTGGAGGGAGAAGCTTCTCTCCAGAGTCTTATTTAGCAAGTGGGTCTCTTAAGAGGTATGGGGTTTTTTTGAGTTACAAATACAATACCCTTCTAAGGTGTTCTTTCCACTGGTGTTTGGTGCCTCTAAATGCTGACAGGGTTTCCAAATCAGTTTGTTCTTCAGCTTTTATGATCCTGAGATCAACTTGGTGGTATACCAAAGTGGGAAGGGCAATGGTGTTGATACACTGCTTTGAACAGGTCCAGTTCCTAGCTTTGTGAACTTACTTTAAGATATTGTAAAGGACCTGTTACAGGCCTTTTAGGACACTTCAAAACTGGCCTGTTGGGCAACAGCATCGAAGACCCCTTAAATTTCTGAGGAGGCTGCAGCACTGCTTTTTCCAGTCATACGCTCTCTTCAGTGCTGGCCCTTTCTCTCTTTTCCATGTGAAACAAACCTGCTCTGCCCAGCTTCCCCAGACTGCTGGGACTGTGTTTTGTAGCTTTAAGACCATCTTTTCCAAAGCTCTACCTTTGCATGCATTCTGGATTTAAGGCTCAGAAGTTGCATGCATAACAAGTAAGTATTTTCCGTGAGATTCTAAAACATTACTTTGGTTTAGTTAATATCTTCTTCACTGTCTGTGATCCAGCTTTGTTTTCTGTGCCATTTGCTGATCCTGTAGGGGTTGTCTTGCTTTTCATACAAAAGCATAATCTTTCTGTCTGTCTGTCTGTCCTGCCAAGCCTCATATTTTGTGTTGTTACTTTGAGGATTTTTAACCTTCATTTTGACAGCCTCTTCTGTAAAGCCTTAAAGGGGGTTCCACTGCACCTCCCCCATTCCCTACCTTATTTATCATATTTTTGGTTTTGTTGGATCAGAGCACATTCATTCAAATTGATGTCAAGCGGAAGACTGAGAGAGCCTGTGTCTGCATGAACATATCAGTAGTGGATTTCACACTGACAAAGTATTGCATGACAGAAACAATTTAATGTGGAAACTCACTCAGGAGCTTGTATGTAGATACGTTTCCCAGATCACCACAGTCATGATAATACTGTTCTCCTCTCATTTATTCACCTTGTCTATTTGGATTGTAAATTCTTGGAAAAGCCTGCATGTGAGGGACTCCTCTGTCATTATCTAGAAAAGGAGTAACTGAACTTAATTGCTAAAGGCTTCAAAACAGACCAGTGTTTAGGCAGTTACCAAGTGAACTACAGGTGTTATGGGAGATTGAGCCAATTATTCAGCAGATGCTCTTTTTGCCTCTGAGAACTGAATTGGTAATAGTGCATAGTTCAAGAAGAATATGAATTTGGTGTGTAATATAATGAAAAACAAGTGCTTGCCTAGTATCTTTTTTCTGTTTTTAAAAATAGAAATATTTCTTGCATATTACTTCATCTATGCTGAAGTGTTTTATGAAAGGCAGTGGGAAAATTCTGAACTAATTTGCTTTGATGCCTGCCTTGTTATTATATACCTCGCTGTGATATTTTTTGAAAGCACATTAATGAAATTTTTTTCTATTTGCACAGTTAGTAATGTTTTAACAGTTCTATACAGATGTCTGGTTTTCTCTACTTTGAGTAAAATGCTAATTCTGATTTTGTTTATTTTTTCTTTAACCAGTGCAAAGGGTAGTTATTGCCTAGTGTTAGTTTAAGGTATAATAATGAAGTCACATTTTGTGACCCTCATCAGTTCACCTGCCTAAAAGTGTGCTTTTATTAATGTGCTTTTATCAATGTGTTCTATATAAATATTATTAAATGTATAGAAAGGAGCAAACGTATGTTCTAGCATTACGTGTTAGGCATGTAGTGTACATTGAGACAGATTCCAAACACACACTTACAGTGGAGCATGTTCTGTAATGTAGAAGCCCCTTCTGTTAAGGACAGTCTGTATGTTATGTCTCAGCCTCTTTGTAAGGATGAAGATGCTTCAAGGTGGTAGCTTGCTAATTTTTATTTGTTTCTAAAATATACTGTGCCCTGTGACTATATCATGTTTTTATGCTCTTGAAGCTAGGAGCTGTCATATTTTATGTACTATATATTATATTGCTATAAAAGGTATAACAGTCTGTCTTTTGAGAGCACTGCTGCTCCTCCCTATCTACAGTATACATGTTGCTGATATATTGATAAAATATCAGTGGTACATAAGCCAGCTGTAGATATTGTATTATACTGGTTTATTACTGGGGAATGTATGAATATTGTTGGCTCTGTTTTACAGGGTTTTGCTGAGACTAGATCCGTCTCCAAATGACTATGAAGATGATGTAGTGGAAATGTTTGGCTTTCAGTGGGTTACTGAAATGGCATTAGTTGAATCCTGTGAACTTCTCTTTGGATTACTTAGGTATGGTCATGTTAGTGTATTTTATAATTAATCCACTTCTGTAATTATAGCCACCTTAAGGATGTAACAAACTTTTTAAGTTTTTGATAGTAAAACCATAAAAGATTGTGGGCTATGCAATGCATCCAAAAAGATTATGCTATCTATCTAACATTCCAGTGATGGGTAAGACACAGATGGAATTATGGGAAGAAGTAAATTTTGTGTCACAGATTGGTAATATTTTTGACTTATTATTAAGTTTCTAAGCAGTGTGGTGCATATCTTAGCCATCATCAGATAAAAATTGATAAGTATAGTTGTAACAGTGTTATGTTTAATTGAGAAGGCTCTAACTTTAGAATATATAAATAAACTATATAAGATTTCCTTGAATGAGATTGTGCTACCCTTGTAATTGAAGTTGTCTTTTGAAGATTTTGCGTCCTTTTTTTTGTGCATAAAGAAAATGGAGGTTAAAAATCAAATACTGTAAATGATGGATGCAGCACTTTCTTCAATTGTTTGGATTAGGGTAGCTTCAGCAATCTCTTCAGATACAGTTACTCAGTGTTTGACTAATTCAATGTAGATGTTTAATCTGGTCAATGCAAATACACAGATCACTGATAATCCTCTTTGCTGCTGATAATCCTCAGGATGTACAGCACATACAGAGAGTGGATGGGAGAGCAGCTTTTGTATGATTCCACAAATATATGTGATATATTCCATCATTCCTTTCATTGTAGTGGATTCTTCCATACCTTTAGGGTGTATGACCAAGGGCATGATGTGAAACATCATTAATAAGGTCTGGCTTATTGAAAAATGATGGCATAGGTGGCAGGAAATATATTAAAACCAGTATTATTTAGATTTGCTTGTTTGATGCAAGCTTTGACTTCACGGTGATTTAAAAAAATTTTTTTTTTTAATCTGATAATGAAGAAGGTGAGAGGATAACTTGGTTACAAGAAACACTATCCCTTTCAGCATTTAGTCTGATCTGTTTATTAAAAAAATCACAACGGAATTGATCTGTTGAATTAAATAGATATTTTTTTCAGTCATATAAACTGCTCTGTAGTTGTAATAGAGATGAACGTAAGGCATAATTGTGGTTTTTAAGTTATTCAAGCTATGTTTTTAAACCTACTGAACTGGTGGGAATAATGGATTTCAGCTAACTCTTGGCTGTGAGAGTTTGGTTGCTAAGCTGTCTTTTGGTGTGACAAGTCCCTCTGCAAAGATATACTCTCTTTCAGTTCATTTTTTTTCAGTCATAAAATTGAACACTTTCATTTATAGACCAGTTGACAACTGAAAGTAGGAAAACTTTTTTCCATTGCAGTAATCGTATGTGTTAAGTACAAGTTATAATGATTCTTGAGCACAAGGTGGCTGTAAATCGTTCAATTTATGAAGTACAGATAATACCTAGATTTAAATACATGCTTACAGAAACTTAGTCTTTTTTAATGTGTCTGTAAATATTAAAGATTGTTATTTAATATTTTTAAATATTGTAATTAATAATAATACTATATGGCAGAACTGCAAGTTAAAACCATTAATTGCACAATAAAAAGACTTATCTGTGTTTCTTTATGTGATTGAAGATGTGTGAGTCAAAGTGAGTAAGAGCTATGTAACCACTGAAGTGGGTATATTAAGACAATGTATCTTTGATAAATAAACAGAAGTACCAGTTTAACTGTCAGAATATTTATTTGTAAATCAAATGATTTAATAATTAACAACTATGAGGATCAATCTTTGAGGTACAAATGCAGATTGAAATGAAAATAACTTATTTCGCTGATTATACCTTTATTACACTTCTCATGCCCAGTTTGTGCTTTTATTTTATCAGCCCCTGTATTTTGTCTGTTGTCAATTCAGTGGAGAGTTTGTTTTGTTTTGTTTTGTTTTTGTCTGTGGCTCCTTTCTGGCGTGCTCTCTCTCTTTCACACCTTCAGCCTCAACAGCCTTCTTTCATCAAGTCCTCCTGCTTTAGACTTCCTTCCTTTCTACATGGTTGAAATACTTGAAAAATTTGTGTAGAAATTCAGCTTTGATTTCAAAACGAAAAAAAACCCCCCACAACCCACGTAAATGGCTGAAGATAATCTTGGGTAGCTGACATGAGTTTATCCAAGGAAGGAAGAGCTAAGGGAGGTAATTTTAATGTGCGCCTGCCCTTTAATATGCAGGTTACAACCTGGGTTTTTGAATCCTTGTGGGCACTTCCTAGTTTTCAACCTTTGTTTTATAAGAACATTTGATCTGGGTTCAATCCAAGCATCCTGGTTTTGAATCCTTCAGTAGTTGCTGCTTTGACTGCATAAGAAATGAGGCAGATAGCTTTTTCCTCAATTTATGCAGCATTTTCTTTCAAAAGTCTGTCTTACACAGTTGTGCTTTTCATGTATTCAGTTTAGTACCATGTTATCTCTGTGGAGACTATACTTGAAGACCACTTTAAAATAACAGTTGTTGCAGAATATGGCTGAGTACTTACCTATGTTACAGCTTTTTAAAATTTTCATTTGCAGTAGCAGTTAGCAGCTGCTTGAAAAATGCTCTTTCTCCCCTCTAAAACTGAACCAAGTTTTAACTTTTCTAGAGACACTTTCTCCTTTTACTCTACTATATTTGTTGCTGTTTATCTTTTGTGCTCAGGTGAAGCAGCAGACCACTCTAAGCAGGAAGCGGGAAAAGCTGCTGACAGAATTTACTAGTGCTCATTCACAAGTGAATTAATTTAGTATATACTGAGTGTATGCCATGAGGGCTAACTTTCAGGTTTATCCTGTGGTCAGATAGGAAATTGAGTTACGCTTGTGGAAGGATCACTTACAGGGAACAGCTTTCAGGGTTTTCATGTGTGTGGTTGGCTTTTTCCTCTTGCGATATTTAGCTAATTTTACATTTGTTGTTACTGTGTTTAATGTTTTAAAAACAAGCAAAAATTCTATCCATTATCATCCCTTCACACTTGGATTGTTGTCTTCCGCTAATACTCTTTCCTAAATTACATTTCTGTAAGCTTTTTCAGAAATACCAAGCTAGAAACACCTCTCAACTCTCTCTTTTCTATTTAGTCTTTACTAAAATGTAGTTAAAAACCTTTTACCTATATAAATACCATAAACCTTTGTATTCCTTTAATTAGGCAACAGATACACAGACTGGAAAACCTAGTACAAATGAGTTCATCTGATTTTGGTAAGTCTAACACATCTAATTTGACATTCAGATAGGTATCTGACTACCTTTTCATTTTAGACATATATTATCGCAGATCACACTTGTGCTTTTTGACTCTTGACCTAAGGCTTATGGAGTGGGCCACAGAACAGCACATAACCAGCATAAGCCTGCAGTAAGAGTACAAATATAGGCAACCAAGTGATGTAAGATAGTGTGAAAATAGATAGTGGAAATGTTGGGAGCTAGTTTGGAACCAGATCTGCCTGTATAGTAGGTGTACAGGGCAATCCTGACCTTAGTGGGGAATTTCACATTAATTTCACTTGAGCAAGATGTCACCTCTAAGGTAGAATTTGGCAAAACTATTAACCCTTTTAATTAAAAATGGAAAGTTGCATCAAAACTCCCAATAACTATTTCAGTTACAAAGGTAGCGGGTTGGGACTTTTTTCCAGTGTTCTCTTGGCTTACATTTAAACAAGTTGGTTATATTTGTTTAGTTTAGAGTTATTTACAAACTTAATTTATCTTCGCAGCAGGATCGATAAAATGGGATCACTACAAAATGCTTTGTTTCAATTAAATACTAAGGCATGAGAAGCAGTATGTTTCTGAAGGATTATTGCAGCCTTGGGCTTATTCTAAGTTTGAAGGCTGAATTACTTAGCAAGTTGAGAAATAATTACTCAGAAATAAACTGTCTGTAGTATCTTCTCATTACAGATAAATTGCTAGTGTTCTAAGAGTACGAGTGAGTATTTTTACACATTATTTTGGTTTGGTATTGTCATGCTCTGCGATTTAAATCATTGGTATGAACTTATCAAGCTTCTTTCATATGCTTTTGATGATTGTATCTTAAAAGTCTAATTTTGCTGACATTAGATACATAAGCGGAAACAGTCTTATATTACATTTTAACTTTGTTATGGTAGCTGGACACCAAGAAACTGTTCTGTAGTTCTTTTTCCCTTAAATTTAAGCGTCTGCTTGGTCCTCTTCTCTGTATCCTGTTCTTCCTCTTGTCAAATAAGCTAGTAAAATAAATAACTGTTGAATTTTATGCTTTGCACCAAGCTTTCATTGTAACTTAGAGCAAGTCACTGATACACCTGTGACTCAGTTCCCCTATTATACAAGCAGGCTAGTAGTAGAGGGGTGTCGTGAGGATTAAAATATTTAAAATTATCAGGCAGTGTGTTGTTAGGTATTATTGATGTCGTAGATAAATGCACTGTTGTCACTGTTTAAAAACTGCAGTTTAGAGTTTTAGCTCAGTAAATCTTTGTTGTGCATATGTGTTTATACAGATATCGATATTGTACATTTAATTTAATTTCCTATCGGTCTTAGTGAGCTTTGGAGACTTGGTACTGAGAACTGTGTAACGTGGAAGCCATACAAAATCTCTTCTTATGCTCTGTGTTGGTTTTGTCATTTTTTGAAAATGCCTGATCTGTTCTTAATACTCTACTGTTCCTGTTCTGTTCCACTTATTTCATCGCTCAATGATTTACGACAGTATGCAAAAGATTTTGTAGTGAAATGCTGTAATATAAAATTTTACTTAAACAGAACTTCTGAGAACTTAGGATAAAATATTTGCTATTGCTACAAAGCAACAGTAATATCTATAAATAATTCCTTTAGAGTAATTTGAGCCTCTAAACCTATGGTTCACTACCATGGCAGATCCTATGGCATCTTATGTGGTGGAGGTAGGCTGGACACTGGAATGTTACGGTACTTGTGCTAGTTGATTTGCTTCACTCAGTGAGTGTTGCTGCTCAGAAGATGTTGAGATAGGCTTATATGCACAAAACTTTATTTCTGGGGTCTGTAACAAGTGGCATACATGAACTTCAAGGTTACCTGGAAGGGATGGGGGAAACAAAGGGGAGAGAGAGGGCAAGAAAAGGAAGGTGGCCAGCTGGGGAGGGGAGCAAAGACGACTGCCTTTCCCTGGACGTGCAGTCAAGTGCAGGAGGTGTCGAAGAGTTTTTGCCATGCTTCTCCTCTAGCACCACACACTTCCATTGCGGCCTGCTCAAACTCCTCATTTGCTGTTGCCTTTTATGATGCTCTTAATGACTGGCACGTGCTTAATCAGGTACAAGTGTTGCAGGCTGACTGGTTGCTAAGTGTTTGTGTATGTATGTTATTGGGCAGTAGTTACTGGGTATTTACATGAATGTATCTGCTTTGTTATGCACTAAGTTGCATCTTTCTCTAATACAAGCTGAAAGCTACAAGGGAAGGTGTGGGAATAAATGAGGAGTGATTCTCACACCAGAGGCAATAGCTTCCAGTGAATTTCTGCCATAATGATGGTGTTTGAGCTTGCAGGTGCAAGATAAGGAGGGTAACACCATGAGAACAACAGCTTCAGGGAGCAAAGGAAGAGAGACACATAGCCTCAATAAGTGGCTGAAAGAATACAGAACTGCAAGTGAAAGGCAGGCTACAGGATTGTGAATAGACAGCTCTTAGCATTACACACCTTAAGGCACTGTGCAACAATGTGATGCTTCCCTAGGAAGAGAAGTTACAAAGCATGTTTCCAAATAAGTCCACCTGCTTAAGTCCCCCAAGAGAAAAGGATGCTGAGAAATTGTTTCACACGTCTTTTCTGAAGGTGTCTTGGAAGCAGACAGAGAGCAGGGCAGTAGGGCTGAATGATTTCTTCTAGCCCTAATTGCCTGCCTCTGCCACCTTTCCTGAGGGATTGGATGCCTTCTTTTCTCTCTGTATCTGGATATCTGCCCAAGATGAGCAGATAAAGAATGGGTCCCTCTGGCAAGATGACATTTAGAAGTGGGTGTTTGCCACCAGCCACCTCCCAAGTTGTCCTCAGAAAAGAGTGTGGCTTTCCAGTTGTCTTGTTTAATTACTGGGGGGAATGCATATGTTACATGAGTCACAGTGTGGGCACATCTGCTTTGAGCTGTTGATCTCTTTTATTTCAGGTCAAGCTGCAAACTTGCACTCTGAAGCAGAGAGCATCAGGCATCAGTGTACTGGGTTTTTGCATTATGTGAAAGTTTTCATCTTCAGGTGAGATTTGCACACAATTTACCAACTTCCGTACTGAGCTTTGTGTACCTGCTTCTTATCTGTTTTCTGATTGTGTGTCTGTGTATGTGTGCTCAGGTATCTGGAACCCCCTGCAGTGGAAAATGATGGAATGCTCCACCCATATGAAGAACTAGAAGCGCAGTTACCATCAATGTTGGTGGAAGAGCTTCATGCTTTGACCATGCACATGGGTCGCCTTTGTGAACTCCCTAGTAGTGTCCTGGCAGCATTTACAATTCAACATCAGGCAAAGGTTGAGGTGTTTTATAATTTTAAATTTTTTTATGTAACAGTACATATTCAACTTGATAAATTTTGCCTGGATAAGAATTAATCTTTCTTCAGACTGAAATTGAAGTTATGCTTTGTATTTTGTTTTTTTTCTTTTCCCCTTTATTAACTAAGTGCCGTCCCATACTTGGCAAAGACAACTAACGAGCTCTGGATTTTCTGTTGTTGTTTTTATTTATTTATTTATTTTTATGTTTTATAGCTTTTTTAGAGTTCTTCCTGCACTATACAAATGATAATACCAATCACAGGTAGATAAGTAGGCTTGAATTAGCATAGTATGTTAAAAAAAGTTCCTTGGTGTTTGTCCTTACTAATGGCTAGAATTTCTGAGCTTCCCAGTAGGAGGGGCACTTTTTTAAAAATACATTCTGAAATATGACTCAAAATAGGAAAAGATCCTGCATATAAAGAAGAAATGTGCAGACATGGAAGTAGGCACTGCAACACTAAACGCTAGTGAAGAATACACCATTAAGATTTTTGCATACCTGTAATAACAAATGCTTTCAAATCTTTTAGAAAGAAAAAAGGAATTTCAGTCTTAGGTTGTATAAACTAGTATCTGGAGAGGAATGATCCACTGGGAAGCAGCATTTTGAATCTTTCTGTTCATTTAGTTTGTCAGTAGGGCCACTGTTGAGCTGATGAAAGAAACAGTAATTTCAAGTAAACTTTACAGAACAGAATATTGAAGTTTTGGAATTACTTTAAGAGCACACTTTACTTTATCAGTTTGTATGCAGCCTAATACTTTTCCGGAAAGGAAAGGATAACTAAGGATATTGTAATCTGTCAAGCTTGAATCAAGACATTGTGTTTAAATTGTAGTTTAGATCAGATTAAAGACTTCACAGACATCCTCTACAGACAGAATTAATTGTCATGAAGGTTTTTTGTTCATTTTCTTTTTTTTTTTTTTCTTTCAGTGAGTGGCATTTTTGTATGTTACAGTGTATTTGATCATAGATATCCATAATGTTCACTGCAGGCAAAATGTATGCACATCTTCACGTGTCTTAGTACAGTATCCAGGATTCGCTAAAGAAATGTTAAAAATAAATGTGTGTATTTCTAATCACAGGTCTTTCCCCCATCATGGCATTTACTACACCTCCACTTGGATATTAATTGGCTAGTACTGGAAGTTCTTCATGTACTAGGTGAAAAAATGATGAGTAAGTATGCAGGTTTTTTTCTTGAACTTATTCTTGTACATATGACTTACCTAGATTTCTCATCTTAATTTGTCCAGAATCATTTACTACTTTTGGTAGGTTTTAAGCATAGCTATATTTAGTGGGGTAAACTCAAACATGATGAAGGCAGGTTCTTTGTGAATGTTCATGTAGCTCATATTGAATGAAATAGTATTAGGAATTTGTTCTATCAAAACTTGACCAAGATTACGAAGTTTGTTGTCAACTGATGCTTACAGCATACTAAATATTTAATAACTATACACTTCTTGACATCACAAATAAAAATGCATGTGCAGAGTTCCAGAATGCATAGCGGTAAACAGCAATTTGGTGAAAACAATGTAGGAAAAGTGTCCAAGGATGGACCTGAACAAAGAATCTCAGAACAGAGAATTTGTATTGTTAGCCGTATGTGACACTAAGAAAATACTGGGCAAAAGAAGAAGCCTCCGTCAGAGAAACTTGTAAAAGTACAAGAAAAGGGCAAGGCGATACTTTTTTTTCTTTTTTCAAAGGCTTTAAAAGGGCAAAAAGTAGATTGATAAGAATAAGCTGTTCATAGAAGCTAGATAAAAAAAGGTCACAGAATGCAACTGAAGAACCCAACTTCAAAGTAGTTTACCTTGCTGAAGACTTGTTAAAGTACAGAAGACAAGTTTATTTGCTTTGTGAGAATTATATCTATTGTTCGTATCCATGCTAGAAAAATAAATCACAGAAATGGTATTTTCTTCTATAATCATTGTGTCACTACAACCAAACCTCTGCTCTTCGTGCCCCTCCCCCATCCCCATTATTATAAATTATCAGTATAAGTTCCATATAGGAACTGCAACAGTTGGAGTAACATTGACATCTAGAAAGAATGCACTGTGTGTTTAGCCCAGGTAACTGGTACTGAATCTGAACTCTTGGATTAGCTTTCACCTGCTTCGAGTGCTGTCACAACACAGCCTTGCTCAGATTAATGCATCTTCACTGTTCCTGCAGGTCTGTGTTGCTGGATAATGTGTGGATTGGCTGTTTGTTCTATAATTCTAATTTTCTTTTATCATCTGTTGTGTGATAACCTGTTTTCCTTTTTTGGGGCCGTTTGGAGAAAGGGTGGGAAAACTGTTGGAGACAACTTATTGTCCAGAATTCTGTATTTATTTCTCGATAAAGTTCTGAGTAATAATGCAGTAATCCATTTTTGTAAGAGAAAGCTCATGCCTTTTAACAACATTTACTGGTCAAGATGGTAGTATCTCTGCATATATTATCTTGTCTTGTATACTTGTGTCTTGTAGAATTTCTTAGGTTCTCATCTCATTCTGTAAAGTATGCTGAGTAGAAACTTCGCACTGCTGAGACCAATGGCAGGATAGTGGGTTCAGGGCTTCACCCTGCATTTCCAGGAATAAAGTATAGGCTTGTTCTACATATCTTCTGTTCCATTGGTGTCAAGGGAGCTGTACTGTTGAAAAGCTTGTGGGATAAGATCTTACAGCCTCTTAACTTTACCATTTTATCTGTGTTAATGTCTACAAATGTTCAAGTTGGAATATGATCATGCCAGCTTTTTACGTCAACACGTCCAAAGGAAAGTGTTAGACCTCTCCAGAATTGTTTGTCATCAACTTGCATATCTGCAAAACATGTCATGATTTCAGAACATGCGCACTGGCATGTGACAAAAGGGAACTTGCAGATAAATAAATCTTTATTCCACTGCAAAAACTGTGCCAATAGAAGGCTGTAAAGTGCCAAACTATTTTACTGCCAAGCAGTATAATACCAGACTTCAGTGTAATAATGAAGGGACTAGCCTGAACTTAGAATGGATGAATTTTCCCAAATGAGTTTGTAAATTAAAATTACAAACAGCTCAACAAACCAATTCTAAAATATATAGAATAGAAAAAAATTTCCTGTCTGTCTTGTATTCCTACAGCCAAACCCAGGACTAAATAGGTATCATTTTCTTTTGTGTTTTAGGACAAGTTGTATATGCTAACCATTTCATAAATCTAACTGGAGAGAATTTAACCAGTATCAGTTTATTTGAAACACACTGTGGAAACCTCATATCTGATTTAATAAGCTTGTCCATCAACAAGTATATAAAGGTAACTTTTTTCTTTTTATAAGACACAGGCAGTTAGATGCTTGTATTGGGAACCATATGAATTAGATATAACACCAATGCATAGATGATTTCTTACTGATAGGTTTTAAATGTTATGTATGGATTTATATCTCCATGTTTTAAAGAGTGTTATTTGTTAGGAGCTCAAATTGTGTTATATTTATTCATGACCATCTGGCAGTTGAATGAGAGAGTAATGTTGAAATGCACTGTGTACAGAGCAGAAGTGAGTGCCACATTTCCTAAGTTCAGTGTTCCAGGTTTAATGCCAAACATGGCACAGTCTAAAAGGTTTAGAGCTATAGGTGCAAGAAAAAAAAACATCTTTTCAAACTCTCTCAACAGGAACAAAAAGAGAATAACTGTAATCCTGGCAGTAAACTAACTGGACACTAAGAGAATGTCATATTATGGTTTAGTGTTGCACTGCTCCTATTTCCACAACCTCATCTTTCTGTTACAGCAATTTTATGTTTGTCAAGGGAAAACTTGTCCTTTTCCTTTCTTTTCTTTTTCTTTCCTTCTATAGCTGCAGTGTTTTTCTCACTTTTTGTGAGCACTCCAAAGCTAGAAATTCATAATAGCTCCATATAGCAGCTAGTAAAAGAGCTGCATAATCTTCTTTGACTGTGTCATTGTGAAACCTGCTTTAGATGGGCATGGGTGATCCATGAGTGCAGGACTGAACTCTGAGAATAAGTAGCAGTGACCACTGTATAATTTATGTTTTCCAAAGACATGAAAAATGGATTTTCCCTTCTTTCATATTACTGTTGGGGAGGGGGGGAATGGCTGTACTAGCCTTCAATAACTGTTCTTCTAAAGTATCTTTCTGTAGAGAACTCTTACCTTTTAAGATCAGTTTTATCTATTAAATTATCAGATAATACTGCAACCTCCTCCCCCATCAAAAGGCAAATAGATGAGAGTAATTTTTTTTTAAAGGAAAATTCAAATGGCATCTGTTGACCATTGTGCTTGATGGTAGGCTTTGAAATGTCAAGTGTTAAAATGACAAATTCACCCTACTTCCACAAAGTCACATTACAAAGAGAGAAGATTTTTTTTTTTGCCACTGCTTTTTTTTTCAGCTCTCCCTGGGTTTGAGCCTCACAGCTTGAAGTAGTTCTATTTGAGATTAATTTCTGAAGTGGAGCTTGCACTTGAGCTGGATAATGTGTCTTCAGCCGGTGCCACCTCTAGTATGCATTCATTATTATCATCCAGTAGTAGAAATAAGGTCCCTCAAAATTTTTGAAAACACAACTGATACCCATAATAGATGATGCTGTCAGATTATCACCAAAACATGTCATTAAGCTTTTGGCTGAGAATATTCAGAAGTGCAGCTCTTAACATTTTTGGGTGTCCTTGGAAGGAGGGACATAAACTGTAATCCACCAGACTCATATTTTCAGATCTGTTTCTTGGGCAGCTCTGGTATCAAGACGCCTGACTTGGATCATATACTGAGCCCATTGTGCTCTGAGATACATTTGGCGGAGAAATATAGATCCTTGGATATCTTTTTTCTATTTTCAGCAGCACATTTCTGGCACCAGAGCTCTATTGTCCCAACAATACCACAGTTTGAGGTTACAACCATTCTTACCAAGATATTGAACTTGGGTTGCTGCAAGTGGAAATCCAAGCTATCTGTGAAGAAGACAATGTCTTGGTTGTCCTTAGTCTAACCTATATCTGTATGGTGTCTTGCTTTGATACTACTAGCCAAACTCATCCTGGATGGATACTGCACATCTGCAGAAGCGATCCTGCTATCCTGTAGAGGAGCAAGTAGTAGATGGAGAAACCTAGTTCCTGCAACAATTGGTACTCCATGTAAAAGGCCTGAAACTCTCACTTGTAAGATAGTTTGTATACCTAGTACTTCCATAAAATCCCCCAGTGTAATAGTGCATCTGTAGTAAGTAGACTGCTCCTTTTTGAGGGATCTGTTTTGCTCTTTGGTGATGAGTCACAACCGGAATATTTTTGAGGTGCTTCAGTTTTGGTAAGTTAGTAGTTAAATTATGAATTTTTCAAGAGAGTTTAGTCACACTGGTGTTTGTTCTCGAGATAATATTTACATAAGATTAATTCAGGTTGTTGAGAGAGTCCCATAACAGATCTTTAACTGAAAGTGTGAGGAGGCATAGGCACATGAAAAACTAAACAGCGTATGTGGAATGTGAATAATAGAATTATTTTAAATATTTCAGTCTTGACCTCATGATGTTTTTAAATTGATTGTCAGGGTCCACCCTGGCAATTTCATAGGGTAAGCAGGGTTCTTTAAAGACAGAGAAAAACAAATTATGCATCTCACTTCTAAATAACATATAAATTCATATTTATAATTGTTCAGTATTTAAACCTGATTTGGAGCTGTATGAAAACAGTAGTTGTAAACATATTATTCTCAGGGTGGATGATAAATAAAAAGTCTGTATCCTTACACAATATTATACGGATTTAAAACTATTGGTGATACACTTGTTCTTCTAATTGTGAGAGTGTGGTTTTTGGTCATTCACTCCCACTTCTGTAATGTCCCTTTCACACAGCTACTACTGTCTCTGGCATTGCGTATTTTGATTTAATTTTTAATTTGCACCATTAGATTTCCAAATTCAGAAATGATTTTAAGTATTGATGTGATTTGAGAATAGTTGTGAATGAATGGATGAGGAAGAGCATGAGGATATAAAAATTCAGGATTCATCTCATCAGATCTAGGTGCCTAGGAGTTAGATGGCTGAACTAGTCACCCTAGATCCTTTTTATTGTCAGGGAAGGATAGCAACAGTTCTTCTGCAGTGGGTTAGATGAGTTAGTCTCTCTAGGTGCCTATTCCCCTCTATTTGCTTTAGAGGGATGTAGGTTGATTATTCAGACTTGGACTAATCATTATTTAGGGATAAACTGAGCATGAGCTGCTTTGTCTTGCCTCTCTTCTTTATACATTTCTGCCATTGTGTCCTTGCTGAAGGTAAAATGTGCTGAACTATGCTATTTAAGCAAAGCTTTTCTCACTGTTTTCACCACCTCTGAATACAGTTCAGTGGATTCATAGGTCGTAAGACACAGTAAGTAAAGTTTTGTCTGTACTATGGTTATTTCAAATACAGTGCTGGTAGGTCTTAAAAACAATAAAGCGTACAGAGGTTTTTTATCTATTTAGCACTTCCTTTTGCCGTTTTGCTTATTTTGTTTCACAATTCAGGGAATGTAAAACTGAAAGATGAATCACAAGATGACTACTTAGCATTTGAAATGCATCAGTCTGAGTGAATTTTGTTAAATATGGAATAGTAATCAAATAACGTACATGACTTGAAATATGCTGTTTTATGCATATTAAAAGAATGCCTTGGAGTAAATTTACGGAAAAGCAGATTTTGTGAAATGTTGTGGGAACATTAACATCCTCCTGCCAACAAAAACAGATTCTACTAGCATTATGCCTAGTCATTAAGGATTTTTCAGTTAAAAATAACAATAATAGCTATTAAATCATTTGAAATCTTTTTCTTATCTTCCCAAGAACATCAAGAAAACCTAATCAATCATTTTTTCTTTTCCCTGCTGTCAGATAATGAATCAGTATTTATTGCAATTCCTTTTCATTTAGGCCTCAGCATCCCATTTTCATTTGGTTAAATAATGTTTGAAAGTGGCTTGGAAGAAACTAAGAAATAGTATAACCTGTAACTTATGTAGAATTAGGAAATAGTCTTCGTTGTATGAGAGAGATATTTTGGATGTTAATGAAATAATGCACTTTCCAATATGTAAGTGTAACTATATTATTTAACTGTAAAAAAAAAACAAAAAAAAACCAAAAAACAAACAAACAACAAAAAAACCAAACAACCAAAACCAGAGGAAATATTGGTATGTAAAATGCAATTTCAAAAAATAACACTTCTCTGAATAATTGTATTGCATATTCTCTTTCAGGTGAGACCTTCTGAGGCTCTTACTAGTCACCACTATCCCTGTACCTGCATTAAAGAATTATGGATTCTGCTTATTCAGCTGCTGGACCACAGAAATAAAGGGTCTCACACAGAGGTAATGGAAGAGTACTGTTACATACGCATGCATGTTACATACGCAACACAGTCACCAAATGTTCCCAGATTGCTATGAATGCACTAGTTCACATATCTGATAATAGAACTGAGCTTCATATTTGCTTCAGGAGGACTGCATGCTAACTGTGATGCTTTAGGCTGCCGTGTTGGATGTGCATCACGTTCTGACTCTAGGTTTGCAGTGTACTGTTTGGTTATGACCTAGGGCACTGATAAGGAGTGCTCCTTGTGCTAGGAAAGCACAGCAAAGGAACAGACTGTGAAAGTTGTATGGTAGAACAAAAGAAAAGAAACCATCTTTACCCATTTTTTACAAAAAATATTATTATTTGCAATTTATGTGCTGTGTCGTGCAATGATTCATCTCCAGGCATTAGAAACACGGGTACAGTCAGACCAATGATCCACCCAGCCCATGTTTCTGTCTTTGGTACCCATACTTTAACTACCTATACAAGAACAACCTGGGTTTTTTTTTTTTTTTTTTAATCTTGTAGTTGCTGACTTCTCTTGATGCCCTCTTATACTTCTATTGGAAAAGCCAATCACTACCTGTTCTACTTCCCTCTACAAGTATAACTTTATATGTCTCTTCAGGGTTTGTTTTTTTTTTTTTGATATCTCCTACCTTCTGCCTTTTCTAGGCTGAATGGTCATACTGTATTTAGTCATTCTTTTTACAGGTGCCATTCTCTGCCTGTGGTGATCTTTGTCACCCTTCTCTGAACCTTTTGTCCATACTACTACACCCTATTTCAAATGGCAGAGTACCAGGATTGCACGCAGTATTCCAAATATGGGTTAGGTGGCCATATGATTTTATACATTGCATAATGATGTTTTCTATTTTGTTCTTTTCCTTTGCTAATATTTTCTAGTGTTTTGATTTTTCTTTCTTGACTGCTGGTTAGACTTGAGCTGGTGTTTCTCTGAATGAATATTAAGAAGTGTCAAAATCCTTTGAAAGTTTTCTGAAATGATCTTTATAAAAACCAAAGCTGCCATCTGCACGATGAGTACTGTTCACTTAGTAGAGAATGAAGTACTCCACAGTAGAGTGTTTGTACTGATAGCTATTTGCTCATTAATGACAACAGATGTAAAGGTGGACAAATAGCTATTTGCTCTTTAATGACAACAGATGTAAAGGTGGACAACACAAGTGAAACTTCATTAGTGTTAAGTGTTTGAGGTAGCACTAACATTTTGAGGCGTAAGTTGGGATCAGGACTCAGCTAAGGTGGGTGAAATACAGGTGCAAAGAAGCTGCAGAGAGTTTCTGTATAATTAGGGAAGATAAGCACAGGCTGTAAGAAGTAGTAATATTGTGGTATAGACAGGGATCTGAGCCAAAGAGAATTAATCAGTTTGTCAGTCCTGGAACAAAACAGGGAATTTGAACCTCAGTTTCATCATAGAATCATAGCTTGCTGTCTTTCACACTGATTCTCAACCATTTACTACTATATTCCTCTTGGCCAGGTTAGTCTGGCAGTAAAAGTTTGTCAAAAATCTGTTACAAAAAGTCTTCATTGAAGAACTCTAATCTCTGTCATGTGAGTGTTGGTGCACCATCCCATCTGCACATAGTCGTTCCATCAGCTTGTAATTTTGCCTGTGAAGTATCACACCATGTTCTTCCTTGGGACCAAAGCTTGTTCTTTCACATTGCTTTCTACTGGCATTTGAAAGCGGACATTCTAAAGAAGCTCCAAGTTTTCTCTGGTAAAACGACACTGTTTCTTGTTATTTGTTATTTTCTTTAAATGACTGTCATCTTGCTTGTTCTCTATAAAAGCAAATTAAGACACTATTGTAGAGAAAATTGTTAACATAGGCTTTGTAATTCAACACAATTCAAATTTACTTCTGCATTTTCTACAGTGTTTCTGGAGCTTGGTGAACAAAACTCTAAAGAATATTTTTGAAAGGCCAAGTAGTTCTGAAAGGATGTCTGTTTTTGAAACAGTTCAGTGTAAAGACCCATTGAGTTTTAGCTGGTGGATTATTGCTCATCTGGCATCACTCTACCAGTTTGACCGTAATGGAAATCTAGATGAAAAGGTGGGTATGCTTTTTTCTAAATACCTAAAATTATTATCATTTATTCAGGTCTCTAACTGCTTGGTTATTTTTGCTGACAGAAAATAATTCATGTTGTAATACAGAAATTTTCACGCTCCTTAAAAAAAGGTCCTTTAAGGTTGGTGGTGTTCAGGTGTGCTTTGTACAAGTCAGTAAACATTCCAGGAGCCCCTGACATATTCATGTTATACAGCAGATACTCAGTAGATTCCTGTCTTCAGGAAACTTGAAATATCCTAACTAGTTAGTAGCACATATACTTAATGATGTAGCATATGTTTTAAGACTGTCTGCCTGCAGCATAAATGCTTTACTGGGTTTGTTGTTTTAGGAACTGAACACAGATTCTACTGTATGAAGTGTAAACGTCAAACATTGACTGTGTAATTGTTAATGCCACTTCTTTTTTAAAAGTGGTAGTTCTGTTCTGGATAAATTCCAATCTGTCTAATTGCATTCCCTTTGCATCACAGCAATGGCATGATAAGTTGCATATATATTTGTGTATACAGCTTAATTTTCTGTGTTGGTGTGGTGCCAATAGACACTGTTTAATAACTGTTGAATTCCAGTTTCAGTTTAGAAGTTCTGGCAGTAAGTTGCAAGACACTTGCTTTTAGAAGATGACCTTAGGTTTTCCTACTGGCTAGAGCAGGCTAGTCCTTCATTAATCAGGTTGTCTGTGAATCTCATTGTGAGGGACTTGACATTACCATGCATTTTGTAAGGGGCCTAGATGAGACTTGCACATGCCAGTCCTACACCTGTAAGATGTATGTAAGGCCATACTTGGGACTGATGCATCAAATTCCTTCATGGACCTCACTGCAGTTTTCTGTAGTTCTGGCATCGTATAAACCCTGACTCTTCAGTCTCTTACTCTGAGATTCATCCTGCCTAGTTTTAAGTTTCCAATCATTAATTGGGGTAGAAATAGGCACTTGCTGAGGCAATTCATCCCTTTTGAGAGGTATAAAAGCTGCCAGTTTTTCTTAATTGACTATAGAGGGAGCTGACTAGAAGCCAAAGATAAAGCTGAAGACCCAGAAATCTAGTTTTTTATGGGCAGTGTTTTTGGCAGTAGGGAGAATCAGGTCATGCCATCTTCTGTCATCTGTCCTTCTGTTCTTTTATCTTTTGCCTCATTGTAGTTGAGGGTTTTTTTGGTGTTTTTTTGTTTGGCTGGGTTTTTTATACATTTCAGCTGGGTTGCTTATATTCCCTAGTTTGCCAAGCATCAGCTATATATGGGTTCTTCCACAAGTTGAGCTTAATTGCCCTTTTTTGTGAAGTGTCTTTTATTATTTGTAATTTAATAGTGTTTATTGAAACTGGAAAGGTCATACCCTTTTTCCTGTTAAAAATCTTTACCATGATTCCCTGTCCTGGCTTAGGATGAAAAGTTAAAACCTTGAAACGTGTTTGTGAAGAGGGAAGAGTCTGATCACATCAGCTGATGAATTTTCTTTGATAACTTAAAATCCCTCCCCTTCATCTTTAGATCTTTAAAAGCATTAGTATATAAACACAGAAGGAATGAAAAATGTTGAACTTCTATGAATGCTTTCGATCCTAAGTAAAATTAGACTTTCTAGTAAAAGTAAGAATTACTTTCATTGATTTTTATCTTGCAAATTCCCTGATTTACCAAAAAAAAAAAGGTAGGGAAGGTGTGGTAACTCAGCACTGGAACACTTAGTTGAAAAACTCATAACGATTTCTGGTGACTAGAGGACTTGATCAGTGTGGGATGCTTATACTTCTGCTACTTGCAGGTTGACAGATCCTTCAGGATCCTGTGGCAGGCTGCTCATTATCACGTGGTTCAGTCTTTTCTAATACTACTATGGCAAAATGAAGCAACTTCTTACGCATTCATACAGTATAAAATTGCAGACCATGTCTGATTGTTACATGGATGGTTGTCTCAAGTTTCCTTTGCTTTTGCCCTGTTACTATGGTGGTGGGGGAGGACCACAGACCATAGTGTATTTCAGAGGGACTTTGGGAAGATAGAATTACTACAGTCCCTGCTTATTAGAGGAACTTACATGGAGAGGAAAGGTTATTCCCAGGTTGGATACAGAAACCAGTGTGAAGCAGACATTTATCCTGGCTTTCTTATATTTTATGCCCTAATCAAAATGCAGTGATACTGTTTACTTTGATCATTGGATTTTTTTCCTGTCTCTCATACTGATACGTACTATGTATTTAGCCTCATGAGAGATTATTTTTTGCCCCAGGCACTATATTATTTAAATAAGCCAAACAGATGTAGAATGGAAAAAAGGATTCCTGTTGTTCTTATTTTAAAGTAGGAATCTGAGATGCAGTGATGGGAAGTGACTTGCCCAAGATTAAATAATATTTTTTCCTTAGAGTCCACCTGGGAGAAGAGAATTTCCAAGTCTCAATTTGTAAATCATGAGACCGTCCTGTGCACGCTCCTCTCGATGTTTCCAGTAGTCTTCATGTTCAGACTGTTAGCTGTGCTTCACATTTCTCTCAGTGTGGCTGTGAGTTTGTCCAGGGATCCCTGTTCTCTTAAGTGCCATGGGTGCTCACAAAAAAAATCTATTGGTAACAACAGTGCCTTTTCACGCACCACAGGAATGTAATCTGTCATAGGTAGTTGATGGTAACCATTTCTCTTTATGTCCGTTGCCCCCACCACCCCCCTGAATTACAGCCTCAAACATTCTTTGAACATTACAAAACTGTGATATAAATTTGTGAAGTCAGTGGAATTACATCAGGGCTCAATGTAGTCCTGTTTTGTTGGTTAAACATCTGATGTGATAGCTTCGTGACACATGCTTTCTTTTAATTAACTGTGATCAGAGGTGGGAGGGTGATGTGTCATAATGATGGTTATTCATGTGCTCTGTAGCAAAAATTGCCTCTAAGCCTATGTCATCTGTGGAAGATTTTCAATTTTTTAATGTGGTCTGCATGGCCTTGAGGTTATTATGAAAGCTTTTAAAATTCTAAATAGGTTTCAGGCTTGCTTCTTTTTATTTTTTCCCCTTTAGCTCATATAACGTAATTTCAAATTTGCAATGATTCATATATATTGAATATATATTTTATAAACATGAAACCATTTTTTTAAACTAGAAAATTTTGGCCAGGTTTCTTGGAGAGTCTCTTGTGAAGGATGTACAGTACATGTCTCTTTCCATAACCCCCCATTCAGGTCCCACTTCACTCTTCTGAAAAGCAGGATTTGTACATTTAAAAACCAAATGGAACTTGATGAGAAAATTTGCTACTTCTGAACATTGCAGGGGTCAATTTCAATGTACTGTGGGCTAGGGAAATATAGGCAGAATTACCTGGGGCTAAGAATTCTTGCCTTTGAATAGAATAATCTGAAATTACTACGTGGCAAGATATGCAAACGTGGACTTCTAGCTGAGAAGCCTAGCATGGCTCTTCCAGGTAGTCAGCTGCTAGTCCTTGCAAAAGTTTCTTCCTGCGAACCCAGAGGGTCTCAGCTCAAGATTTTGTTTTTAGCAGCACTTTTATGCACTGTAAGCTCTTGAGGTTTTGTTGATTTTAGGACTCTCTGGGGATGGAGGGAGGATGTTGTAAGCCAGCAGGTTTGGAGTAAGAGATGTCGATTCTACATATTCTCTGACAAGGATGTATTGTAAACGGTTGCCGTGCCATATTGCCAGGGTAGCAGGGAATACTGTTAGGATGTAAATTTAGTGAGATTTGAATGAAACAAGTCTGTTAAAAGATAGAGACAATTGAGGCTAAAGAAAAGAGTGTAGCAGGTGGTTGGTGTCATTCTTTCCTGAGTTTGGACTGAACCGGGGTGCACTCTTGTAATCAGTTCCAGTTGGTGTCAGGAGTTTGCCCTAGATTACTCCAAGATCTTGTAAGGTGATTTGCACACTGCAGATGAACTGGAACTTTGGCTGTGTACACCTTTTGTATAAATCACATGTCCTTGGACTATGGGAGTGCTAAAAGCATGTTCTGAGCAGGTTTCCAGACATTGAGGTCTTATAGCCATTTAACATGACTCTAATATCTACACATCTCTGATAAGTCTGGCTTTTGAGCAGTTGATTAGCTTTACTTGGAGCCTGCAGTAGGACCATGCCAGTGTGTAGGTATTCACATAACATCAAGCTCTAAATTACGGCAGTCAAAATACAAATCTGACATAAAATACTAGCCAGAACTGTCTGGGAATGCTGATTGTGCAGTGGGTTTTGCTCATTATTGAAGTACTGCTTTTACTCCTTGGCTACTTGTTGATGCAGTGGCCTTTCCTTCTGACAGGATGCTGGCTCTGGTTTCGTGATACAAAGGCTTTGGCATCAGTAACAGCTTAAGAAGTCCTGTTTACCACCCTAGGCATGATATGCCCTCTGCTGTTCTGGCACAATTACTTCTGTCCCTATTCGATGACCTAGGTCAGACCCTCCTCCCTTTTTTCATTCTTTCTTTCTCTCCTAAAGCTCTGGGTCAGTTCACTGATCTGGTTCACACTGTTCCCCACAAACAGAAGTACCAGAACAACTGAGCGGTGGCGTGCTACAGCTGTGAGGGCAGGAAGAACAGCTGCTAGTATGAGGAGGAAGTAGTGGGAACTCTTTAATTGATGCTGCTAAAGTTCCTGAATCGAGAAATCGCAGCTTTAACGTAACTTCCTGCAGATCTGTCCTTTCACTCATATTTGTTGCATAGTCTACAGACTGTGACTTGCTACCATCAGCAATCTCTCAGAATTCTTTCTCTTGTTGTGCAAAAATGTAAAGCCACCAAGTAGTCGAATTGTGTTACATAAGTATTAGTGCATCTTTTTAAGAAGTTCATCTTTAAAATTCTCTGAGTACTCTCTGGAGTTTTGTGTGGAATTCTCACCAAGTCGCAGCATTAAGTAGTGTAGTCAGTAGCAGAGGAGAATGGGGCATGATGGTGTTGCTGCTGGAAAGCAGTTGTATTTCAATTACCAAAGCATAAGATGCCCTTTATTGTAATCTCAATACAGACATTTAAAGGACAGGTATCTGCAGAACAATTTACAAGGCTTAACAGTTGTGGTAGTGGAGGGAATGAGTAAGGCAGGACAATGATTAAAGTACTATATTCACACATCTAGTTATCTACACAAGCTGTATCTATACAAGCTGAGTATAAGAGATGATTTTTGGACCTCCTAGAATTGTAAGTATTTTGGCTTGGTTGCCTTTTATTTTTTTCCTCAGAAATAGCCTTAGTTGCAAAACTTTCTACCCTTTTCTTTCCCACTTGATCTAGGTATTTTTTTTTCTTTTCCTTTTTAATACAGTTTACCACACAACTCTTACTTCACTAGCATGGTCTAGTTGATTCAAATGGATAGTCATCTGTCTTCCCAAGCTGAACAATATGAATTATGGCTGTATTTGACCTACCTCATTTTTTTTTTTTCTATCTGTGTAGGCCATTACTATCTGGCCAACTCCTTACTGAATTGGCCAAAACAATCCTTAATGTTTGGCCTGGGAAAAAATGAATTAGAAGTGGGGTTTTTTTCATTGAAACAGAAAAAAACCAAGAAAAAGTGAGATTGTACCTTTTCATCCTTCTTACTCCTTATATCTTCTTACAGGGTGTTAAAGAAAGAAATTGTAAACCATACTGCTTGTACTAATCAAAAATGCTTGAATCTTTTGCTTCTTTAGTAAAAGTGAAGGTTGGGATTGCAAATGAGTCGCTTAAACCAGTTTAAATTGTGTTGTCTTTCTTTTCATCTTTTTATTTGTTTTTGAGGCCTAATTTTTAGGACATATATCAATTACATTCATAAAACAACAAAGCTGTTTTCAGTGATGACTACAATATGCTGTCATGAAATGAAATATTTCTGGAAATCTCTTGCCTGTTTATTTTCATGTTATTATGTAATGATTCCTGTGAGGAATACAAATGCTGATAATCATTATTTTTCAGAAACAGAAGGAATCCAATTGGAAATTTGTGGAAGAACTCCTTAAAAAATCCACTGATGCTCAAGTAAGTGTGTAAAGGAAGAAATAATGAACAAGGAAAGTGTCAGGGATGCTTTCAGGAAAAGACAGTGCATGAAACAAAGTCCAACTAACAAGTGTATTTTTGGAATTCTAGTGTTTTTATCACAGGTAAATG
This sequence comes from Sagittarius serpentarius, assembly GCA_034782735.1. Taxonomy (NCBI): domain Eukaryota; kingdom Metazoa; phylum Chordata; class Aves; order Accipitriformes; family Sagittariidae; genus Sagittarius; species Sagittarius serpentarius. The sequence continues at coordinate 15,729,340 of JAVKLA010000014.1, read as the reverse complement.
AACATCCTTGACGTAGCTGAACTATGGCAGTATACAGTTCCCTCCTTGTTAGCAGTTACCCTTGCTTTAAAGTGGTTGTGCTTGATGCTAAATTGTCAGATAAAGGAAAAAGATAATTATCCTGGAAGGGAAGGTATTTGGCTACTCAGACAAGATGTATTCAGAATAAGAACTGGATGCTTAGAAAATGTAAACCAGATACCGAATGTAAGGATATCAAGTTGAGGAGACATGATGAGGGAGATAGTCAGTTGCATTGAAAATTCAGCTATATCCTCATCACAGCAGGAAGGTGACTTGCCTTGCTGAGCAATTTGTCTTACAGGCTTGAATCAAACTCTTACTGATAAGGTTCTAGTTTCTGAGCACTCATTTCATACCTTATCATTTTTCTTTCTGCAGAACCGTTAATGCAATGCTTCATGGCCCAGAGGTCAGAATTGACCTCCTTTTAAAATCCTTTTAAATATGCTGTTCATCACGTTTTTAAATATGTTACGTTGCAGCTCTGTAAATTTGTTCTGAAGTTGCATAGTACAAATCGCAAATGCTGTATCAGCAACACCTATAAAAGTAATTTCTTTAATTTGTGTATGCTTAAGACAAGAATAAACGTTTATTTTTTTATTTGGTCTCTCATGAAATAAAAAGCCCTGCAAAGTTCTGTTGTTGAAAACAGAAGAGGAATCAGTTCATTTTTTTTTTATTATTATTACTGCCTTGTTTACATAGTAGCAACAGCTGTGGTTGAAGCCTGAGTACGGAACAATACTTGTTACAATTACAGTTTTTACAAAAAGATATTTTGTAAGGATAGTTGAAACAATAGGTAGGGTATTAAAGCTGAAAAATCATGCTACACATGAACGCTAACATTTGTTTATGTAATCTTTCAGCTTAAAAGGTTAACTCTTTTTGAGTGATTTAACAGTATATAACTGACTACACACACTGTGCATATACATTAAAACTACAGTGATGACTTCACTTACTGAATGCTTACCATTCTGTGAGAGAAACTGGAGAGATTTAGATGAGATAAGAGGCATTAAAAACTGTGAGTGGCTTATTAGCCACCTTCCTGTGTTGCATCTTCTGTATGTCAACAACCTGAGAAACAGTAAAAGGATACTTGTAGTTATATTTGTCTTCAAAATATTCCTCTTTTCTTGTGAGTGTTTATTATTTTGAATAAAGATTTCTCTGAAGTTGAATATATGTAAAATATACAGCTTTTTGATGCTTCTGTTAAACAAGTATTGAATTATAGACAGTTTATAAAGGCAGCTAGGTGGCCAAGTTCATAAGATTTGAATAATGAGTCAATCATGACACAGTAATATGAGGCAAATATCTGTTTAATTTCCAAAGGCAACCACTGTTGGAATTAAACCCTCATTTGCCAAGGATATGTTTGCAAGTATGACCAACTATCTAAGGAGCCATCTAGTTTATTTCCTTTTTTTATTTGTTCATTATTTTTTCTTGCATTATGGAGTTAACTACTCATAGGAAATGTTCCTTGGAGAGCATTAGTCCCTATATGTGCATGCATGATGTCGTGGTTTAACCCCAGCCAGCAACACAGCACCACGCAGCCGCTCACTCGCTCCCCCACCCACCCAGTGGGATGG
>JAVKLA010000014.1:15700292-15723656 GCA_034782735.1 Sagittarius serpentarius | reverse complement strand
TCCCCCCCCCCCCCCCCCCACTGGTTCTCTCCCCCATCCCACTGGGTGGGGGGGAAGTGAGTGGGCAGCTGCGTGGTGCTTAGTTGCTGACTGGGGTTAAACCATAACACTGGGGCTATGATTTTGAGTCATAAAACTCATCCTGTATCTTTTTTTTATTTTTCTTACCCCTTTTGTTCCTCTTTAGCTTATTTTATGCAGTTAGAAATTCCAGACTTATATAGTTTAGATGTATTTGAAAGCTAGAAGTAGGTCTGGGGTTTCTCTTGTCACAGAACAAGTTCACCGCTATCCCAGAGATGTGTTACATGTGTAAAAGTCTTCCCTTAAGACAACTACACACAAGCTGGTCCTCTAAACCACTTTACTAGTCAGTAGAGACAATAAAGCCCTTCCAGGGCTTATCATCCTATACTTATCGTCCTAAAGTAGGTGCCTAAAATAGGCTGGATTGAACATGTGATTTCAGTCTGAGCATGGAGCTCGTAATATCCTAGCTCTGATGCAAGTCCAGTTTTGCTGACGTCAAAAGCTGGAAGAGATGAATCCCATTGTCAGTATCCCACAATTACAACCTGAATGCTGCACTGTGTTTAAGTTGTTTGGCATTTCCTGTTTTCTTTCCTATGAGCCTTCTTCCTTTTATGTGCAAAATTTTGAACTGCTGAATATGAAAAATGTGGTGTGGGAAGTTTTTTGTCTGTGTGGTTTTTTGGTTTTTTTTTTCCAGTGTTCAGAGACTTATTTGCCCTTGATTTAGAGTTGTCTGGGATGTTAGCAGTATAACCATGTCGCAGAGGTTTGAGAAGGAATGTGATTCAGAAAGAAAAGATCCTCCTGTTTGGAATAGAGAAACAGGAATAGAGAAACATGAGCTCTCAGATAGTTGCACCTTCCCTCTGTATCAGTGGTGAATGAGCTTTCCTTTGGACTTACATGACGGAAGGGTTTAAGCGTTCAGCCAACTCATGCATTCAGTATAGCTAATGCCCCATTTACTGTTTTGTGAGGTTCTGTACCATGCAGTCATATTTCAAGTTAGGCTCACAGTATTGAGTGGGCTGTTATCTTAATGTGTCTACAGCTCTGTGGAGGCCTGAAATGGTGCATGAACTGTTACATTGGCTGGATTGCAGGATGCAATTGTCAGCTTTTATCTTCTAGTTCATTGCTCGTATTAGCAGATGAATTTACTCAACATTATATAATTAAGAGTAATTTCCTAATATAAAAATTATTTTTAATAGTCTGGTAGTATTGGGTTTATATGTAGACAAGGTGATGCTCCCTTTCTACAATAAACTTCTTGTTCCCTTTTCAAGACTGGTGTGTTAGAGGAACACTTACGAATGCATCTTCAGTGCTGTTTTACTTTGTGTAGTTTCTGGGACTCGAACATATCTATTGTCACCATACTCTGGGATTATTACAGCAAGAACCTGGTAAGTAGATGAATATATAAAAATGTAGAATTACATGTGGACGGTCCTCGATTTTGAGCAATTAATTGTGATTGTCCTGTAGCCAAGCTTGGTTGCTATACTTTTGTAAAACTGACTAGTCAGTGGCAATATCCCTAAATTTGCTATATTTATTTAAGAAATCATGTTAAATGTATGTTATGGCCCCTTATGTTATGTCACAATAGAATGAATTATAATATATTTTTACTCTTATTTTTCATCAGGATTACCAATTTTAAGATCTTGTAAAAACACTCATTTTTTGAGTTGTGGTAGGAACCTATCCTTTCATTTGTGTGAAGGACTGCATCTTATTGCCTTTGGAATATTAGCATTTACTGTTACTTATAATCTTTTCTGTTTTCATTTACTCTTTTAGAACAGTTGCTTTACTGTTCCTTGGCTTGGTCTGAAGGGTCTGGCAAATGTTAGTAAAACTTCTTTGTCAATGCTTGAGTTGGTAAAAAGATGCTGTTGTGAACAGCAGATCCCCACCCTGTATGAGTCCAGCAACAGTTACTTCATTTTTGTCAGCATTTTGGCTCGGATGATGAAGGAAGCAGAGACCAGTGGCGTGCATCCTTGGAAACAAATTAAAGGACGGTATGGCCAGTGTTTAGTTTCTCTGATGTTCTAAGAAGTCTAGTCAGTCAGACTGCATCGCCCTTCCAGCCACGTACCAAAGCGAGGGGGGAGGTACTGTGCTCATGAGAAAGTAAAGGGGATGAGGGATCCAGGGCGATTCATAATTTGAAGAAATCAGTTGTTCCCTGAAGTTTCTGTTGCCAGCTGAGGCTATGACAGGGTCCAAGAGCTGGGTCCAAGAATCACCTTGGCACCTAGCCTGTGATGATTTACTTCATACCACAAGCCAGGAACTTGGTACACTGGCAACCTGTGCAGTGGTACAACCCTATTGCCAGACAGGTAATGTAATTAAAGCAGAGAAATTCTGTCTGAGCTGCATGTGAGCCATGTGTTGTCCAAGAACATGCAGACTGGCTCTTGCTAGGCCTGCAATTTCATTTCCATTTCCATTTTCTTTTTCATGGCTTCCAAAATTTCTCACAATATTGTTTTTGTGAGGGTTTCAGTTTTTCATCTGATGAAACGTACTAATTAAGAGGTATGGTCAGTCATGATATAAAAAAACCATAAAATATATATGGTCTAAATCAAAATCCTGCTGTTTTAAATACTTGCTGAATCCTTAAAATTTCTGTTATAGTAGAGATTGTACTGATCATTAAAAATGCTGTTTTAAAATTTTTCTTTTCATTGGCTATAGAAGACTTAGAATTTGTTTTGGTTTGGGTTTTTTGTTTTGTTTTTTTAAAAGATTTTATTAAGTATTAATAAAACTAGCTGAAATTTTATTAAGTATTGCTTAAATCTTTTTGTACACAAGTAATAAATATATAAAAAATGCACGTGTGTGCACACCTTACAAAGTTATGTGGTATGTTTCTCCCAAGAAAGAAGGGTCATCTTGGCTATCAGAAAGGGAAAATATACCTAATGTCTATGTACACTTCACGAGTTGTTACAGTCAGTAAAGTTCAGGTTTGAAAATTACTACAACTACATAGAAACAAATATGTTGTTGGATGCTGAATTAGTGTCTTGCATTAGTTAGTAATTTTAATTAGCCTGGTCTGTTTTTACTGAAAACAAATTATACTTATATTTTTGTGCTATTATAGCTTGTTACTTTCCCTAATTTAAGAGGGGGAATAATAATACACAACACACACTGTGTCAGTCTGCTCAACCAGTATTCATCACTTCTACCTTGAATAAATCAATTACACAAGTAGCAAAATTTAACAGCCTACAGCTATGATTTTGGGATGAACTCTGTTTTCAGCAGCTAACCAAGCATTAATTGATGCATGAAGAACGTAAATGCCTGTCAGTAGTAATTTACTACTAAACAACATTAATTGGATTTGCTGTAATTTTTGGTGGCTAGATTTGATAACCTCAGCACCATTTCCAACTGTTTTTCCAGGTGACAGAATAGGAAAACAGCGTTTATGGATGGTTTAACTACTGTATGTGGAACTTATTTTAAATTAAAGGTGAAGGATAAACCCAAGGTTTTAAATACACAAATCAAAAAGTTAAGCAAGCCATTTTCATCTTACTCCTTTGTCATAGGAATGGTGATATTTATTTAAAAGTCCAGATCCGAGCAAAGGTCACAGGAAAGACACTTATGTAAAAGCTTTCTGCTTTTTGTCAACCACTTCAAAGTTGCAAAGTAGCAGTACTTCTCACCGTCAGATATGTGTGACTTGACCACTGTCATATAAGGAATACAGCTTAAAGGTTCTAAACATCTTCCTGCTGGAGAGAGGTTCCTCTCCCAAATGCCTCAGTTTCCCTGTTTTCTCCCAAACTTGTTGTCCACGGTCCACATAGTAGGTGTGCAATACAGGTCAGTACAGACTTTGGTGAAGCACTGTGGAGAAAAGGAGCTTTCCATCAGAAATCTTCCTCTCCCTTTTACCACAGTGATGGCTAGGTAGGTGAGCCTTTGATCACAGCAGCTGTGGCAGTATAACATAAGAACAGAAATCAGTAGCTAAAGGAAGGAGAGTCCTTGGTCTTTTTTGGGGGGGAATTTCCCTAGGAGTTTCCTGGGAAGAAGTTGGGGTCCAGGAATTGTTTGCTGTTGCAAAGAGATGCCACTTGGCAACTTCTTTCTCTAGCAGACCTCATGTGCTAAATTTGATTGATGTGAAGGCATGGTATGGAGGTCACCCATCAAAGACAGAGTAGAGAGAATCTGCTTATAATGTTGTACTCAACTTTGTACATGAGGTTGGATAAGGGAGAAGGGTTGGGCTGTACCTGGGTTTAAAAACTCTTAATATGTACCTTGTATTAGGAGCAGAAAATGAAGTAGCATGTTTGTTCCAGCAGCTGAAAGAGTAAAGAGGGGAGGGAAAAAAGGATATTTAAAATTTGAGGGTTATTGGAAGAGGATAACTATAAACTAAAATCACAAAAATACAATTTTAGTCTATCAAGCAGATAGAAAATTGCGTACTTTAAGAAACCTTCTCATGTTTTTTTTGTTTGGTTGGTTTTTTTAATGTAGAATTTATTCCAAGTTCCATCAGAGAAGAATGAAGGAGCTGACAGAAGTGGGGCTGCAGAACTTCTTTAACCTATTCCTCATGCTGGCAATTGTTGCGGAGACAGAAGATATAGTGAGTCGAGTGTTGGATCTTTTGGATTTCCTGACTCCATCCTCCGTCACCGTGTCTCAGAGAGCTCTCATCTGGAGAGGTCATTTTGCTTTCCTTTTGATTTATGTTGAGAAGAACATGGACATTAGTGTCCTAGCTGAGAAACTCTCAAGTGCTTTCCGTGAGAAGGCAAAGGAGTTTTTAGTAACCAAAAATGACTACACACAGAAACAAAATCTCTGGACTCTACTTTCAACCTACATTGATGGTGTCCAAGAAGTTTTTGAGACCAGCTGCTACTTGAGTCTTTCTGAGGAAAAGTTGCTAAATGATGGCTTTACTATGCTGCTGCCTGCTTGTCGAGGAAGTGAACTGAGTATGGTCCTAAATTTTCTTCAGGTTGTTCTAGCCAGACTTCGGTAAGTTATTTAGTTAAATTTTGGACATCAACTGGCATGTTGGTTTTGTGTTTAGGATTAAACTGTAGTTCATACTAATTTCTTACCAAACTAGAGTAAAAGGAAAGAGAAATTTCTGGGGACTGTGAATGATATGTTAAATTTCAAAATCCGCCAATACCTCACTGCATTTAGAATCTTAGAAATGTTTCCTTACTATTTCAGGACATTAGGTTTGACATCCCTGACACTTCATTGTGAATTAGTGGCTCTGTAGAAAGTCATTCAGTTGCTACTGTTTCAGACAATACCATCTTTCTTTAGGCACAGGAAATTTCAAAATTATCTGTACTAAATTACTTAGGGGGTTTTGGTGCTTGGCTGTTTTTTTGTAATTATTTTTTTTTCTTCAGTGAATCTATTCTATTTTTCAGACTCTTCATTCTGGTTTTTTTTTTTTCTTTCACCAAGGTTGCAATCAAATACAGTTACAGAGATTTAAATACTTGTCTGGGGTTCGATAGGAAAGAAGGAAATCGTATTTTACCACTTTCAAGCCGTTTTGCTTTGATGTGCTAGTTCAGTTTTCAACATCCACAGTGCCCTTCAATAAGCATATTTTTGTCTACTGATGCCTTTGAGAAGTAGTCCTCCAGTTTGAAGCCCAAACTGCTTTTTTTTATAAGATATTAAGAGGCAGCTATTGATCTGCCATTACTTCAAATGTGCAAGACTGAAATATGTGGAGAGAGCTGTGGAGGAGTGCATAATAGGAGTAGTGAGGCCCATATGCAAGATCTCTCTTTAACTAGGTTCTTTGTTATTGTCTAGTAGTTTGACTGCAGCTGTCAATAGCTTATACATCCAAAGACAACTGTTTTTCAGGCAGTCTTTTGAAAAAAGATGAAGCATGAAACTAAGTTTAGTTGATTTATTATTTATTATTTCAGTTCAACTGAATGTATTTACTGGAATAAATTGGAGACTTCAAAAATACTTTGACATTTTCTCCATTAGCTAATACACAGCATTTATTGTGTTGTTTTTAAAGATGAAATACGGAGAAATTTGAGATTGGTGAAAAAGTTGCCTATTTCATAACTTGGCGTTATTTTGAAAGCTTTCCAGAACTGGGGGTTATGTGATCCTCATATAATACAGAGAGGAGGACATAGAAGTTCGTTACAGACTTCTTAGGTCGTCACAGACAAGGTGCAGGACAGTATTCATACCTTTTCTTACAAAAAGCAGGTCTGCTGAAATATTTGAATTACCAATATGCTCAAATACTAACTGGTGAGAGAGAGATTATTAGAGCCTTGTTTATAACAGTTCTTTATTTCAGCTTCTGCATTTATACATTTGGTTACTGTTACCTGCCTATTTATCCCATCTACAGAGAAGCTTAATTCCTTAGCCTTTATAAAATGCTTTGATCTTCAGGCTGTATGGAACAGGAAAACATCACTGGTTCTCTCTCCCACTTTGGCAGACTCACTGAAAATAGTCCTCTGTTGCCATACACATGAAAAAACACTTAAAAGCACTTTCGTGGTTCAGGAGATTTGGATGACTCTGTGCCAACTAGATGTTAGACTGTTATTGGCTTAACCAGACTGATCAGGCCTGGTCTGTCTGCAAACTCAGAAAGGGATGAAATGGTTCAATGCCGTTCTCTTCTGTTTTTAAAATCCAGGCAGATATAAGATAGTAGGGCTTTCATGAATGTAATTTTTCTGTACACTGCACTCTAATAATTTTATGACTGTATGACAGGGAATTTACAGGTAGGAAGGAAGTGAGGTCACTGATTAAAGAGAGAAGTGGCTCCCTTTAGGCTGTTAGGAAATAATAACTTCATGTGCCACTTTCTGCTAACCCCAGATGATGGCTCACAGGAGCATTCTTTATTGCTGATTAAGTAGCATTATGAAAATACTGACTTGGTTACGTTAACTAAATGCCTCAGTATTTAAAGCTTAAAATGTCATAGTTTTAGCAGTCCCCTTTAACATATCTTTTTGGATTGCTAGAATTGCATTCCAGGTTTCCCAGTTGCTTTTATTTGAGGATACTGTAAAAATGGCTATCTTTCATTTGCAGAGTGAGGTGTAGCCAAAAGCTCTTCTTTAATTATAGCTATTCATGCTGCTATGGTTAAGGGTCTGTCAGCATTTCCATTATAAACCTTTATTTTCAAGGGTTTGTAACATAGCAGTGAAAACTTGCTCTGGGCTAAAACTTGGCATACCAGGTTTTGAAAGTGTGCTTGTTTTCTTCCTTTCTTTTTTCTTAAAAGGCATCTGAAAAGAGACCCCCACCTTCACCATTTTTACACTAATCTGTTTTAAAATAACCCTTTCCAGGTTTTTCTTGTATTTTTCTTATCTGCTAGAAAAGTACTGGTAGCTTTTGATTGTTGTATTTACCTATGCCTAGACTGTTTTAAATAAGCTTTTTTTAAACCAAGGGTTTTTTTATTGTTATCATTATGATTATTTTGGTGTCCGTATATTTAAATAGAACTATGACTTGGCAGGAGAACTCATTTTTATTAGTTTTTGATATGTGGTGAGTGGATAATTGGAAACAAGATGCTACTTGCTGGCACTTCCAAGTATTTGATCTTCATAGTGAGATTCAGTATGAAGTGTAAGATTGTATTTTAATACTGTCTCCTTTTTAAAAACACATGTAAAATAAACAGTAAACAATCAAGAAAATCCCCAAAATAAAAATGCAAAGCACTTCCTTCTTATGTTTACTTGGAGCATTCAGCTTCTAGTTCAGACATAAGTTTTTGCTTTATTTTTTGCTTCTGTTTTTAAGCAGTGGTTTAGAATCCTGATTTCTTTTTTTTATTTAACAAAAGGTAAATGCAGGATGCTTGCCCATGTGTGCTTTCATTTGTTCCAAATCTCTAGTACTACCCATAGTCGGAGTGCCTCGTGACACAAAAAGAAACCCTAGGTTAATAAAAATACAGAACTCGCTGTAAAAGTGGACACAGACTTAGAGAAATCTGCTGAATACCTGGAAACAGTAGATTCCGGCATTGCAATATGTTATTCTTAAAAGAAGTGCTTGAAACATGTTAAAATGTCTCTTATTGTAATCAGGTATTGCTCTGACATGAGCTTTCTCTTGTTATCATTATGCTGGCATTTGGGTTTTGTAGTGTATTAGCACTGAGTAACAGGATTATGAAATACAAGTACATGCCCAGGTATAAAATCACTGCTGTACTCCAAATATCTTTGCCTGGTTTCAGGGAGACTTATTACTGACTCCCATAGGAGAAATGAGAAGTACCACAAACCTAATGACATAATAAATGGCAATTTTATTTTGAAAACAGTTTTCATGTATTTAAGCCCATTTGTACTCTTCTGCCAGTGTTGAAGGACATGAAAGGTTATTGAAAATTTCAGTGTGTAAATTTCATAAGCTCTACAGGAATACTGATCAGGTAAACCTGTCTCTAATTAAAAGTTATGTTAATAATTGGGCCATGGATAACAGCAGAACTGGATGTTTCTATCTGTTGGAGTGTGTCTAGCCTTGAGGTTGTGAGAGAAATCATGATAGGAATGGATTATCCGGTATATCTTTGCTATGGAAATGTATAGTCATTTGTAATTTTTTTTGCATTACTTGCCATCAAAACAGCCTGTGGGTAGCTTTCTGAGACCAACAGAAGCCTCTCTCCCTCTCTCTGTTACCATGTAAGTCAGCAGATAAGCTCAGGAGGAGAATAGAAAGGTCCTTCCCCCTCCCTCCTTTTCTTCCCCCTCAGGGGTTTTAGTGTTAGTCTTTGTAAAATGCATTTTCTGATGTGGAACTTCTGAAAACTGTAGCCAGAAGAGTTTGGAAGAGCATGAGTCTTCTCTTAACCATACCACACTGTGAGTATATTTAGAGCTACCAGCTGTGATGTCCAGATAAGCACAGAGGGCAACTCTGTGACTAAACCACTGAACTGAGAGTCAGAAGATCTTAGTTTGGCTCTAAGATCTCCCAGGCTTAATGAATAACCATTAGAAAGACATTAACAGTTGTTATGAACGTTGTTTACCTGGGTGGAAAGCGGAAATAAGTCCTTGCTTTTTGACTTCACAACATAGAACTTACGCTTGGGGAGCAAGCATGACTTGCTGTGCTAACTTGACCAATGGTTTTAAGTATTTTTAGGGTTTTTTAAAACTTCATTTATTCCATTAATAAAACCGAGGTTTGAATGAGTGTAAAGAAAATCTAGTCTAAATGCTTTAGAGCATGGGAAGTAAGCACTGCTTTAGAATATGGCAGCATTTTGAGAGGTTTGCTTTGTCTAAATCCTTAAAAGTAATGTTACTGTCCTTTATGGGAATACTGGATGTGTTCTTAACTACAGTAGTTGCCTTAAGGTGTGGCTCTGGTAATTAAAACTGAATTTCTTTTCTCTTCCTCCTACTTTATTTGGGATTTGACTTTGGATTTTTTTTTTCCCAGGAATTTTTTTTGGTCTAAATTAATGTTTTATACCTTTGTCCCTTTTATTGTGGTCTTCAAAGATGACTAGCTAAAACTGATGTGTTTTGACTGTGTGTGCTCTGCTTTGGGAGTATTGCTATGCAAAGGAATGAAATGAGATAGTGTGCACTGGAGCTGTGTACCTAATACTTTGGTTATACAGAATTCCTGTGTATTTCTAGCATTGGTTCAGGTTTGCAAGAATATTCACTTCCGCTTCTCACTGTCCATTTTCTTGAATCAGTAGGTGGCCATTTGAAAGCTAAATATTTGATTAAAATCAATTTCATGTTGGTGTTTAAGATGTAATAGAGAGCATCTGCCTTAGAAGGAGGGCAACTAAGCTGCTGAAAGGGCTGGAAGGCATGTCCTGTGAGGAGAGGCTGAGGACTTTCGGCTGGTCTGGTTTGGAGAAAAGGAGGCTGAGGGGCGACCTCGTGGCTCTCTGCAGCTTCCTGAGGAGGGGACGTGGAGAGGGAGGTGCTGAGCTCTTCTCCCTGGGATCCAGCGATAGGACGTGTGGGAATGGTTCAGAGCTGCGCCAGGGGAGCCTCAGACTGGACATTCAGAAGCATTTCTTTACCGAGAGGGTGGTCAAACACTGGAAGAGGCTTCCTAGAGAGGTGGTTGATGCCCCAAGCCTGTCAGGGTTTAAGAGGCATTTGGACAATGCCCTTTATAATTTGCTTTAGCTTTTGGGTCAGCCCTGAATTGGTCAGGCAGTTGGACTAGATGACCATTGTAGGTCCCTTCCAACGGAAAAATTCTAGTCTAGAATCACTTTAAGAACAAACTGAAACAACAAAAGCTGTCAAAGGACCTTCTGATTGTTGATGCCCAAACAAAGCCAGTCTTGGTAGACACCTGAAGCTGAAGAAACTGAAGTCTAGTACTCGGACATCAATCATGAAGATACACAGCTCTGTCCCTTGTGCTACAGATGGAAACACTTTGTGTTTCATCCATTGTATCCATTTTATCTACCAAAAATTAATCTACATAAGCTTTCTGTGGCCTACATGACAGCAGTACAAGACTTACTGTTGTGAAAGAGTAAATCCACCAAAAAAAGAATTAAATCATATCCAGGTGTACTGAGAACCTGCTGCTTGGGACCCTGCAGTTGTTCAGAGAAATATGTGCTTCCTGAAGGGCATAAAGCGCGGATTTGTTTTCTGATGGAAGTGTCTCACTTTTGAAACTATGTTCCCCAAATTAACTTTCCTCTCAGTTTTCCTTCTTTTATTTTTCTCACGAGGTGTGAGAATGGCTTTTCATACAGAGTATTTTTTCCTTGTGGATGTTAAACAAAGAAATACTTTTGCCAATAAAACCATTATATGCAAGTAGCCTTCTAATCTCTTAATTTTGATTGTTTCTTCGTTACCTTACAAGATATATATTTCTTCTCTCTTTAGGATATCTCTTGTCAGATTTAAGGCTTATTTAAAATGAACAGAAAGCTGAAGCAATTTTCTTTATTCCATTTCAGTCTCCTAAGGCCTATTTCCCCCTGGTGAGCTCATAGCAACAGGGGGGTTTAAGGGAATTCAGCTTTCTGCAAATTAATGTCTCACATCATGAAAATTCAGGACTTTTTTTCTATATCTTGAAAAAGTAATACAGTGAGTGCGAGTATTATTTCTTGCCAGCGGGTGGAAGATGAATGATTTTGTCACAGTTTTACTGCTTGATGAGCAGTGTCCTGAGGGTCAGGCTTAAGTCTGTGTCACTATGCTGCTCATTACTCTTGAGCTAAATAAGGGCTGATTGGATCTAAATTGCCTAGCACATGGGCCGCAGATGAGCTCAGTGAGTAGGGGATGACCTGCTATTCAGGCTGGGAGTAACCCCGGTGTGCAAATGCTGCATTAGAACACCGTGGGAGAATGAGAGGCTACCGACCGCTGCCAGCAAAAGAAATCGAAATGTAAAAACTCTTTGATGCTGCAATGTTAGAATTTGAAATGTAGGAAGTGACAGGTTGATGGTACTTATCAGCTTTGGCTGGATTAGAGAACAGTGTCATCTTGCTTATATAATGACAGAAGAATGAAGCTAGCTCCCGACTACTTTGCGGCGCAGAGCTGTGGCTGTCAGAGTCAATGCTGCCTCCTATTGACAGCCTGTGCAGAAGAATGGAGAAAGCGGACGGATAGCCCTCTCGGGACGCGCTTCTCGGGCTCTCTAGTGTACCAGAGTGCGCTCTGTGCCTCTGCCCATCTGTTCCCGTTTGTTTCTGGTCTCTTCTCTTAGCAGAGAATTGCAAACCTGATTGGCAAAATAGAAAGTGTACATTTTGGGACAAGAGCGAGCCGCTGTCTTCAAGAACCGTTAGATGAGTCACCTACGTGCACTGAACTATACATGTGTGTCTCTGCTTCACAAAATATTTCCCTTTGTACTCTTCCTTGCTAGCCCCTGTGAAAGGGGGTGATCTCTGGAGAGGAGAATTAATTTGTGCCCGCGTGTTTTAAAGAGAAAAAAAAATCTGAATGAACTCAAAGGAGGGTTCAGTTACGTGAACTGAACTCATGAATATACTTGTCTTAATGGAGGAGAGTGAAAAGCAGGCAAAGCACCTGCCAGGTGCTGAACACAACACGGATTGTAGTGGTTTGTGCAGTTCTGACAGATTCAGTTCAGTGGTTCAGTAGAACAAGCTTTTGGGTTTTGTTCCCCCCACCTCCATCGCTGCTGCTTTGGAGACTGAATAACAGCTACAATGGTGATAAATAGCCACTTGCTTCATTTTTTTCCAAATTTGTTAAAGACTCTGTTACCGACTGCTGTAACCTATCAGCGTCAGCTTCTCTTACTACTAACTTACGGGACTACCCCATCAGCAAAAGCAATTTGGTGCTCTCATGAAACCGGTGACTAAATGAAGAGAAGGGATGAATCTAAATACAGTCTGCGTTTTCTGTTTACTGTTCTCTATTTTTTCTGTTTTCTGGGTATATACTATTTGATTCTTCTTCCCCTGGGATGCTTTTGCTTATGATGAAGTTTCTTCTGGGACATAAAACAACTTCCAGCTTACTTGTTTCTGGGTACCATAACAAAAAAGGAAGAGAGAAGAAAACACCAGCCTTACAAGTACAAACATTTCTGTAAAATGGTGTGAGTCTATGGGAATGAGAGAGAAAATTTTCATAAAGAACGTAATTAGTGTGAGGCTTCAGTGTTACTTGTATTATCTTAGTATTATCAGTGTTTAATGGTATCACTTCAGATCACTGAAAATGAGAAACTGTTTAGCACAACTGGTTGTAGTAGGTGAAAATGAGTTACAGAGTTTGTCTGAGTTTGTATGTGGACAAAAATTATAGGGTATTTCTCTGTGTTCAAATGGAAAGCAGAACCAGAATTTAAAATTACTTTGATATTTTGAAAAAAAAAAAGATCATCAGCAAGAGGAAATAGTGAAGGCCAAGTGCTGAACTTAGGAAGAAGAAATGCTAATACAACATATGGAATGCTAGGTGTGGCAGCCATACTGTCGAAGTACGGGGAGGTACTTTGCACCATGAGGTGAGAGAAACAAAGGGGATCTCCACATCTGGGGCTGGTTGAAGTGAGGTAGCTACCATAGCTGTTACCCCATCTGTCTCTCCGGCCCTTGCTTGTAGACTTCGCTGCCCACACAGCACAGATGGATGCAAGGTCCAGTATTGTCCCTGCACTTGCACGGTTTCTGCCTGGTGTAGGGAGGAAAACTAAAATTGTTTGTGAATGGTAGTTCAAATGGATTCACTTGTATCTTAAAAAGGGAGTGGGGGGTGGCTGTAGTACTTATGTTTTCACCTCTATTTACATGGGTATTTATTTGCATGAATTTGTAAGACCATAGTGGCTGTAAGAAAATTTGAAAATTTATTGAAATCTGTCTATTGGCTAACTTTTAACAGCGACTTTCTCTCATGCACACAGCCTGTATGATATTAGGAAGCAGGACTTCATGTGACTCTGCTTAAGAAAAAACAAATAAATTTAAATATCATTGTGGGGTGTGGTGCAGGTGAGAGGAGCTGCTTACTCTGTCTTTAGCTGTAGTTCTGTATGCAGTTATGGACATGTCAGTTTACAAAACATTCATAAATAAACTGAAAACTGGAGAGAGTCACAGAAGTGACTGATGAGAGCAGGAAGTTTGTAGACGTTTGATGGAATGATTGTAGCTAGGACAGGCTGAGGGGAGACATGCTAGTATGTAAAAGGATGTTGCAAAGAAGACAAGTAGTTCTCCATGCCAGTGAAGAAGGAATTGGCATAATTTCGGGCAGAAGTTTAATGTGGTTATTTAGAGTAGGCTGCAAATGTGAACACTCTGGCAGGCTGCAAGAAGGAGTTGTGGAATGAAATTTTTTTTTTTTTTTTTCCACTTTTTAGACAATGCATTAGACAAACATTTGCCAGAGGGTAGTCTTTGTAAGCTTACCAGACTGCTGAGATGAACTCTCTAAATGACTCTCGAGATGCTACCCAGCCCTTCACTTATGTTTCTGTGATTTGATATTAGGGAGCATTCGATGTGGCTGGTGATTGATTAGTAAGGATGCTTCCTAAACAGTATTCTGTGCTTCTCCTTACAGAACAAAAACTCCCTGAAATCAGAAGGTAAAGAAACCATACCTGAAACTGTAATCTGCCATAAAATTTAACTTTTCAAATCTGTCAATCATTTTGTAGTATCTGCACTCTTCTTAATTTCCCCTTTCTATTGGGGGAAAAAAAATTGAACCTGTGTCCTACTAGTTGTTGGAATTTCTGGGGTGGGAGTGTGAGGGTAGCTCATACTGCATGTGCAGCACAGTGGCTCTGCTGAAGAGGGTGCTGGGTTTTTGGTGGTTTTGTGTTCAAGTCTTGAAATCTGTCTAGAAAACTGCTTTGAAAATGCTTTTTAGACATTTTCTAAAGAAAGCTAATTGATACAAGGCATGTACATGTGCGTTGTCGTGTTTTATTTGGCTTGGAGCAAGTCCAAGTGCCATTAATTGCCAATGCCCTAATGCTCCAGCTTTCTTTCCAGCAGTATTAAACCAGGGACAGTGAAAATGTGCCTAATGTGAAATGAGCCTGAAATAGTAGGCCACCCTATCCTCCCTAAAAACAAAAATGGGAAGAGTAGAGCATACTCTGCAACACGTACATCATGCATCATCTCATGTTCTTATAGGGGTCCCTTCCTGACGTTACTGCGAGGAGCAAGCAGGTTGTGGTTTACTTAGTTCTCTGATAAGCTGAAGGTACTGTCTATTCTCTCTTCTTTTTCACAACCAGAAGGCCCTGTTTATCTCTAATGGGGTTAATTAAAGCCTTAGGGCAATGCTGAGACCCTGCCAATGGCTGGAAGGTACAGACATAATCAAGGCTGCAGCCCCCCACTGTAGGGAACAGAGAGGTAACCCTGGGCTTGTCACTGGCTCTGATAATACAGCTGTGCTAATTCTGTCTGAAAATACAGGAGTGAACTTTTTTTTTTGCCAAATAGTTCTGTTCTTTAATTTCTGGCTGTTACCAAAGAATGATACGAAGTATCTGGTTTAACGTGTGTGCTTGCAAATCCATGTTAAGAAACAGCAACCTTCTGGTTCGCTATATGGTAACACAGGGACTGCACAGGCAGCCACGGCAGCCATTATGCACGCAGCAGGAGCGCTCGCTGCAGCTGGGGACGTGTGTCATCTTTTATTGAGGGGCAGGAGAAGGGAGGAACAGGCAAGTACATGTGTGCTTGCCAGGACAACGAGGTTTTCTTTTACTGCTTTTTGCAGTCTTGTTTTCGTTACAAAAAGTCAACCATGAGAATAAAAGCAAATATTGTCATTGGCATTCTTTGTTTTCCTGGACAGGAATATATTGGTTAGCTATTGGCGATGTGCATTTGAAAATACTTCATTAAGTGTTCCAGGTATCTACCTAAAATATTTTAAAGCTGCTAAAGACTTGTTCCCAGGGAATTCCTCTGATTCACACCACACCTATATATTCAAGGGTATTCTACAACGGCTTGATTTGGGAAGGAAATGCTCCTTGTGTACTTGTTCAGTGTATTAGTTTACGTGGAGTTCTATATTAGGTGCAAAGATGCCATCAGAAAGTAAAGCACTGTGATAATTTCTTAAATAATAATTAACTATAGCACAACCATGATTTTCCAGATGTCATAGGGAGAGTGAATATATTCAGGCAGTCAAGGGATTTTACAGTGTAATTATTAGACATTGGGGAGATGTGACCCTGTTTAGGGTAAGAGGGAGCTATGGTTAATTGATGTTAGGGTAATCAAACTTTTACTGTTTTATTATTCTGGGACCCTAGGCTTTGCAAGAAAATGTGTGCATATGCTTGGAAAAAAGAAACCCCAAACATACGAAAACATAAGCCTAAAAGTGAGTCTTGAGATTCTGCTTGTATTACCTTGCTGTACTGAATTACTGCTATGATTATAAGTGTTGAGAAATCATTTATATTGTCTGTAAATCATCCCCATTTTACATCACAGTGAAAATTCAATACGTCTTGATTCTGAGTATTTTGTAAAGGTATCTATTTTCCTAAGACATCCAAAATTACTAGCTTTTTCCAAGTCAAACTCAAAGATTGAAGGTGTGTTTTCCTGCACCCAAGAAATTTTTGTTATTTTCTTTCTTGAAAGAAAACCTTTGGTATGTGTACAGTCTGAGCATTGCGACAAAAAATACAGTTGATGCAGTCCCCCTTTGAACTTCACTGTCTTCTGCAAGTTTAGAACATGAGGACATAAAACAGAATTTCATTTCATTAGAGTTCATTATGAAAAGGTTTCCAATGCACTGCTATGATGCTGAACCTCTGGAATTTCTAATAACTTAACCTGCCCTCTGGAAGATTTGAAGATTAAGTATAGCATTGCTACTGTCTCTTACTGAAAGTTTTTCTCTCGCTTTTTTCTTCTCTCTTTCCCACCCCCTACCCTCTGCCCCCCTTCCTTAAAACAGAGTAATTTCTGAAAACTCTTCAGCAATCCTATCTCCATGTAAATTAATACTGTAAATTGTGCTGCTAGTGAGGGTGGAGGGAGTAGTAAGAGTGGGTGGGGGGAGAGAAGAATTAAAATCATTCCAATAAATGGTTTAATTTATGCCTCAGCAGTTAAGCATGCTCCTGGTTAACAGAAATACCCTTCAGCTACACAGGATTTGGGAGGGTTGGAGGGCACTCATTTGCACATAAATAGCCATTAACTGATAAATTCCCAGAGGTCTCCTGTTGCATGCTAGTGGTTCTGACCTACTTAGCTAGCTTAAATTTGTTTTACAGAATTATTATAATTCCATCCTTGGTACTTAAACTTTGTGATTAATGCATGCCTCACAATACAATTAAAGTATAATTACACAGTTTTACAGTTTGCTATCATGGTGTTATTATTATTACAAAGAGCTGGATTTTGCAAATATTAGAAGAATTAGGGTTCTGATACCCATCACTTTGCTGTTATTAAGTGATTATGTTAAATGGGACCCCTTTATGTCTGAAGAATGAAGTGGAGAGAGGGGAATCATTAACTAACACATCAGATGGTTTCTAAGTGATTGAGGAAGAGATGTGTGGTGGGGTTTTTTTTTTTACACATCTGTAGACAATAGGTGCAAATACCTTTTGTTCATCTTTGCCGGCTGCCTATGACATGCTCTAGCACATCTGTGCTTTAGTACTTAAAAAAAGTTTCATACTAAACCTCTCATCTCTGTAATCTGTTAAAAATCATTTGCATGTGTTAAATATCTGATTTTATTATACTTCATTAAAACTTTTTATTACAGGGACAGGTTTTTGTACTCTTACTGAAAACAGTAACGGCCAGATATAGAGGTCCAATAGATCTGTGTAGTGTAGGTTAGGATGTGCGTGCAAAGACGATACAGATCTTTCTCTTGCACTCTGTAAACTCGGAGAAGTTCTCTGTGGGGGATCCTCCGTCTTTTCAGTTTGTGTGAATGAATGTATTGTATATTTATACTGGCTGCGAATAACAGTAAGTCACAAACTGCTATTTTTACCTAAATTTTAAGGGTTACCTGGCCTCCACTATTTTTCTGGTCAAACTAGTTCTGTGACTACTGTGCGTTTTTCAAAGAGTGATCCAAGTATCACCAACGTTACTTGTACATGACCCAAAAATCACTGCTGTACTGCATAATTCTTCTTATATTCTTTTTTTTTTTGCCAACGCAATTGTGCCTGAAAACTTGGGTCTTTACTTTAACAATTAATACAATTAGCAAATCAGAGGACTGGAAAATATTTGTTTCCCTATCCAATGTAAGTTACAAATCTAATTTTACTTTCTTTATCTGTGAATATGTGCTATATTGCAGACTTCACTTGTGGGAAATGGAGCAGTTGACATGTTTTCTGAATTACATTTTGTTCTTCTAAAGCTCTTAAGGTTATACCATAATATTTTTTTAGCTATAATTGCACAGTGGAAACTCCAAGTGGTGTACAGAAATCGAATATTGCATCTCAAGTCTTATTTGATTCAGCGTCTTGGATTTCATTTTTGCTTAGTTTAAAAAAACCTGTTGCTTTTGTGGTTTTCTGGTTTTTTTTTTAAGTTGTGCTATTCATTTCTTTAACAATGAAAATACTTCTTCTTTTTAATTCCAGAGAACACAAAGAGTAAAAGGCAAATAGGAATCTTTTTCTTAGAATGACTCCTTTCACATCTGTAATTTTCATCTGTATTTATGCTACTACAGTGATATAATCTCTGCTTTTGCTATTATTATTTGCTGTCGTTGAGCTCAGAAAACATTGGTCATTATTACTGATGCATGAAAGCATGCGAGCAGGTAGCCAGTAATTATGCTTGGAAGAATTTACTGTGTTCCAGGGCTTCCTACTTGAATATTCGTGAATTGGTTTTATTTCTAGTCTTTAAAAAAAATACTGCATTGAAGTGATTTAAATCATTTTCATGTGGCACAGGAAAAATGCAAAGGCACATTACCAGAAAGAAATGGTCAGCAATAAGAGCTGTTTTGCAAAGTTGGCTTGCAACAACTACCACACTATGTGGAGAAAACAGTTATCCTGTAATAATAAGACTAATGAATTCAGAAATCCATTGATTGAACTGGCTCTGGGTAGATTATGTGCAGGCTTGCTTCAAGGAGAGGAATTTATGAAATGTTTGCCACATCCAGCAAGCACTGCTGCTATAATACAGCTGCCTCCTCAGTGCTTTGCTTTGATCCTGTGGAATGAAAGGACAGGAGGATCAGCTCAGGTCTAAATGAGATTACAGCTGGTTCGGCAGCTTATCTGGTCTAATGCCAACTAGTGTGGCTTTGCACGTCCTAAGGGGTTTACAACAGAAACTGTTTATTGAGTATCATCGGTTTACTCAACACAAGCAGGCTAATCCTTCCCAGCCTCAGCATGTTGTAGGATTGTGCGTGAGCCAAACCAAAAGCTGGTGTAGCCAGGGCCTCCAGAGCCCTTTGTCTCGCTTCGTATTGATTTTTTTTACCTGTCTTAAAGACAGTAAAAAATAAAACCAATAACCAGCCCTATTGTGAGCAAAAGGTTAATCTGACCTAAAAATCTTACAAAAGCATCTTTTAACCCTAGAAGGGATGGTAGCCTTTCTCTGACTTCACTCAAGGGATTTTCTAGTTTAAGGTTTTGAAGAGCAAAATAGGAAAAACAGTGTAAACATTAAACTCTGTGCATCTTGCAGGGTCTCCAAATTCTCTTGGCAACTGCATAGAAAGCTTTAAACAGTTATTTCTGACATTATTAACAATGTGCCATCTGTCTGTGGTGTAGGTGATGCTCTGTAGCAAGGAGATGACATGCTGAACGTAGGCAGAGTAGCAGGAGCTGGTAGGTGCCACAAGGCTTCATGCTGGTTTTTCACTGTAGTGGTTTTTGTGTAAAAACATCAGAAAAGGCCTTTATTAGCTGCTTTCTCAAAAAAAAAAAAAAAAAAACAAAGGGAAATTATGAACTAGGCCAGTGCATTTTAAGGAATTCAAAAAAATACCAAACAGACCCATAGAAGCAGAATGTTTTAAAAAAATTGTTCTGCAAGGTTTTAAACAACATCCTTTTCTGTTTTGATATGAAATACAATGGAATATTAGATATAATAATATTTTATTGAACATGTTTCCTGTCTGAAGTGAGTCTTTTTTGGAAGACATTGCAGCGTGTGTCAGATTATTATAAATCAAATGTTTTTTATACTATAGAGAAAGAATAGATTAAACTCTAGGAAGCTTTGCAGAGTAGTAGCAATACATTTGCATTGAAAAGAAACACTAAGTTATTGAATCTGCATTGCTGGAATTGTGTAGGAATTTATTAGATACCTGTATTTGTATACTGTGCTTATGTAGGAATTTTAGATACCCGTATTTGTATACTGTGCATATTATTGGGAGTAATTAAGTCAGTTCCGCCATGATGCAGGGAAGAGAATTTGGTGACATACTTATGTCATTGACTGCGTGTGGCAGACAAACTAGGAACTGTTCTGAAGACTGTTGAATACTGTCTAAAAGAAAAGATGGCAGTAACTTGAGGAATTATGAATGGCTGTTTTCTCTTTACTTCACCTAATTGGAATGCATGTGTATTTTAAGCTATATGTAAGCAAAGAGGTTACCATGGATACCATGGAGGCATTATGAGTGTTGTGTGGGGAAACTGCTAAAAATTATGTTTAAGATAAATGCGAACTTTACTAATACTTAAGCCTAATGGACAAGATGTGTACAAGTTTAAAAAGTAGCATTAATCCAGTCACTTGTATTTTATCAAATCTGGTCTTAAAGCAATAGGTTGCTCTCATATAGTATTACACTTTTAGCACATTTGGAGATAAAAGCTGTTGTTGGTGATTGCTTAAAGTCTTTATTCAATCATCTCAACAGTGCAAATCAAAGCATTTTGTCAGACTGTGAGAAGTTTTGCTTGGATAATGCTTGCCACACATGCAGGTCACCAACTAAATTATGTTTTACTGCATAGCTGGTGATGGAAGTTAAATGGATGCCCAGTGGTAGAACTCATAAAACATTTTCCTGTTAACACGACCAGGCAGAATTGACATTGTTGATGGCAGTTCTGATCTAATAAACTATCAGTTCTAACAGTGATTTTTACTGTGTTTCAGAGGGGATGATGATAAAAGTTTAGCAAGCCTACCGTTCTTCCTGGATGACAGAAAATTAGCTCTACTGTCTGTATTACCAAACGTTGGGAACAATTTTAGTAGGGGATGTTTTGTACCAGAAGTAATCTCCTTCACTAAAAAGATGTATTACACGAACAGTATCCTTTAACACAACAGATAATCCATAAAGAACAGAACGGATTTTTCAGGAAGGAAATAAAATACTTTGTTTTGGAATTTGGAAACAAGTTAGTTCATTATCTTGAGTACAAGTTTGCCTGCCTTAAAAGATCTATTTTTTCTCTCTTGGAGAGAAAGATTTTGCTAAACCACTTACAGTATATGACTCCCAGCAGGTTGCTAGAGAGTATCCATATGCGTATAGCTTTTGATTTTCTGCAAAGGCAGCTAGAGGAGCTGGAGCAAGAAAGTTTCACTTTAAAAAAAGGAAAACTTTATTTGAACTACAGTTCCTCTCTCTGTTACAGTCTTGTTTTAAATTAAGAGAAACACAGACAACTTGAAGTATTTTCTCAGGCTTCCTGCCTGAAAAATGAGTGGCGTGATAATAACAAACTGCTACATGTGTAATGGTAAGACAGGTGTGTTGCTGGAAATTATATTCAGAATGTCTGAAGAGATAACTGTGGGTAGTAGTGCTTCTAGTTTGTTTGTTTTCAGTGTTTAGGGTTTGTATTTTGATACTGTTCCTTTACCTCCCCTCAGGACTTTGGGTGGTTATCCTTAGAGTCCATTTCACATCTCCTGGTCAGATCAGGAAATTTCAACTGCGATGACACCAACTCAGCATTTGAATTTCTGCAACTAGAATGGCTATTTTACCAGTTTCTCTCTGTCTTATTGGTACTTGAGTCTGGGTGAGAACATGCTCAAAGAAAGAAGCTGCATTTCTAAAGCTGTGCTAGGTAAAGGAAAATACTTGAGAGATGTGGTGAAGTTGACCTCAGTCAATTTGTTTCAAGCAATTTGCCAAACTTTGAGTTTTTCCATAGTGTAGCTAAGAAGAATTTTAATGATCTTTATCTGGCCATAAACTTACCATCACATATCTCAAATTGTAAGCTTTTCCGAAGTGATCTATATGATTGTGATCTGTTTGAATAAAACACCGTGAGCTTAAACAGAGATCCTCTTTAGTAGAGTATGTGGGTGTCTGTTTCCCAGTGTGGGGAGTCCATCCCAGCGCTGGGAGTCCATTAAACTACTGGGCTCTGAATTGTAAGAAGTCGTCTGTTTAAGGTCAACCTGTTAAGCTTTAAGTTGTTTTGGTTTTGTTTTGTTTTTTTATATCTTTATTGTGTGAAAAAATACTTTTTAAAAAGCGTGAACAATAGCTTACAGAAGATATGAGCCTGTCCCATCATTATAATTCTCTGTCAACTGGTGTTATCCTGATCTGAGTCCCACGGAAGAGCTAAAGGCAGGATTTTGGAAATGTTTGTACTTAAAAATGGGTTTCAGTACTGGCCTTTCAGAACCAGTTGATTGGCATTCCAGTCACACTGCATAGTTATCATTTCTCGTGGAATTTTTTTGCAAACAAAAGACAGTAAGGAATTGGTAAAAAAGGCTTAGCTTGTAAAAATTCAGAAAATTTATTGTGTCAGAGTCTGGGCTATTGTATAGTCATAGACAGCTACACTTCATTGCCCTCCTGGCGCTCTAGAAGAATGTGTTTCAAGTAAATTATGTTGTATAAGTAAGCAGCATGTTGGGTTCCCAGTGCAAGGAAAAAATTGAAATACTGATTTAAGTCCAGCAGAGGACCACCAAGATGATTAGGGGTCTGGAGCAAATGCCCTGTGAGAGGAGACAGAGAAAACTGAGTTTGTTCATCCTTAGGAGAAGGAGGCTTGGATGGGAGGTGGCAGGGGGAAGACATTTTATTTTGTACAATAATCTAATGGGGGGGTTATAGATAAGATGGAATCAGACCCTTTGCAGAGGTATATAGCGGTAGGAAGCAATGGACTGGAGATTGTGATGAGGGAAGTTTTTATTAGATACAAAGATAAAATTTTCACAGGGTAGTCAAACGTTGGAACAAGTTTCTCCGATTTCTCAGTAAGAATGGAGAATGCGGGTTTTGTACTCAACCGTATGTATTCAAGGCAGGACTGTTGCATGTAATACCAGGATATTCTTTGTGTGGCATCTTTTTAGATCTTTGCAAGCAAAGAGCTTACTCAGAAGGCCTTGATGGGGTTGAGTGGATCTTTCTTTTGAACATTTTGAAGAAAGGTGGTCTTTAACAGGGAGCAAATGGTGCTAAGTCAGCTTATTTCCTGTGACCCTCGAGTCTCTGGTTCTATCTCCATCCTGCTCTGATGGCAAGAAGGAAGAGCTGTCATGGAAGGTCGTTAAAAATGATCTTGTGTACCAGCAGTGATTTGCTGTTTTCAGCTAAATACGTAACAGCTAATACTGTCAGGTCCCTATATGACAAATACTAGCATTTATGTTCCTAATAAGCTACGAACTTGAATAAAGATTGTCTGAAGTGATCTAGACTTCCTGTTCTTTCAAATATGAAGTACTTTGGAAACCAAATTTAGTCTCAAATTTAAAAAAAAAAAAAAAAAAAAAACAAAAGATGTCTC
>JAVKLA010000014.1:15690003-15700192 GCA_034782735.1 Sagittarius serpentarius | reverse complement strand
AAACAAATTTAGTATAAAAATTAAAAAAAAAAAAAAAAAAAAAGAAATGATGTCTCTATAATTTCAAGTTACAGAAATGTAATTACAGTTTCTCAGTAGTTCTCTGAGAAATCCTTTATATAAAAGATGACCTCTGTTTAAAGCAAATAAAGGAATAAATCCCTCAAAACTAAAGGGTGAAGTGTCTTGTGGTCAGCCCTGACCACAGAGCCTCCAGTGATGCCTGCAAGCCCCCCACCCCACCCCAGTCAATGGTGGATAAGTGTGTTCTGTGGTTTTCTTTTAAACTCTCATCATGTGAGGTGATGTGCGTGCAGACCCCGCCCTCATGACTGAGTGTCTGCCTCTGGTAAAGAACATATTTCAGTCATGTGATGAACATACATTGAATCCTACAGCGGGGAAGACAGCATTTGTGGGTCAGGTTATGTGGCTCACAGCTTGCTAGCAGCTCGGAGGGGACCCTTGCAAAACAGTGCAGCAGAGGCTGAGGCAGGTTTACTGTTCTGAAGTTTTGGATGTCATGCGGGGGTTTATTGGGGAATTTTGTCTCAGTTTGATCAAAACTAATTGTAATGTCAGTCTGTTACAAAGATTGCTCTTCAGAATAAGGCTTTTAAGAACTGAAATGGAGCTATTGTAAGTTCTGTGAAATGGCGATGACTTAGAAATACTAAGTTTGGTTTAGGTGTTTTTTTTTTACGTAGGTGAACTAAAAAAGGGGAATACAACAGCTTAGGATAGTATCAATTTCAGTGCAGCCTATCCATTTTCTTTCCTTTATTTGTCTCTCTTCTTTCAGAGGATTAAAAAAATTCTGAATCTGACCTATGCTGAAAGTCTGCTTAGGCAAACTAAATGTGGTTTTTTTTAGCTGTTTGATTTTTCTGTGTTGTTTCTTGATATAACTGAGCACTGACTTACCTGTTCAAAGCAACAACATGACTCCGAGTGCAGAATCTGTCTGAGAGTGCTTGGCTGGGATCTGTGAACGGCTGAGCCCTGCTCCTGAAATGAGTACCTGGACTGACTCTCCTGGGACTCCAGATTTTGGGACAGCAGAGGATCACTTTGTGTGTTGCAATTTATACTTTGCACTAAAGACACAAAGAAAACGGTGATCTTAGCATATGCCTGTGTAGTACAAGGGAGAAGGTAACTTGGCTGAATCCCAGTGAAGGTAATGAAGGAAAATCGCAGTTGGGCTCAAATTAGCTGTCTTTTTTTCCCAAGACTGTTCCCCAAGCTGAAATGTGAACTAGTTGCGCTGAATTAACGCAGGTTGTGTTGTCTTTCCTGCTCTTGCAACCTTATCTTAGTTAAATGTGGTTAGGAAAAGACAACAGCTCACTGGCAGAAATTTGCTAGGGTGGCTGAAGCAGATGTAATGTACCCTCCCAGCAGACCTAGCCAAAGCAGGCTAGAGCTTTGTTGCTTGCATTTAAATTATAGTCGTAACAACTTGTCTTTTTGGTGATGTAGTTAAACCCTTTGAGAAGGGTTAAGGAGGAAGTGCTAACTAATATTCTGCAGCTCTGAATGTTTGGCTTTTCTGTACCTTTGTGTTTTAGGATTGTGTGTCTGTTCTTGTTAATATCTTTACTCTGTCTTTGAGTGTAGTAAAGATGTTGGGGATTTCTTGTTCTCCCTGTATATTTTAAAAGTATTACCAAGCACACACGACATGCTGTTGCTGTGAACACAGGGTTCTCTATTACTGTGCTTAGCTATAGAGAGGATTATATTAAACTTGGTAACCTTGCTGAAGCCCCTTTGTACATCGCTGCTATATTGATAATCTTCACATGATTCAACAGCAGTTGAAAACCTTTTATTCACAGCATTAACACTTTCCATCCCAGTGAAGATTAGAATCTTTGATATCAGGAGATGAGCCCTTTGATGTGCAGATAACACTTACTTAGTTATTAGTGTGGTCCCGTAGATGAAGCCTTGGACATTTCTTCACCTGGGCATATACAAGGAATACTCATCAAGCCTAACCATTCAAAAATGGGTAAAACTATTGATGAATGAATTAGTGGTTAACTAAGGGACTGTTGTGCTGTTTGATTGCTTACAAAATTGAATGCTTTAGGAAAATGTGTTCTAAAAGAAATCCACAATAACGTTTTTAGAGTAATTAAGAAAAACATTTCGTACTGTTCTGCATCTAAAAATAAACATTATTACCTACGAATCAGTAGATTGAAGGAGCAATATAAGATGTGCTGACATTTTGTATCTGTGATGAATGCAGACCTGTTAATGAATGGATTTCCCCTAAAATTTAAAGTTAAATGCATAGAAATTCATTGGAATTTAGTGCACCATCTTCAATAGTGGACATTGTAGAATCACAATTTCAGTGACACTTTCTTTGCCTCTCTTTAAAATAAAGGGAATCCAGCCAGTGAAAAAGAATTTCAAGCTTGATTTCCTTTTCCTTGTCCATGATTTTGTTATGCTGGTTCTTTTCCAAATACTTGCTGTTTCTTGTAATTTAATAAGAAATATTTCAGGTAGACTGCTGGCCCATTTCTCCATATATTTAAAACCTTCATCACGCAACCGGTGGAAAATTCTTGGAAGTGCTTATATGACAGCTTTCGCTTGCATCTCACGATTTATAGTATCTCTTCAGCCTGGATCATTGCAAGTCTCACTGCATCCACAGTCGTCTGGGAGAGTCAGAAGGACAGGACAGGCTGATCATAACATGTTCCAGGTCTCTTCTGCCATACAGTGCATGGGGGAAAGGTTGCTGCAGGAAGAATGTAATGAAAGAAGAAGTGGTATAATAGAGGAGGGAGAGCTTGCTGTGCTTGGAGGTCACTTCATTTGCGTTTTTGGTGGGTTTTTTTTTTCTTTGAGTTAAACTTTTCAGCAACTGCTGTCTGTCTACTTTCCTTTTTGAAGGATTTCCACGTTTCTTCCTGCAACTCCATGAGTTTTAAAATAGCCTTTTTTTAATCCTCTTGTCTCTGCCAAGTCTGCTGGTGGTATCCTGGGAACTTCTACTGCTCTCCAGTAAAGGGTGGGAATATTCAGGCTAGTACTGCTTTGGCCTTTGTGTAACTTTTACTTTCCAGTAGAAAGAAAGTAAAGGAGTATACATGAATTACATCTAGATTTTGAGTCATCTTTGTCACTCCTATGTGCTACTTCCTTCTAAAAGTCCAGAAGACGAATTCCCAAAGAATGAATATATTTAAAGTTTCAAGGGACGGCTGTGTTCAGAGATGCTGCAGCTTGACAAACTTAACATCTCTTACTTTGGATGCTTGTTTTGAAAACTTTGAAGTGGCTTAGGACATGGTCGCTTTTGCCAGTTTTAGTGGTTCCTTGATTAGGAAGATGGATAAAGCAATGAGAGGTAACTTTGCTGATTATATATCCTAACATAACATTATTGTTTCCATATTGCTGTGGAGAAGATGACTGTCTTAAAACCTGAGACTTTCAGATAACTTCTTTCTGTGTTACATGCTGTTTGTAGTGCTACATTGAAATCTAAAGAACTTAGTGAACATAGATGTAACAAATTCCTCCCTATTAGTTTCAAAGAGCCACATTTATTGAATTGTATTTCTCTAATGAAGTAGCTGCCAAGCTGTGTATTACAGCATCTGTTGTTTAAAAAAAAAATAAATAAATTTAGGAACATTGACTTAAAATTTAAATAGAGTATGTTTTCACTTTTGCTTATTTTGAGATCAGTTGCAATGGTTATGTTTTGGGTTTTTTTGTTTGTTTTTTTAATATAACCTTAAACTTGAAAAGCTTTATAAAGAGTGCTGGTTTTGATTTACTTTTAATGTCAAAATGTAATGCAATTAAATGCTTTTAATAGTGCAGTTGATAGACTTACTTGTAGAAGATACGTAAAACAAACAAAAAAACCCCACCAAAGTAAAAAGATATAATTGTTTGTGAGACTATTAAAAAATCTTAAAAGCTAGATTCCCTAGCTATTGATAGTATAATTATTTAATTACTGACAACTTGCATCATCTGTACAAATGCACTCTCAAAATAGTGCTGCTGCACTTGCGTTATAATGTTTAAAAAGATCTGTCACATTTTCCCCATTCTTTCCTATATTTTAGTGAATATCCCAAGTAATGTCTGAGAATTGAAACTTGGCTTTAGTCTTCAAATCACTAAAAGGAAAAAAGTAGTTGTTTAAAGTGGTTAACTGTTCTTAAAATATTTGTATCTTCAAAGACCTTTATGTAATTTCCTGAACAGGTTTAGTAATGAGTAAGGATCATTTAGTTTAAGGTATTTTCTGTTGATATTATTTAACTTTGGAAGGTGACCCTGAGCTAAATTGCAGTGTGTGATTTGAATGCCCATGGGCTG
Source organism: Sagittarius serpentarius (assembly GCA_034782735.1). Taxonomy (NCBI): domain Eukaryota; kingdom Metazoa; phylum Chordata; class Aves; order Accipitriformes; family Sagittariidae; genus Sagittarius; species Sagittarius serpentarius. Next base: position 15,695,827 of record JAVKLA010000014.1, on the reverse strand, counting down.
CCCTTCATTGGTTTGATTAGGGGAGATTATCTGGGTTTCTAATATACTTTAATTACTCTGCTTATATAAATTGTCACATTAGAAGCCTCTTAACTGTTGAGTCTGTTCTGTCAATGATACACTAACAATAGGAATATACTAGGCTCTTCCACTGAGATTTGAAGATTTATACCATCAATGGAAGAACTGGAATGGCTCCATTTAAACCTACTGTATCTTCAATAGGAAAGAGTATGTGATCTGCTTCTACTCCAGCAGCGATTGATGTGTGGTGAATTGAAAGGATCTGTAGCCTTTTTTATTTTGTTAATAGGCATTTTTTCAATTAAGGGAACATAATGCAAAATATGTTTTAGAATGTTTAGGGGCGATGTTTTCTTGATGTGCATGTGCCAAAACCAGAAAACAGTATGATTAGGATTTTTGGGTGGAGGAAGTTGAAGTATCTTTTAGCCATGGTTAGCTAAGGTTTTACAAGAAGCTATCATAATTGAAATGCTGCCCTAATGTCTGTGTGTGTCTCTTACAGCCTAAGCTAGTTGCCTTGGTATTCTTATTTATCTCTCTCTCTATATCTCTCTCTCCACACACACAGATATATAAACAAGTCCTTTAAATTACGGTCTGAAGCACCTCAGTCCTAGAGTGTTATGGTGATTCAGGCCTCTTTTGACCTTTTACTTCTGAGCACTAGGGCATCTGCCTGCCTGACAGCTCTGTTCAGATGAGCTGGGAGGATACCAGAACTTGGAAGACTCCTGCTCTCAAATCGCGTAGGGGTCTTCCAAGATAACTGTGGTCCGATGGCCTACAGTAACAGGTCCAGCTGAGCAGCAACTTGTTTGGCACATACAGCGTGTGTGTCTTATACAACAAACCACTCTTGCCTCCTGTGTGGGACTTTGTCTACTGCTCGCCTACAGAAAATGCAAAGTGAAGAACTGAATTCAGTGTGTGTCTGGTGGGCCCAGAGATGTCTGATTCAGTGTTATGAAGGACAGAAACCTGTGTGCTTGGAACCACATATTCAGCAGTGGGACCTTACAGTGTACTTAAATATATTTGTTTGGGGGGATTTGGTTTTGTTTTGTTGTTTGTTGGTTTGTTTTTTTTAAATAACAGATAAGACTCTGAACAATTAAAAATCTGTTACGTAGTGGTTAGGACATAATATGGGGAGGGATGAATGTCATGGGCTCCATTCCTTGTTCTGGGATTTCACATTTTTATCCAGTGACTGACTTAACGTAAAACTCGCAATCTAAGAGCAGAGCCTAATCCCCAAAACAGTCTGTCAAAACGTGATTCAGGTGCCCTCCACCCTGAGGCTGTGACTCATTGGTTGTTACATTAAAAAAAAGTGTATTCCAGGTTTTAAAATGGAGGTAGCTACTGCTGCACCTTGTGCAGCTTGCTTTTCTTTGGTGTGGGTTAGTGATTATCAGATTTTTGGGCCCCAGTAGGTGGAGATTGTGGGTAAGACGCTCAGCTCAAGGGTTTTGTATAGCTGAATTGCAGACACCTAGGGAACTTCCTGGTCAAAAGAAGGTGATCTGACTAACTGAGCAGTTTCAGAATTATTATCCAGGAGTCTGAGATCAGTTTGTGCCTTGCTTTTTAACCATTACATCCTTTTATCCCTTTAGATCTCATCCAGCATCTAAGAAGTATCCATTTGTGCGTGCTTTATATTATTGTACCTGATGAAGGCATGTTGTAACACTGGCATGTATGATGTTGTGCGAGCCAGTGCTATAAAACACTTAAGCACAAATGGATGAATTAAAGCATTTGATAAAAATCCTGGATGTTAGAGTTCTGAAAAGCATCCCTCTTCCCTTCTTAGCCTTCCCTACCTCATCACACCAATCAGTGATCATCATACACATACATAACCAGGCATATTATTCAGACATCCTTTTTGCAGTAAACATTTAAACATACAGTTTATTGTGGATTATTGAAGCAAATTAAACTGAAGGAAGAACACTGAAACATGATTTAATAAATACTGATCTGATGGGGGCACGTTAATATTTGATAATATTGTATCATGATTTTTCCAGTTCTGTTTGTACAGTCAGCAGTACAGCTCTGTGAGGGTGGTGATGCTATCATTAGGGCTTACATAGTGCTGACACTTTCATTACAAACTGGGATTTTTTCAAATGTTTCTTTTAATGGATAGGAAAATTTATTTTTGGCCTTAAGTTTCTCACGTTGCTTATCTTTCTGAAATCTATTTTTTAATTCCATAAAGGTGGGTGAAAAATCTGTTGTCTTTTGAGAGGTCTTTTTGGTTGTTTGTTTGGGGGTTGTTTGTTTGTTTGTTTTTTTTTCAATTATCAGAGTGAATAGGCTGTTGCTCAAATATGAAGAAACTTTGTAAATACTTCGTATGTGTATTGCAGATATGGAAACAACTGAAGTTGAGAGATTCTGATTTGAGGTGAGATTGCCGCTTCTGTGCGGTTCCGACTGCAGTCATACCAGTCTGAATAGAGTGAGTGCTATATAGAGGGATATAAAAAAGAAATTGTATCCCAAAGAGCTTAGACAACAGATTTAAAAGAGGACTTGGATATTTGAATCAGACGGTAGAATTTAGTCACCTTCCTTCATGCATGTTTCACTGAAACAGCCTGAATGTGGAAGTGTCTTGAGAGTGTGTATGTGACTGTTTTAACCACAGAAGTTCCCTAGGTATCTAAACTTGTGTGCCCAGAGACACTAAGGCTGTTTTCACAGGCCTTAGCTGTTTAGCCTCCAGCTTAGGCGCTTTGAGGCCATAAGCTAGATGTTTTAGCACTTAAAATTCTCGTAAGCATGCTGTCAGTGCACTTACTAAACATGCCGATAACCAAGAGTTCAGTGCAGAGCTCTGCAACATGGCATACCTGCATTCATAACTATGGCCAAGAGAAAGAAAGTTCACCTCTTTACATGTTGGGTCAAGTGGTCACATCATTCACCAGTCATCAGGAAGCCAAAAGTCTTTACCGTGCGATGCCTGAAACCTATATCTGTGACTCGCTGCCAATCTGTAAGCATGGTTAAGGTGGGGGCATTTTCTTCTTGGAGGAGCTGGGCCACTGTGGAACCACTGTGCAGCTAGGGTGCCAACTCTGTGAATCCAGATCCATTTCATTTTCATGAATCTGCATGTGTAAGAGAGGTAGGTTCATACAGTTTGTTACTTGTACCTTGGCAAAGCTCCACAATACTGCATTGAAAGCAGACTTGAACCCAGATGCAACCGTTTTGTCCTTGCCTTTGTGAATGCCAGTATTATAGTCCATCCTTAAACTAGCTTATCTTTTTTGAATGTTTTGAAAAATTAGGTGCAAAAGTAATTAACTCTAAAAATGTATTCTGCTTCACACTGTGTGTTATATTTTATGGTAGTATAACAGGTTATGATTTCAGAAATGTACATGTATTTAGTGTAAACTGCATATTTGAAGCACAGACATAAAAATAAGTAAATGCTTATGAATAAATTATTAAGTAGAAGTTGACAGTGAATTTGTCAGCATGGGAGTTGGTATCTGTATGGATCAATGAAATAAGTGCTATAGTTGCAATTTTCTGTAACTATCATGTAACTAAATGGCATAATGGTCAACTAGTTGAATACCCATACTGGATTCTTTTCAAAGGCATATGGAGGCCACGCAAGGCTGTTTTTCAGCTTAATCTTGGATAGGACTGGTTACTGGAAATGTGTGTGGCTTCTGCTGAAACTGTGCTTCCAGTTCTGGTCACCATAAGAAGCAACAGTTCTGGTGGAATGAAAAGAAGAAATGAGTAGAGGTGTTAAAGAAGTATTGGTGGTTTATGGCATTTGAAGAAAGTGAAATTGGATGAGTAATTTTGAACTGAATTCTTAAGTGCTGCTTGGTAAATATTGTTTGGTCACTGAAGCTGAGTGGACTGCTGTCTAGCAGAGCTCTCGGAGTTTTGCACCTGTAACAGTAGCACAAATTTTGAGTGTATCACTGCTGTGAGATTTATACAACCACAGAAAATATGACTGGATAGATTTCTACAGCTCAGTCTTTTGCCATACAATAGTGCTATATAATTTCTTTGTATCGGCAAGTAAGGGGGAGGGGAAGCAGAAACACCTTTCCGTATGAAATGGAGTAGTGTCAACACTGGCACTTCTGTTTTGGTTTTTATTTTAATGCCTTGTTTATTGTGTAACTTGTTGCTAATCTTTTGAGCAGAAACAAATACACTTTTCATTGCATTCATGTGGCTTTTGATTTTTGGGAGACCTTAAGCTGATAACTTCACTGTTGCACGTATTTCTGAGTAGCTGACGTCACCTCTGTGTCTGGGGTTTGTTGAGAGAATGTAAAGCTCTTCTGTCTTCTCCACCAAAATCAAAACTCTCACTTTAGTGTTCTCTGCGTCTGCTAATCTCCATATCTCTTCAGTCCTTTATGCTGAAATTTTCATAGCTACCCATAGCTGAAGAAGCCTCATCTTCCCATAGTCGCTTCTGTTGCTGTTACCACCTCTATGGTGACATTAAAATAGGACCAAGGCACAATGCATTTGCTGCCAAAATATCAAAATGAGAAATTATGTTGATAGTCTTACAGTGATGCAAAAAGAGGGAGAATGTTTGGAAGGGAAATCTCCCAATTCAAGTATTATTCAAGCTCCATTGATCTGCAGAGAGCACAAAGCCCCTATTACCTGTCTTTGAATCTGAGTGTGATGATGCTGTTTCGTTTCACTTTGCCTGAGTTTTCCTTGAAAGAACTGATGTTAGTAGTTGAAATTCTAAGCATCAAAGCCATTTATCATTTTAGAAATACTCATATATCTCTACCCAGTCTTCCTAGATTTATCCAAGGGTGTTGGTCCTGCAGGTGTTGTTTTTTAATTATTTATTTGTTTCAACATCAAAAGGTCATTCAGGTCCTTTAAAAAGACTTTCCTGAGCTTAATCTTGGCTGTACTGGGCGGCTGAGTTCTGTGGATGCTGTGGCTGGCCTGGCATGGTCTGGGAGCAGAGGAACTGGGAATATAGTCTGTGGAGAAACCAGTGCCTGTATTTACAGTCTGGGAGCCCCTGAGGGTGGTAGTATGTGTCCCCGGCAATGCTGGTAGGAGGATCGCGGTCTTATGTCGTGTTGGGGACTTCTGAACCCTTGTAGATCAAATTAAATGACATTATATTAAGTCTGGATGCCTGTATGCAGCCAGTGCAGATTATGGACTAGTAGTGACGAGTTTCTGTTATACAGGTAGGCTTCTGCATTTTATGTGTTTTACTTTTCCAGCTTGGCCTAAAGTTTCACTCCATTTTAGTAATCCAGGCTTGCAAAGGCATGGTTTATGATTACAATACCTGCATCCTGATAAATGGCTGAAATTCCGTACCCAGGTGTAGGATCTAGAAAGTAATCCCATGTGCTACTGCTATACCTATATGTCTAGCACAATCCTCATTCAGGTAGCACAAACATTCCCTTCTTTTATAAACCCAGGGTTTATTTGATCTGATGGCAAAATGGAAAAAAACGCCTCTTTTTACATACATAGCAAATCCATGATTGAAAACAGGTGGAAACAACACCAAGTTATTACCGTTGTAATGAGGCAACTGGTGGTTCCAGAGCTCTTAACACAATGGAAAACTAGATGTATATAGGTTCAGAAATTGAGTGGTGTTTGGAGCACTGTGTTCAGCTCTGGGGCCCCCAACACAAGGAGGACATGGACCTGTTGGGGCGAGTCCAGAGGAGGGCCATGAAGATGATCAGAGGGCTGGAGCACCTCTCCTATGAGGACAGGCTGAGAGAGCTGG
>JAVKLA010000014.1:15667947-15686273 GCA_034782735.1 Sagittarius serpentarius | reverse complement strand
CCCCCGGGGGGGGGGGGGGGGGGAGTGAGTGAGCGGCTGCGTGGTGCTGAGTTGCTGGCTGGGGTTAAACCACGACACGATTCAAACAGAATTTTTTAAAAGAATATTTTACATTCAAGGACAATTTTTAGAAGGTTGATTACATGACTTGTTTTTTGCTGAACCCTTATGGTCATGGTCATAAAACTATTTCACAATTCATTTTAATTATTCATCTTGCTTTACACTGAAGGGTTTTAATCTTGGAGTACAACATTCTATATGTATGTGAACTCCACGTGCAACGAGTCAGCATGGCAGTGAATAGAAAGAAATCCCCGTCTGATCTTTAACATCAGTAGCTAGCTTTGTATTCTGTAGTTACAATGAAATCTTGTATTCATTTAACTAAAACTGAGGGAAGTGAAGTATAAAATATTTTTTTCCTATAGTGATGTGAATTAGATAAAGTTACAAGCTCCGAAGTACCAAGTTAGTAATGGAAAAGTTAAAAGACCCTTCATTTGAAGCATCTCTGCAGTAGTTAGCAGGTAACATTAGTGAAGGAGGCAGCGTGCAACAGTAGCGGTCTCTCACTGCCGAAGCACGTAGGGGAAACAGCAATACAAATCAAAGGAAGAGGTTGTTCATGTCAGAACTTTCGTTCGTTTCCTGCAGCGTCATATCTCTTTATTTTATATTAAGACAGCGAAACAGCAAGAAGAACAGTCTCTTATAAACTCCCCTTAGAAGCCGGGGAGCGCAGTTGTGACCTGCTCCATAGAGAAGTGTCAGGCGGCCCGGCAGAGGAAGGCAAACCCTTCCCGCGCTGTACCAGCTTCCTGCCTTGGAGGTCGCAGCCCGGAGGAGAGAGCCGCTGTCACGGCCCTCCTGCTCCCCCTGCCAGGCAAATACCCTGGGTCTCACATTATCGTTTCTGGCCCCCATTTCTCCACCCGTGTTATGGCTGTTGCTGTCGAAACGACGTGATAATCTGGAAGCAGTCTGGCACAAATTGCTTCCTCACCTACGGCGGAGTGGGGAGTCTGTGCGACCTCCTTTTTTATTCCAAGGCGCATAAGCCAATGTGAAGTCCTTCATAGCCTACACCGTTAATTAAAATAGCTTCATTGTTGTTTCTGAAAACTAGCCTTTTCTAATTCAAAGTTAGTTAGCTTCTCAATGCGTGCAGTTTTATAAATCATTATTTTAATAAATGAATAGTACATTTATATTTAACTTGAACTGGAGATTTTCGGAACTAGTGAGCCCGTTTATTTCGTTGCCCTCCAAAGTGAGTTTTCCTGACTCATTTGATGCCTCTCATTTCCTTTAACTTAGTAACTGCCCAGCATTTCAGATTACACTTTCTTCCTCAGTTTAAATGCGTTTGTCATTTGCAGCATAAAGGATGTGCTATATTTTTTATGCGTAGTGTTAGATACAAATTCCATAGTAGACCTAAGGGAAACAGCAAAAGGTTATGCTTCATTAACAAAAACTCTGCGCAAAGTACTGTCCCAGTTTCTATATCTGCAATTGTTCTATGAAGATCCTTTTTTTCAAGAATAAGCTTGTCCGTAGTGCTTTATTTACACAGTAGCTTCTGATACGTGAAGGTCTATCCTAAAAATAGAAAGATACCCGCTTTAACTGAGTGAATTCTTTCCAAATACAGTTCTTCACTGTGAGAAGTGTGTAAAAACAACTAAGCAAATAAAAAAGCTCAACCCTGTAAAGCACAGTAATACTTATGTGTACAAGGGAAGAAGTGGTGGATGGAGGTAAGAAAGGGAAGCCAAGAAGACAAAAAAGCAAGTTTTTAAGACATCTTTTTTGTTGCATAGGTGGTAAAGCTATTCCTTCTGGATTTATAATCTGTGGTTTCATGACTATGTTTAAAATTGCATATGTTTGGATCCATTTTCCCTCCTTTGCATTCAGTGTGCCATGTTGACCTACAGACTCCTTGGGACAGAAACTACATTTTAACATGTGTACAAATGCTATCTGTTAGAATAGTTGCCCAGTTTTAATTGAGATTTCTGGTACTCCCAGACTGCACATTATTAATCATAACTTTTTTTCAGTGCTTTCTAGTAGAACAGGGATGTATTGGGAAACCATTAATAAGTTGCCATGTTTTTTTCTCTTTAAAATCAGGTTTTACTCTCTTAGCTTTGGATATACCCAGCAAAGCCCTATCAGATCTCCAGCCACAGCCCGTTCTATCAATGATGCAGCTGTTTGGATGGGATGACATGGTGTGGCCTCAGCTGGTGTCAAGATATCTAAGTCACCTCATTCAAAACAGGTGAAAAATCGTGACTGCTTGTTCTTCCAGTACCCTCTCATTCCTTCATTAGACTTGTGGAAAATATTGCTTCAAACAGTAATGTTTCATTAAGATGGCCCGAGTTCTTTGCATCTGTTAAAGTTCTAGGTTTCTTGAACTCTTATGGGACATTTCACAGGGGATAGTGGGCGTTATTTGGGTTGGATTGTTTGTTTTTATGTGTAAATAGCTTAAGATACTAAAAATTTGTCAGGAAGATAGGTAAGTATGTTGAAAAAGTTGTCTTATATGTAGCTAACCACTTGTTTTTTCCCAATGGAAACAGTGTTGTTACTAACAGATTTTGGAAAAAGGGGACCTAGACGGTATCTTCAGAGAAGTACTTCCATGAAGAGCAATACTGCATCAAAGTGAAATACCTGAACCCATAACCTATTTTTAATTTGCATAGTCATAGTTATCCACCCCCTTCTATTGTTGTTGCACTTGGGCAAATTTGTTACAGCTTGGCAAGGCAGTAGCCTCCTGCCCTAGCTGCACTTGAAGTTGAATAATGTAACTTGGTAAATTTTAAAATTTCTAGTTAGAAGTACTGGTCTTATTTTTCCCCTACCAGTTACAATTAACAGAAAAAATTAAATCTTATAAAAAGTCAAGATGAACATTATTACAGAAATCTGAAGATGCTCTATAGTAAGTACTCAATGTTTTTAAATATCTTGACTTCTTCAAAAGAAAGAACTACTTCAGGAAGCTGAGGAGGATGAGTTGGGCAGTATTGAAAGTATAAGGAAAATGATTGTAAGGAAATGCATGCATTAAAACTTTCTTTTTGACAAGCTTGGAACATTTTCTGGTTGCATGCTAATGTTCATGTAGCTCAGGTTTCTGAGACCTGCTAAATGGATGCTTTAAATTAAATAAAGGTTTAGAAGATTAATGACGTTCCTGTGTTTTACATGCCAATGTTGAATTTTCACAGAATCACAGAATTGTTTAGGTTGAAAGGGACTCCTGAGATCAGGTAGTCGAACTTGTCCAATGGTTCTGCTCAAGCAGGGTCAGCTAGAGCAGATTGCCCAGGACTCTGTCCAGTCAGAATTTTATAAACCTTGAGAAATTATTTGCTTTAAGTAGACCTCTATGAACCTTGAGAGAGATGGATGGTGGTGGTGGTGGATGGTGTGGTGGTGGTTTTTTCCCCCCCTTGCCCTGCTTCTAAATCAGGCTTTGGAAGCAGGGGAGGTGAGAGATGAGAGAGAAAGAGGGAGCGTTTCTATGTTGGACTGCATGTGAAAGTGAAAAATGTTGCACATTTTTAGGGTACATACTGTACTAAGGAGCATAGCTGTGATCAGGATATGGTAAAGACTATTTCAGTGTGATCAGCAAAGATGAGGCTATGGCCTTCTTGGAGGGAGATGTTAAAAGAGATGGAATGTAGTTCCCCATGAGTCAGTTTGGAACTCAGGAGAGGAGCGTTCAGTCCTCTGATTTGCCATATTTCTTTTGTATGATCTTTATAGGGTGAGTTTCATGCAAGGTTGCAGATACCTAGCATGTGCTGAATGAAATAGGAGTTAAGCACATAAATACCCATTTATAAGTTGAATTTTGTCACTCTTCGGGTGAGATAAGAAAAACATTTTGATGCCTAAACTGGAATTTTGGTATAATTTAGGTGCTTAAGGCTAATTACTGTTCCCCACAGTAAACACTTAAGTGATTGAAAGCAGTTACTGAAGTATTTGTTAGCAATATTCATTAAGCACCCGACATTGTTATATATGTATCTACACACACGTTGCTATGCTGGCTGAGGTAACGTTTACTGTATTTGGAACCACAGCCAAAGCATTCATGTTCCCGAGTCTTTGGGAGCACAGTTGCATTAGCAGGTGCAGAGCATGCACACATGGCTAGTATTGAGTTCCCCATACAGCCCTGCTGCCATAATTTCATGTAAAAATGCAGTCAGTATTAATGATAGCTACCTGGTGTACATTAGTTGAGAGGGTAGAGCACTTGTGCAAGTATTTGGAAAACCCAAGTTAAGTGGGTCTTGCACTCTGAGGGAATTCAAACCTTTATTTCCAAATACCGCCATAGAAAGGAATGGGAGGACCTTGCCCTCCTCTGGCAGGTTGTGCCGTGGACTAACTGAAAATGTTGGGTTCATGGATCCATATTGAGAGGACTAGCAGGAGAAAGCATGACTTCATAGTTGAGTGATGATGGATATTTGTCTTTTGCTTACACGTGTGTATGTTCTCACTCTCTCTCGCTCTCTGCTTTTCTGAATCTTCCCCCCTGCTGGAAGCACTGACACAGACACAGAGGCAAATATTTTTGCCCCTAAGCTGTTGGGGTTGCAATTGCTCAGCCTCAAGGAGAATTGTCTGTTTCCCCCATCAGTTGCCTGAAGGCCAACAAGGTAAAAACTCTGAAGTATCTGAGACTAGGTGAAGGTATGTCCCTGCCTCATCAACAGAGCTGTAAGGTGCTCATATTTCCTTGTGAAAGGACAATGAGTACCTAAGTTAAGACTTGGTAGAAGTATACAGAGGTATCGTACTCTAAACACTGTAATTTTATTATATGCTAGTAAGACAGCAATTTTTTTGTAGCATGATTCGTGTACTTACTTACCTTAGGCGGTTGTAGAGCAAATGTTATCAAAGTATCTAAGTGCTGGGATCTTAAGACTTCATGGTTACTGCGCTCTGATAATTTTCACATCAAACATTCTCAGTTAAAAAGTAAAAAGATTATTTTGTTGCTGATGCTTTTCTATACTCTGCAAGCTCTGCCTGGTCTCTTTAAGACTGAAGCTTGTTCTGCATATCAGCTATTCCAATATCGATAATAAAGCTTCTGATGGACAAGCTGTGCCCTTGGGAACATGCGCACAAGCTTTGGCATTTCTTTTGCAGTAGTGCCTAAACGTTCCTCTCCAGATCTGTGTTGTGTAGCACGTGATAGTATTATAACCTGTTTAACTTTGAGCATATGTGTAAGCTTACTGGTTTAAAAGGACCAATTGCCATGCTTCTAGCAGGTAGTTATTGTACTTTCCTTTCATAAAGATTAGGAGTATGTTCCTCCCCAGTTTTAGGAAGGTGCCCAAGTGGCCTACCAATGAGCAGGCAAGGGAAATAAGAGTAAGACTACAGCAGAAAGTGATTTTGTGAGCCTTTGGGGCCAAGTAGACTAGCTGTGTACATCAAGATTACATGAGGCTGGAATTGTTTATACGTTACTGCAAAAAGCATTAAGTCCATAGGCATCCTGGTTTTTTTTTTTTTTTTCTTTTGGTACTGGAATTTAATTTTCATTTTTTATATTTTGTTTGCTTGCATTTGGTCTCCTTACTTATTTTGTCAATAGTACTTCAGCAGGGATGTTCAGACAGAATATACAGTTGTCATTGGTTTTAACTAAATGAAATGGGGAAAAAAAAACTTTTAATGTTGTTTAGTGAGAAACAGAATCCAGTTTGGTTTCCATCTGGACCTGTGTTGAGTTTTTGTTGCAAGCATGAGTAAAAATTCAGTAGAAAATAAGTAGATTTATATGTACATATATCAAGAAAAGAGTACAAGCATTATTCATTAAAGTCAAAGCACCTAGGACTGACCAGGGAGGAAATCTCTCAAATAGAAAGGTGTAACTATTCTCAAGAAATTTCACTGACCTGAAGCACACGTGGAGCTTATCCGATAGGAATTGGAAACAGGGTGTAGAACAGACCTGCTGTCCGTTAGCGAGGACGTTCTGCAGAATTAATTATTCAGGGCTGATGTGCCTGGGAAAAAGTGACTACAGCGGCTGCTCATGGTGGTAATGCAAGTAAAACTTTGGGAATACTGAACAGTAGAGTACAGGGATTGTGCACTGAGTGTTGATGGTGCTGTTGACTCTGGCCTGACACCTGGCTGGCAGAACAGTAGCAAGTGTTTGAAAATATATACAGCAAGTTTGCTGTGTGGGGGAATGTATATACTTGTGTGTGTGTACATACAGAAATGCATATGTCTGTAAGTGTACATCAAGTATAGCGGTTTCCTTTCTCATCTCCAAGGTGCCTTTTTATGTTTCCCTTTTTGATCTGTTTCTAACATGACGTATCTAAAGCAGACCTCCATCTTTTTCATAGTTAGGACTAAGCAGAGTAGCTTGGGGCGCCTAAGCTAGTTTTATATGAAAGGCTGGAGTAGCTTAAGCAGTGTTAATATGAAGTTCCAGGTTGATTCAGATAAACTATTTCCAGCATTGTACATCGTCAATTTAGAGAATACTGTCAAATTCTCCATTGTTAGAATAAGGTGTTTCCCATTGCGTGAGTTTATCCCCCTCTGTTTTGTTTTATGTAGCAAAAAACATGTATATGTGTATATATGCTTTTTTATTACTGTGTGTGGCATTACTAAATTTTTCATGTTCTCTGTATTTGGGCATCAGGATATTGTGAGCAAAGTCTGTAGAGTACACAAAAGGAATGCCAGTTGGCTTTTCTGTTACTTTAACTGTGTCTGCACACTGTTTCTGTATGTCTACAGCCAGATGAGACACTCTGCCACCTTTTTGCTTACTTTTATTAGAACTCATTACCTTTTTCTTCCTCTTCTACCTATGCAGTGCACTGTGTGAAGCTTTTTCTAGTATGGGATATACATCCTATGAAGCTTTGACAGTACGTTCTTGGTTTCGATGCATTTTGCAAATGTTCATAGATCAACCAAGTGGTATGCTGGCCAAGACAGATGCTGAGCGAACAGTTGGTAAGTGTTCACATTTCCCTAATGTTTGCAGTTACGATTCTGTATTGCAAAACTGGCAAACATTTTCAGCTAATTACAAAATGTATTTTTGTTTGTATTCCTTTACTTTTACCTAATTACAAAATGTGTTTCTTTATGCTGCTTGTGCTATTTATTGATAGTTTGCCTGCTCTGCATATGACAAATTTACCGCAAACAAAGATAAAAGAGCTTGTTTCCTTGGAAGCAAAGAACAAAAACTTGCTCCCAAGGAGACAAGCTATTTTTCCCCCATGGAGAAACTGCTCTGAAAAAAGTGAAAATCTGAAGTAAATAGTCAGAAATCATGCTGTGAATGCCCTAAAAGGAAAAAAAAAAGAAAAAAAGAGGGAAAAAATCCAGTTGCAAGTAATTCTTCCCTTTTCTCTATTGGATATTTTGTGGATATTCAGTGTCATACTTCATCACTTCTATAAAACACTGCAGTTCTAATTATTTGTAGAACACATCTTCTAGTGACTATTTTTGATACACATTTTGTAGATTTCGAAGAAAACTACCAGTAAAATGTAAGACTTGGTTATACATACTTAATACCCTTCAATCTTATGTGTCTGTATTAGAAACATAACTAGTTTAGACACACGTTCTTTGTCTAGAGAGATGCAGTTGGTTGCAGAATCCTTGTATTTTAGACATTTTAAAATCATGTTTCACTTTATGATTTTGGGACTAAAGTAAATTGGAAAGCGTAACTGTACACTATATTCACTGCTGTGCTCTCTTGTAACAAACAGGGAAAGCCTATATGAAGCAGCTGACTGAAATGACAAGACTGATTTTTAAACTCTCAGAAGTAGAAAACATTCTTTCAAAGGCTCAGGTTGAAGAGTCAGTTTTCAAGCAAGACCCTAAAAATGCTCTTGTCCAATTCATTAAGGTACTGTACATCTCTGTGTTAGCTTCTTAGGGCAATTTTAGGGAAAAGGAATTATGTATCAAGATTGTTTGCTGTACGAAAAGAAATTACTCACACAAACCTTGTGAGAGACGTAGTAAGTTTTATTTATATTTATTTCAACGTTTCCGTTTTCTCAGGCTGTTGGTAGAACTTACAGTGGCCTTCAGACACTCCCGGAGAAATCTGCCATGGTAGCAAAGACTCTGGAGTACTTAGGTGATGTATTAAAGTATGTAAAACCTTATCTGAAGATAAAAGGACCTCCAGAAGGTCTGCAGCTTACATATTGGATCATAGGTAATTATTTTTCAACCTCCTTTCTTTTAGGAAATAGTTTGAAGGAATCAGTAAAATGTGACTTGTAATACTGTTTGGGTTTTTTTTCTCTGTACTGTCTATCTTAATGGTTTAAAAAAGCAAAGCCACCAATATGTTAGTTAGATACTTCATTTTCTTGCACTGTTTTTCTTTGGTTTTTATCCTGATGCCTAACCTTGTGGGTTTTCTTAAAATTACCCCTGCAAATCAGTGTTTTCAAAAGTAAGATGTTTTCATGTCTCTTACCACTGAAAACCACCTGTTTTACCTAAACAAAACTAGAAACAGCGACAAGCTAGAGAAGCAGCGTTATGACATGCTACATCATATTTACTGGAGTTACAACAGTGAAGAGGCTGGCTTAGGAATGTAATTTGCTTCCTTTTAGAACTTTATTGAAGCTCAAATTCTAGCATTTGTTCATTGAAGTGTGGAACCACTGATAAGATGGAAAAATATGAGTGCTGTTTATTATGGATGAATGTGCCAGTCTGACTCGCTCACCTTTAAAAACAGGGTTAAATCTTATGTATCTTAAAGACAGAGGTAATGATTTGCATGTACGTGCAGCGTACATCATGATTATAAGGACTACGGCGAAAAGTGTGGTCACGATGCAGAAGGTGCATCAAATGTCATGGATATGAATTTTGTAAAATACTGTACTTTTCTACTGCAAGATCTGCATATTTTGTTATGCAAGATGTATGTCAAATTAAATGTTTTTTGATATCCAGATGTTGGGCTAGAGCCTTGTAAAGTAATTTTAGATTGGTATTTTCCTTTCTGTTCTTTGCAGTAGGAAATGATTAATCTTCAGTCATGCTGTTGTGTGTGAGAAATTGTCCTTTCTTTTTAGTTAAGAAAACATAAACAAAGTTTAAAAGAAAAAAAACATTTAAGTGTATTTCAGTCACGTCTTCACATTCTGTGGGCTTGTTAAATTATAAGGACAAAGCAAGAAACTTAACCACTCTAAACACCTCCTGTCTGCGGTCAGATTGTGTCTTCTACTGTCCCATACATCACAGCGGTGATAATAGAAGGAGTACTTTTAGCTGGAATGAGCATGTTTCTTTCAAAACAGGAAGCTTAGACAACCTTATTAGAAGTATTGTTAAGTGATCGTTCTCTTTCTCTATGATTGATCATTGTGTTTTCTTTCACTCCACAAGATTAATGTTGTTTTGCGTTGTTTTTAGAGATGGTAATGAATGACTTTTATGGATTAGTAATATCTTGTAACAGCCTACTTTTGATCTTTCATTATTTTCAAAGTCTTAAGCATATTTTCTTGGGATATTCCTGTATTTTCAACACAGCAGACTTTTTCTTTGTTCTAATTAAATATAAAGTTAAGAATGTCTGTGGAACTACTACATAGGAATGTTGTTTTATTTAATCTGTTTTGAGTATTAACACTCATGAGTAGAGAGTTATTTTCTCAAGAAAAATTACACCTCACCTGCAATAAAGATGTTTCTCGAAGTTAGGGTATTTATACATCAACACCTTTTAACTTTTTTTTTTTTTATCAACTCAAAAGGTAGGTCTTAAAATTGGCTCAAAGCTGTGCAAGTGATATGTTCGGGTGTTGAAAAGAAGAAAGTTGTTCTCTAAGGCTTTCATTTTGTAAACTTGAGAGCCCACAAAGATCTGGAGAGACCATGCTGGTTTAATGGAGTTGGCTGCCCCTCATTCTTTTTAATCTGCTGAATTAGATACATTAAATACAATTTGAAAGATACTTAATGTTTTCCTAACATTGAATTGCTATATGAGTAGTTGCTAATATGGCCACAGTGGTGTTAGATAAATGTGAAGGGAAGGCAAAGGCAGTGGCTTTCTGTAAAATGTGATGAATGCACACAGTAAGGTAAATGTTTAAGTCCATGTGTGCTGATTGCAATAGTGTTATGTATGAAGTTTAGTTAATTTTTCTGCAGGGATGCGAGAGACTGTCCTTTCTTTAGCATTACTGTACTATTCCTAAAGCACCTTCACCTGCCTAAAAACTTGTAATTGTAATGTATTGAATCAATTTAGTACTTTCATTTTGCTGAACTGTAAATGGACTTTGAGTCATCTTGACTGGGCTTTTTCTAAGGGGATAACATGGAATGAGTACACGGGAGTGAGACATTTCAGTTGCTGTTGCTGCTCTTGGATTATCTAATTTAACATAATTGCCTCTTTAGACTTTCTTAATTATTTTTATTTTCTGACTGTAAATTGCTTTGGGATTTCTTGATTTTTTTTATTTTTTTTTCCAACAGGATGTCTGGTAAAGTTCTGGGCACCGATACTGGCTACTTCCAAAGCACAGCAACTCTTGTTCCGCATTGTGGATTGCTTACTGCTGCCACACTCTGTGCTCCAGCAGGACAAAGAGCTGCCTGTGGCTTTGCTGTCTGCCATTCAGGAAAGCCTACCTCTTTATCTTCAGGTAAATATCTGAACTCTGTTATCAGCAGACAAATGTATCTTCAGGAAAATATTCATATTGCAGAGAATATTTTCTTTTTCCCTAATCAAAACAAGCGTTGACTGAATTTAAAGAAGCAGCAAGAAGAGGTTTTTCTTCCTGTAGAAGTGGAAGGAAAAATGCCACCCCACTGGCTTTCCTCTCATCTCATGCAGCTATGCTGTGGTAGGCTCCAGAGCTGCTAGTCTAATCGCTGTGTATAGAAAGCTTTTAACCAGCCTGCTGTTCACACTGGTCTCTGATGTGAGAGATTTCTGAAACAGTGGATCAAATAATCATAATATGTAGCAAGACACTTGTTGAGATGACAGAGCAAACAAATGTTTTAAATCATCCTTGACTTGTCTAATTGTAGATAATTCAAGATGAGCTACTCTTTTTTCATTGCTCTTAGGAACAAAAGACAATTCTCTGTGTATCATGGCATTGTTTTATCTTAATAGTTAGAGAACGTTTTGCTGAATCAGGTTCCTGCTGCTTACGCTTACATGACTAAAGCCTTCTTGCCCGTTATTTCTCCTGTTCTTCCCTCAGCTTACCTATCACTCTTGAAACCTGTAAGGCTTGTTGATGCTGTAGGAAGAGACAAATTCCTGCTGGTGACGAAGACAAAAGAATGTATTTTAAATAAGTTGACATGTTTTTCCTTGTAAATCCTTGGGTCTTTTTTGCTTACTGTTTTCCCTTCCCTCTTAAGTCTTCACTTTGATTGCAGTCTTAACTGATTACTTTACAGGATTGTATTGTGAAACAATGCAGTGGTGACATTGTAAACATCCCTCAGACTTATTCCTTTCAAAAGTTGCATTGTGAGCGATGGCATGTCATATGGAAGTGAACACGGTTATATAACAATGTGCAGAATATGACTTGCTTTGCTGCTCTGTAGGTATTTTCAGAAGCTATATACGTGTAGGACCATCTGGACACTGATATTACCGGAGAGTGTGACTGTCTGCTTGCTAATTTAGTATTTTAGTTGGAGAGCACTGTTTCTCTGTAGTCTGCACATACAGATGTAGCTTTAAGATGAAGCCCCTCAAGTTGGTTTTGAAGTTTGTGTTGTGTACCCTTGTTTCCTGTTTTCTTTGTCAGTCTCTGACTGCCTGACCTCACTGTTGTACTCTTCAGCAGTCTGCTGCGTAGTCCATGTGCTTTCCGGCTAAGCTAGATGATCTTATGGACCAAATAGTTTATTTTAGACAAATGCTGCTTCTAGAAAACAAGTAATTCTTTATTTTGACAAACACTTTTGGGGAGAGAAGACAAAGAGGAGAAGACTTATTTTTCTGTTTCAATATGGAACCTCTACATTTTATTAATTGTTTGTATTTACAAATTTCCAACGTTTTTAAGTGCTTCAAAATGCTTCATTCATTCCAAAATACTTCCTTCTCCTTTATTTGGGAAAGTGGAAAAATTCCGATTTAGAATCAACTCAAAATGAAAGTATTTCAATATCAGTTTAAAAAAAAAAAATTCTCGTAGGACTGCTTCTGAGCTCCTTTGAGATTGAATGGATTCTAGGCGCACTCTGACTTCTCAGGTTATCGTTTCACAGTTGGCTTAAGCCAAGTTGGTTTAAGGCTAAATTCATTCCCTTTCACCCCCATGTGCATTCCCATTTAATTTGCTTTAATGATTCTGTGAATAGCAATTTGTGAACTGATTCAACTAGTAACTAGCCCCACAAAACAAACAAACAAACAAAACCCCAAACCCAAATGTGCGTATCAGAACAGTGATAAAACAGTATATGTGGGAGGGAAAGCACGTAAATGTGGTGGGAGAAAAGATGGAGAAACAGAATCCTCTGGGAATAACCCCACCTTGACTAACTTAAACTGCTAGTGAAATGTGTGATCAGACTCTCCTCGGGTGGCTGCCCTGTGTCTAGTGCCCATTGGTGGAGGTGGAACGGTGGTATTTTAGTGCGGGAGCCTTAATTCACGCTCCTGTTAGACAAACACTGTTCTATAGATCTGTCCCCGTTGATATTCTAGCTTACAACTTAATCCTTTGGCAGTTACATGAAAAGAAACAGGGATCTGGAGACCATGTAAAATATCTTCTTATTTTGATATTATTATATCTTATTTATTCAGTCAAAGCATAAAAGCCCTTGAGTAGCATTTCTACTCAGAGGTCTTTTCAATTCTTTTTTTTCAGTCGTCTGAAAAGTTCCAGGCTCCCTCTCAATCTTCTTTCCTTTTCTTGTCCTGAATTCTCCTTCAGCTCCTTCAGTGTGGGCTGCTCCTCCTTTGTACAAAAAAACCTCCTTAGATCTCAGAAAACATCTTAGTTTCCACGCAGTGGTTTGCAAAACTTCCCTCTTTCCAGAGCTTTTAACAACTAATCTTAATATGGTTTATTTGATCCTTTTGTGGGGGTTTTGAAAGGATTTCCAATTAGTCTTAGTAGCAGGTAATTTCACACATTCATTGATGCAGCAATCTTATGAAATCCTATAGCATTCCTGAACTGTATAGAAAAAGATTCCCCCAAATGGTCACATACCCTGTGTAATGGTAACGCAACTGGCCACACAACTTGGGCAGCAGGCTTAAAACCAAGGACAATGTTGTTGTCACTGTGCTGTCCTAAGAGGGGGCATCGCCTTTGTTCGTCACCCTATAATGGCGGAGGCTAATTTTTCATCTTTTTAGGACAATGTACCAAGCTCCTTCTCTCCCCACAGCATAGTTTATTACTACCTTCACAGTTCATCAAAACTGATGACTGTATCTCACCCTCCTTCACCGCCCCAAACCTACAGGTTTATTTTTAAGATAAGATTACAGGCTTTGTTTAATTTTACACAAGCACAAATAATTGTCAAATGTGCTAATTAAGACTAGACATTGCATTTCTCTCTCCTCAGTTCAGACTGACTGTATTTACTTGTTATGGCTGTGTTTACTATATATATAAATTTGGGCTATACAGCTGTGCCTTTTGACAGTTATTGGGCAGCTGGTCTGTTCTCCACTATACATGGTACTTCCCTGGAAGTTTCCTTCAAACTCAGTCACTGATGCTGCCTGATCAAAATAGCTGAGCTCTAGCAACTTTTAAACTAGTTGGGTTTTTTTCTTGCCTAAAGGGTTACTGTCTAGAGAGTATTTCTTTCACTGTGCATCATCTATTTTGATAATATTTGATGACCTAAGAAAGACTTTGTTGCGATACAATATCAAAATTGTCCTCAGAGTTGTTTGAATGACGGACTTCAGAAAGTAAAGCATGAAGAACATGAATGAACAGCCATTTTATAATTTTATGGGACTGTTCTTAAGTATGAGATAGTGAGGCATGTCAAATCTAACTTTAGATATTCTGCCATTGTACAAAGAAGTTGAGTTGACTTGTGTCATAGTGGATTGCTGAAGCTTACCACAGGAAATTGAGAGCAGCTGAGATTGCTCTTGGATGGATTTATTGGCGAATTATTTGGAGGAATTTTGGTACACATTTACCGGTAATATGGGAAAAAACTGAAGCAGTGTACAGAACTTATTTTACAGAAGAAATACTGGTTTAAATATATCTTGCAGAATACAGTTTAGGTGCATGGAATAAGCATAATATACATAATGATAGGAAAGGTAAGATACCCTGCTTGATTTATCAGCATTAATCCTGTCCAAACACAGAAGATGGTTAATTTCTATCTAAATACAGGAGAGTGGTGAAAAAGCTTAATTCTAAGTAGTGCTTGGCACATACATTTTCCAGTGATTTTAATGGGCCTGTGCAGGCTCAGCATTTGTCAGAGATCAGACCTTAAAAGCCCTCCTGTGAGCCGCATCTGTGGTCCGATATTTGAGCAAGCTAATTAATACGTTTTGTGAATTATAGTGTGTGTTTAATAGGAATTGTACAACATTAATTGGTGAACAGCAGATTTATTCCAACAGCAGGACTGATATTATAAGTCATCATTAGGTAGCTTGGCATTTCTGCAGTGAATAGTTCCAGTAATCCATACTAATCGGTTCTTCGCTCTCCACAGGTGATTTACAGATACATGGATAAATCAGAAGAAAGAGGCAGCTCTGGCCACAAAAGGTTCCTGCAGTGAACATGCACAGGAATCAGTTGCCTTTCTGCTAAAATGAGGAGCAGATGTTGTCATGCCCCTCTGCTCCCCTAAAATGTCTTTGGGTTTTTGTGTTTGTTTTTTTTAACCTCAGAAGATGGCTAAAGGACATAGTTAAGAAAAAGAGAGCGGCTCTATCAGCCCTTTGATGTCCATCTGCTTTGTAGGGATTGTCCTAGGGGTCTGATGTGATTGATTTTAGATCTCCGGTCCAGAATTGCAGTTCCAGTAGCATGTGTTTCTTTTCTCTCTCATATGAACAGTAGCTTCCTTCATCTGTGTTAATTACTGGTAGGATTTAAAAAAAGAAAGTTCTACGTGATTCCCTTGTAATCACACCCTTGGCCAGTGCTCCCTAGGATATTTTGCCATTGCACTGAGAGATTTGTGGCTACTGTGCAGTGTTGGTAATTGATGCCTTGTGCCACTTGGGATATGGCATTGTCAGACCTTGTGCAGGTCTGTTGCTCTCTGCACTTACGTGAGAAAAGAGAGTACAAAATAAAGAACAGACTGTTGAGCTAAAGTCGATGGACCTTCATGCCCAAAAGAGAAATCCAGATTCTTCTCTGGAACTTTTTAGGAACAGTAGAAGCGTCAAGGTCAAAGGTGTGACAATTCGTCCCTGAAGAGCTTTGATGCTGTAATGTGCCCTTCATGAGTGAGGGTTGATTCATGGATTTTTCTGCTATATAGGAGAAGGATTTTTTTTGTTCGGGGGTGTTTTTCTGGCTCGCGACAAAATGGAAGGTGATTTTTCTCACTGTTGTCTCCCTTGAAAAAAGAATTTGTATCTTGGAAGCTGTTGGTGCTAGTCTTGTACCTTTTATTAGGAAAAATTATGAGTATCCTCCTTATTGAAGAGAGAATTTTGGTATTACTATGTGGTTTTAAAAATTACACCTTTTTTGAGAGGCAGCATCTCTGCCTGACCCACCAAAAGGGCACCTAGAATCCTTTCTAAAGAAAAAATTAGATTACAGGAAGAAAAGGCATTTCCAGTGTTTTTAAACACTTCTTAAGTTAACAGCTCTCCTTACAGGTTTTCAAGAGCACTCTCTATCCTCATCAGGTAACTAAAGAAAAAAAAAAAAAATCACTGGTGAATTTACATGCTTATTTTCCTCTCTAGTCAAGAAGAGTATCTTTCAGTAATGCTTTTGACAGGGTGTTGGTTTTTTTTTTTTTCTTTAATCCTTTCCTGCTTTTTCAGATTACATCTCACTCCATCCCACACTCCAAAAAATTAGAATCGGTTTACCTTGACTCAAAAAATGAAAATGCTTTTATGAAGGATCAGGCTAAGCTTGTTGAGCCATCTTCAAATGAAACTGTTAGAAGAGCTGCAAAAATTAGACAGTGTTCCTTCACATATCTAAATTCTAATTTTTTTGCTTTTGATTGTACCTATTAAGTATCTTTAGGATCACCTCTTAAAAACAGTAACCCGTATTATTTAATAATAACTGATTTCTTCCTTCTTGATACTGTGTAGCATTTGTTGATCCTCAACTTGAAGAATGTCTCATTTTAGTAATTACCATTGTTAGTTCTTCACAGAGGTTACGTTCTTCATGTATTCCTACAGGTGTCTTCTGTAAGGTTGTGATGTTCTTTGGGTCCCTTTTATTGGATAGATTAATACACTTTCTCACAGATTTTTTTTGTAGTGTGAAAACAGCCTAGAGTCTTAAGAGTGCCAGCTCTGATTTTGGGATTGTGGAATATTTTTCTGTCTTTTTGTAAGAGCTTTAATACAGAAAGCACAGACAGCTCTTCTTTATGCCTGCTGCAGCATCTTACTGAAAACACCAAACACGCAAGCTTACATACTAAATAATCTGTCATCTGTAACAGTCTCCCCAAGTCTGCTACTTGCCAAGCAGTGTTTTTAAGAATTCCGATATAGCAGCAGCTGCTTTTTCCTACAAAATTTTGCTGTATGTACACAAAAGGAGGAGAGAATCTGAGCTGTTTATCTCAAAGCCCCAGTTCAGTAAGTGTGGTTTTATCATTGGGACTTTCCAAAATTACCAAGGAGCTCTAGAAGTATGTGAAGTTAAACCCTAACCGAATGTGTCTGTGTTCAAGAGGGCCACCTACAGCAAGTCTTCAGGCAGGTCCTGAAGCACCTCGTTTCTTGAAATCTCCTGTTTCCTGTATTTGTTTAGTGTGGAACCAAAAGTGGGAACTCCCCGTTTCGAGAAAGTGCCCAGAAGACCCTCAGCTATGTCTCAGCCTGCTTTTTTTCTGAATTAATTGTTCTGTGATGTTCACACAGACAGGTATAGATGAAAATCCTTCTGGGGAGGGACTCCTATGCGAAAAGCAACAGGAAGTGCTCTTTGTCGGTAGCTGGGGAACAAAAGCAGCTTGTCTTGAACTATTCATATCAGGGGCATTAGCTTACCGCGGCAGCCATCTGTACTCA
Source organism: Sagittarius serpentarius (assembly GCA_034782735.1). Taxonomy (NCBI): domain Eukaryota; kingdom Metazoa; phylum Chordata; class Aves; order Accipitriformes; family Sagittariidae; genus Sagittarius; species Sagittarius serpentarius. The sequence goes on along the minus strand of JAVKLA010000014.1, from coordinate 15,668,944 downwards.
GGCAGATATTCCTCCTACCACAGCTGGAGTCTGGACTGCAACGCTAGTGGAAGTTTGAAGTACTGTTGAAGGTGCTGTGTAGGGAACTCTGCTTGAACTTCTTTTACGCCATTATTACTGTTGGACAAAACTACTGTGAAAACTCTCTCAAGAGGCTTCTGTTTGTGCCACTGATGGTGACCCTTGTGATAGGAGATCGCTGGACTTTTTTTTTTTCTTAGTGATTTGTTCTTCTTCCTTTCAGTAATCAAAGGAAGGGGAGAGAGACTCTTTTCTCTCACAGCAGCTTCTACCAGTAAGAGGAATACTCTTTTTTCAGAGACAAACTGTGTATATGTTGTGTAACTATGGGTAGCATTCAGATAGGCACTTTCTGGGCGAGTACTTTCATTATAGATTTTTCTCTGGATCAATATAGCTTATATTGGATAAATCACAGCAGTTTCAGCTTTATCTTAAACAGATTTAAAGAAACCCTCTAAATAACTCATAAATGGTGCCTAATTTACCCTAATTTGTTCACACTATGAGCAAGATTTTTCTTGTCGGACCACGATTCTGAGTGCTCATTTTTCTGCTGTGTTGTTCGTACGAAAATTTCACACAGTGCTTTACAAACAGATGAGGTATTCTCTCTCTCCCTTCATAAATCTTACCTGACTGTACTCTGTTATACTACATACAGAGTTGAAAAAGAAATTGGGAGCTCTTGGGCACAGAAACACTTCTCAGGTCTGAAATAGCAAGTTTTTATTTCAAATTTGAAGGGGAGCTTATGTGTCCCAAAGCTTATCTTCCAATACGTTAATAAGTCTAGTAAAAGATTTTTCTCTCTGTCGTGGTTTAACCCTAGCCAGGAACTCAGCCCCACGCAGCCACTCACTCACTCCCCCCCACCCAGTGGGATGGGGGAGAGAATCGGAAAAAAAAAAATAAAGCTCGTGGGTTGAGATAAGAACAGTTTAATAGAACGGAAAGGAAGAAACTAACAATGACA
>JAVKLA010000014.1:15627510-15666840 GCA_034782735.1 Sagittarius serpentarius | reverse complement strand
CACGACAGAGCAACAGCCAAAACCATCAGGGTGTTACCGACATTCTTCTCATACCACACTGAAAACACAGCTGAAACCAGGACAATGCATCATTGTATGTTTTGTGTCTCAGGCTGTATTAGGGTCACAGAGTTGTAGTGCTTATACTGGCCGCAGTTAACTGTGCGTGGGAGGCCTTGTTGCTCTGTAAGTGTCAGGGTGTAAGTAAGTGTGCCAGCTACCCAGGGGAGATGGAAAATTTGGGGTGTGGGAAGAGGGAGATGCAGAGGCAAGGAGAGAATACTTGTTCACTGTGCTGTCGCTACTCGCACGATGTCAACAGCAGCTATAAATGCTGGGTCTCTGCTGCTTTGAGGCCGAAGCTTTGTTTTATGTACTGCAGAATAGGGAACAATCTGTACTTTTTGTATAGGTTGGAGAGGAATGGGTGGTGGTTGCTTATATCCAAGGCAATTGTATTTTTCTGTGTTAAAGAGTGTGTATACATGGACTGAGAGAATTTTAGTGTTGATCTTAGGTAAATATTACAGGCAATCCTGTAAGTAAAGCCTATATTATCACATATTGAAGGAGTGAATTAAGATTTCATAGTTTTTATTTCTGACGTTTTTAACTTATGAATACTCAGACTTTATCATCTTAAAGTTATTTGTGAATGTGCACATTGATGGTGGAAAGTTCTGATAGTGTAGTGGCACTTGGTGACTTGTAAGACATGAAACGTTCCTTAGTGATCTGGGAAGAATATCTTAGAACTGAGTAGTAGTCTGATTTACAAACCACTGGGTAGTCAGGAGGCAGTCAGTAGGTCTATACGTAAATATGCACAGAGCTCACTAGCCACCTTGACACATGAAAGCTAGTGAATGTCTTCCTGCCGCGCAGAGGAAATTGAACCACATGACCAGGGGTGTATTACCCAGGTCAGAGAACTGTGTTAGTGGAAGAGCACACCCACCCCCCCAAAAAAAAAAATTGGCATGAAAATTTCATTGTAAATTAATGGGATAGAAGATTTTGGAGTTGCTAATATTGAAGTAAGACCACAAGATTATTGAAGGAATATCAAAGGAAAGTGTTACAACTTTCATTTGCCAAGTTATACCAGTGCTCTGAAGCTGTGCAATGAAATACTCAGATCTCTGAAAGTCAGATTTCATTTGAAAGCTGTAGAAGCACGCCTTAGTAAGTTTTTAACAAGTATGGTAGTTTTTAGTTGATGCATTGCTCAGTAAACATGCATGCGTTTTTTGGGTAGCGAATGGTACCTAATATTAAATATCTAAAGCATTATTTTGCAGCTTTTGAGTGTTCTTGCTAACTGATGAATAAATGCTGTGTTCTTTTTACCAGCACTTTTATGTCCCAAATGCTTCACTTTAAACCTACTGTCTTCAGATTCCAGTGAAGTCATTAGTAATGTCTAATGAACAGTAGTTCAGAGTTTTACATCCTTTTGCGGAAGAATAACAAACCAAGCTGTTCAAATTGGAACATTCAGTGTACATGATGTCAAAATTTGCTCTTGCTGCAGATAGACAGGTCACCTTTTATCTTTGTAACAAATTTTGTACTGGACATGAATGGGTTAATTGTGATGGAGCAAAAGCAGACGTTGGCTGTCCCATTACAACATACTGTTGATGAAAATAAAACAACAGTACCAGTTTAACAGCAGAGCTGTTATAACAAGTTGGATTGTGAGTTGACAAAAGCACATAAAGCTAAATACAGTAATTCAACAACCGTTGTATTTTGGATGTTAGTTTAGGGTCTTAGAGTCTTGATTCCTCCTTTTTTTTTTTTCCAGTTATTTTATGAAGCTGCCTTTATATCTTAACTTTTATAGTCGCACTTGCCTTTTTAACTATAATTATGACAGCTGCTATTTCTCACTTCCCTCAACAGAAGAGTCAGAAGGCATCACTGTCCTCTGATAAATTGGGAGTCTTTTCTAAGACTAAGACAAATAGAAGCCATTAGTTGAGCCTAGATAAAGATAGAAATCTATGTAATAGGCCTCCTGCTGAAATATCACCAAGTTATTTTAAGGTGTATGGTGCTTGCGTTGAATGGAAAAAAACCAAATTATAGACTCTGATTTAGTTTGCTTTGTCTTCCCAGTGAAAACTACATGCAGTTCAAAGGTAACGTTCCACCTCCTCGCTTGGCCTCAGTTCTTGCCTTCATTCTTGAAGTACTTCAGAGAACCCAGAGCACTGAACTGTGTGACATTGACTTAGTTCTCCCGGCCGTGTTGAAATGCATGGTGTTGGTTAATGAGCTACAAGGTGAGCTGCTCGTTTGCTTTAAATACATCTCTGCACACCTGCAAGACTTTTGTACTGCTGAGCATCTTCCATCCCAATATTTAAGACTCTTAGACGAGGTGAATGAGATACTTTGGCCAGATAAACTGGACAAGCTTTCTTTTTTTAGTAACTGGTCTGGGATTTCTGTCTCTGAGAGGCAGAGAAGTCCTGCCTCATTTCACTCTCTAATGAACTAATGATCAGCTTCTCAGGAATCTGAAAAGCATTTCCTTTCTCCCCATCCCTCCCATCTCATATCTCCCAGACTTGGTAACTGTGGAAGTTTTCCTGCACCTAAAGGTTTGAGACCAAATAAGACTAGCGTATGTTCTCCCCATAGAGGCATTATAAATGGATTAAAAGTTGCATGCTGCTCTCTGTAGGCATCTTTGAGTCGTCTTTCTTCTTTTAGCATGCTTGCTTTGGTAGTGAGAACTGCTTTATTTTTAGCTTCTTAAAAACTGAAGCACTCTGTTCACCCCACAGTTGTATAATGAATGTGCACGGGTGCATGAGCTCAAAATTCCCACTTCTTGCTGCCAGTAGAGGCATTAAGCAAAATGGGGATTCACCTCTGACTTTTCCTGGGAATTTTGTCTAACAAAGTACTTTTTGATTCTGGTCTATACAAGTTTTAAGGACAAGATATGCTTAGGAAATCAGCTGAATCATCACACACCTTTCTTCCCCCTTTTGCCATCACAGCCATATCCTGCTTTGCAGTGTGCTGTGGCGTAGAATGAGCCGAGTGTCGGTGCTGCTGTAGCCACCCGCTCGCTGCCTGCTTAGACAGGGCTCCACCGCGCCCTTGTAGAAAAGTCCTTGCAGCCCAGTTCCACCTTTATAAAGGTAGAGCTGCAACTTCAAACAATTAGGGGGAAGAAAATAGTGGGGTTTGTGGCGTTCCCCTCCCCCTTAAAAAAAGAGGTAGGGTGGAATTCAGAACAATACCCACCATTGAAAGTAAGGAGTAGATCTGCATAGCTTTGGGCAGGATATAATGCCATGACTGCTTTTCTTTAATCCAAATAGGAATGATTAAAGAATACAAACAGAACTTAAATTTGAATAAAATCTCTATTTCCACTGAGTGTGTGTCTCTTTGCTTTGACTTAAAAAGACCGTAGCGTCCTTAAAAATCTGTATGTTTAAAGGATAATGGTGGTGAAAATAAGACTTTTGCATAAATCGATGATTCATTCTGTTCGTTATAGCCAATCTAACTAACTGCTCTCACCGTCATTTCCCTTGCATCAAAGAAAGATAAAACCATTTTTTTTCTCATTTAAAAACTGTAGTCTTCATGAAGGACATTCTCCAGATGGTCAGTTCAAGAGCTCTATGTGAATCCTGTGATTTTTCTTTTACAGTTAAAAAAATATCTACAGACATTGTACAGTACGTGGTAGAAGGCTGCCAAGCAGGGTCAGGAGGAGAACGTGCCACCCAGCTGACTTCTGTATTTAGGTAACCAGAAAATAAGCCAATTGGCAGTGAAGCTGCTGCAAGCCAGTTGACAGCAAACATGTTGTTTTAAAATAACTGATTATCCTTAACATACTGCATTGTCACTTGTTTATGGTATTTAAATAATGGTGCTTTTGGCACTGATTTTAAACATAGCTTGGCCAAAAAGCCGGAGCAAAAAAGTAGGAGAGATAAAAGTACCTGCTTTCTGATGGATTAGGTACTGTTTTGAAAGGTATATAATAGAGAGGTATGTTGCTGCTGCTGCAATGGGAAAAACTCCTCATGAATGGGGATGGTCAGTGTTAGGTGCTGTGAAAGATGTGCATGCCTGATTTGAAGCAAATATAATGGAGAGCAAATCCTCATACAACAAGCTTTTTTTTTTTTTTTTTTAGTGATTTGATCGATGTGATTTTGTGACAAATAAATGACAGATTATAGTAATGTAAATTATACTTATGTCATACCTCTGCAAAATGAATCCTGTTTCTCACATGGATACAGTACAAGAGCTGCATGAGATGAGACCCGAAGACATTTTGCAAACCTAGGCACTGGTGCTGTATTGGGTCATGTCTAGGTGAAGGCTCCAGAGGGACTCACTGAAATAATAATGGATGTTTGTGGGCATGCCAGTCTCCCTGTACCCGATATATCGCTTTCATGGGATGTCTCATCCTTAGGGTGTTACTTCTGATTCGAATGTAATCTGTGATCTCTAAAGGCCTCAAACCCTCAGGAAGACAAATGGGTGCGCTTCCATCCGGTGGTCTGCCCTGCTTAAGGTCCAGTGGAGCTTTATAAGAAATGCCAACATTATGTCTGCAGACTTGAATCTAGATCTCTTGTTTTGCTGGTCTTTTTTTTTTAATTATTATTTTTTATTAAATAACAAATACATATTTTAGTTTTGAATTCAGACACATTACAAAGTAAAGTGCTCTGGAACAAGTCAGCCCTGGTGAAACAGCAGCAGAATCTGACAATTTGCTCGAAAATAAACATGTGGGATTTTTAGCATTAGCCTTCAAAAGCACGACTTTGTTTAGAGAAAGCATTCCATGTAGAGTATTGCGGTGTAACAATATGAAAATTGCCGTGCCGCCAGATTGCTTGTTCTGATTAGACTCTTCAGTTGTTCTTGGCATGTTCTCTGCATCTGGTTTTGACCTTGTGTTAAATGCCTGTGTGTCCCCCTCAGGCAGTTTATCCAGGACTATACTGCTGTGTATGATCACCGGGTTTTCAGCATACTAGAAACAGTGGCAGTCTTGGATCAGACGTTAGTTACCAGCCTGATTCCCACAATCACACAGTCTCTGAAGGATTCGGAGCACAAACAAGGTCTTGGAAGGAACGCTGCACAGAGGTTTGATTTTTATTTAATATTGGTTTTTGACAATGAGCAGTAGAGGTTTATTCTTTTGAAAGAAAGCAATGTTAGACAGCAGCACAGATGATACTCAAAAATGAGTGATTTTTAAGCATGTTCAGCCAGAAATCTCCCTTCGCTCAGACCTTTCATGGTTTTAAGCCATCTGTATTTGTTAAATATTTTTAGAGATGTTTTGACACTAGGGCTACAGACCCCAGAAGAATTTATGTGAAGCTCGGTTGCCTCTGCTCACTACACTCTGTGTTGCAAAACAGAATAAAGAAGAATTCCTGCCCCAAAGAATTTTCCTGCCAGTCCCTGTTTTAAAGGACTATATGGGTCATATCTAAAATTACGATATAATCAGGTATGATCTGAGATGCTTGGAAAAGAAATACCCTTGGCTTAATTACAAGAGTTCTCTCACAATATAAACGTATGGGAGTTGTGCGTGTCCAGAAAAGGCTAGCCGCCTCTCCCCGCCAGGCGCAGCAGACTCGCGCTGCTTCTCTTTCCCCCAAGAACTTAGGACAGAAATATTTGACCTGTGAATCCCTCTAGCATTAGGAGGAGCTGGCACCTGAGGAGCGCAGCTCCCCACGGATGGTGGCATCTCTGGGTGCAGATGCAGCAGTCAACTTTCAGCACCTATATACATGCTGTTACAAAACGCCAGGAAGCTCTGCCTCGGGCGGCACCCGAGCCCAAAGGCCTCCTCCTGTTCCTTCTCCTCACTGCGGGGCTGGCCCTTGACCCGCCTGTGGGTCCGGGCAAGGAACTGGCCTCGGCATTTGCATTAACGCGCGTACTGGCACTACTCAAAGGGTAGGATCCTCGTCGCGCCTTGGGCCGGAGAGGTTTTGAGGTGCATGTCGGCAGGGCCGGGGCTATAAAAAACCCAAAAGACAGAGTTGTGCAGGAATGTAACTCTTGAGACAGCAAAGGGTAGTCAAAGGGTATTAATTTTCCATTTAACAAAAAATGTATTTAACTCATTTGTAATTATTATTACTTGCTTTTTATTATCCTCTACCAACAAATACATTTGCTTTTATTTAATGGAATTCACCCAAGGTCAGACTGAAGTACCATTATATGCAGGATTTTCAAAATATTTGGTTTTGATCTTTTGGTAATATATTTCACGGCCAATTTTTTTTTTTTTTTTTTTTTTATATATACTGTTAATAAGGTAAAATTCACCCCTTTACCTACAAAATATGAAGGGGAAAAAAAAAAGCACATTGTTTGAGCTTCCTGAAATATATGCTTGGAGATTACTGAAGAGCTAGATTTCTTTTAGCCTCATCACTTAGTGTATATATTATCTACTCTGTTGTTGATGTATTGTATTAATAATTTGTATTTAGAATGCGCTCCATTACCCAGCAGTCTAAGGTGATCCATGAACATTTTATTGCAAGAACACTAATAACCGATTTTCCCTCTTCAGTCCTGGCCACTAAATAACTTTATGTTAACATATTCTGTGCAATTTATTGTAGACGTTAAACTCCAAACCTCTCTACATAGAAGAAACAAAGTTCAGAAGTTGCATTAGATGCTTATACTGGTGATGTCAGTATTATTATTGCAAGGAACTAGCTTGAAAACTGCAGTTTTGTTTGCACAAGTTAATGTATGTTTCATGAAAAAGATATATAGTTAGAATAGACGTAAATGTCAGAGGCAGTACTTTAACAAAAATTATATTGTCTGGGTTGGAGAGTATTAGAATGAACTTAGGGTGAAAAGTCTTGCCAATGCATACGCACTCTTCTGGAAAATCCACTTGCGTGACAGTCCCCTTCTGAATTCCAGGTTTATTTTCAAAGGGTCATTGCCCTTTGTTGAGGATGATGGTCTAAGCCTGTGTCAGTGGCTCACATCACTGTGCTGTAGCGCGAGTCACAGAGATTTCTTATGCAGAAATCAGATAATAAACATGATGACGTCTGAATGCCAATCTCATCTGAGCCTTGGAACTCCATGTTTTAAAAGAAAATCTATTTCACAGCATTTTACTAAACAAGTAGACTTCTAAGCAGCTTCATGACACTCGTAGCCGTAAGCAATGTGATCCTTATTCTTCCAACCTGGCCATGCTAAAAACTCAGAGCAAACAAAGCAGTTGAATAGATGGGGGGCAGAGGAGGGAAAGAAAGTTACTGTGTTTTTAATATCCCAATATGTAAACAATGTGTTGGGAATTATGTGCTTTTACTCCTAGGATGTGTGAGATTGTTTAAGTAACGTGACATTCTTTTGTTTTTCTCAACAGAGAAGCCTATAAAAGACTCTTATCTTACCTCACAGAGGCTGGACAAAATGAGATACAAAAACTGGAAAATGAGACAGGTTAGCAGTGTGCTGGTGATTAATCGTTTCCTCTTGAATGTTCTGACACTGTCGATACCTAAAACTGCACTCTGCGACACACTAGCCACGTTCTTCTTCTTTACAATGGCAATACATTTATCAATTTTGGGGGGGGAGGTCTCCCCCCAGGTTATGTATGTATTTTAATAATTTCTCTGGTATTTGAATATTGTCATGCATCTGAAGAGTAACTCTCAACATACTGTGGAATGGCAACTGAAAGATAGAGCAAATTTATTACATGTTAAAATGTCTGTATGAGCAGAGCCTGTATTGCAACATACGAGGCAGGATTTCAAAGAATCAAAGGAATTTCACAACTCTATTCACATTCAGTGAGATCTGACCCTCTTAACACTGTACTTTTGAAAATCTGAGTATGGTCTTAAGAAAATCCTAACTTTGTAATTTCTAATTTATTATTTTAGTAGAATGAGAAAAAACTGTCATCTCTAGTACTGAACTTGTTGAATGCAGGACATTCACCAGGAGCTGTGCAAGTATGATAGAGCTAGTGTTTGTTAAGAGAGGGCTTGTCTATGTTGTACAAAACCTATATAGCTATCAACCTTCCACCTGTATTAAAACATTAAAGTCTTTCAGATTCCAGTGTAAAATCTCTTCTGTTGTCTTTGTGGGTAATACAAGAAAAGGTAGGTTCAGACTTCCTGTTCTCTTCCTTTTCAATACTCCGTTCTTAAAATTAACTGTTAATTTTCAGTGATCCCAGGATCTTTTTATTAGTCCTGACTCTGTTAATTATCCGTTTAACTTAGACTAGGTGTAAATGGTGTGACAAAAAAGAGAGGACAGACTTCTAGAGAAAATACTCATTTGGGGAATTCATTCTATTTAATCGTAGACTAGTAATTATTCCTGTTTGCCTGGAAAGTTGGATCTTTCAAATATTTTTCTGTGTTACTGATTATCTTTTGGGTCTTTCCAGGACAGGTCTAGCTCTGCAACTTTTTCTACATTTTTTTTTCTAAAGTTCTCAGGAAACTTTCATTAATGGCTGTGGTATTCACATATTCGCTTCTCTCAATAATCTGTATTTCTGCAACTACTTACTGGACATTGGGAGTGGTAAATTTGCCCTTAATGGCAACACTGGTGAACAGGCTGCTTACTTTTAAAGTTATTCAAATTTTAACTTTACAATATTAATGGGAAGGAAAGATTATTTTTGTGTCTAACAGCTCCACAAAAATCCCTAAAATCTTGTTCAGAGTAGCTTCTCTTTCGTTACAGTAATCTTATCAAGTCAAACTAGATAATCTTTTTGCCTAAATCAGCTATTGTTACTTCAGATAATGCAGTAACTAAAAGCCTGTTTAGGCTACTTAATAGTGCAGAACATGGAGGTTCTTTTCATTATGAAAGTGACTTATTGAACTTCCATTGTAGCTTCTTGTAAGCTTCTATACCTGGGAGGAGTTTTATTCATCTCAGGAGGATTGTGCTTCTAAAAAGCTTTTTTAACAAATAAATGAAAAAAAAAATAAAAAGCTCTCCAAGAGAGATTAATAGAGATGTCTTCAAAATTTGAGTCCTACCAAACAGTAGATTACAGAACAGATGTCTGACTGTAGTATTACTTCCTGAAAGTAAAACCTTTGACTTTTACAGGATAGAGCAGATATTATAACAAAACAAACTGATTTGTTTAGTAGATTGTTAAAGACATATTTAATACTATCTGCAGTGGTTGGAAGTTTCTGCAAAAGCAACAGGGCTTCATGTAAATGCATAGCAGCTCCTGGTGCATGAGAAACTAATTTAAACAGTTCGGAAATTATATTAACTTTTTGACAAAGAAGGATGAACAGAAATAAAGCATTTTGCATTGTATTCCTCAACCACTGCCAAACTGGCAATCTGCTTGGGTCTAATTATTTGGTATGGACATTTGCAGATGTGACTGACAGTTCTGATTGATAATATTAATGAGATGAAGGCTTGAAGAGTGCTAGTCTAGACTGACTTACCAAGCATACACCAAAACAGCAGTCCAAAAACAGTTAAGTAGAAAGAAGAAAGTGCTGATTTTAAGTACAATATAGAAAAAGTAAAGACAGAAAACTACCATGAACTAAAAGAAATGATGTATTACATCTTATTAGATGCTGTCTGTATAAAGGTGTGGTGGTTTAACCCCAGCCAGAAACTCAGCCCCACCCAGCTGCTCACTCACTCCCCTTGGTTGGGATGGGGGAGAGAATGAGAAGAGTTAAAGTGAGAAAACTCACGGGCTGAGACAAAGACAATTTAATTGGTAAAGCAAAAGCCCTGAGCACAAGCAAAGTGAAACAAGGCATTCATTCACCACTTCCCAGGGGCAGGCAGGAGTTCAGCCATCTGCAGGAAAGCCGGGCTCCATCATGCATAACCCTTACTGGGGAAGACAAACGCCATCACTCCGAACGTTCCCCCCTTCCTCCTCCTTCCCCCAGCTCTATATGCTGAAGATGACGCCATATGGTCTGGGATGTCCCTGGGGTCAGCTGTCCCGGCTGTGTCCCCTCCCAAATCCTTGTGCCCCCCCAGCCTCCTCGCTGGTGGGGTGGGGGGAGGAGCAGCAAAGGCCTTGGCTCTGGGTAAGGGCTGCTCAGCAGGAACCAAAACAGCCCTGAATTATCAATACTGTTTCCAGCACAAATCCAAAACACAGCCCCAGAGTAGCTACTGTGAAGAAAATTAACTCTATCCCAGCCAAAACCAGCACAAAAGGCAACTTAGGACACTATTACTTAAATTAAACCTTTCTCTATTATTTTACATATGAATGATATGCTACAGGGACACAGCAATGGTCCGAGTTAAGTCAGGTCAGATGTGATGTGCCAAAGCCACACTGCGGGTGAGTGTGTTGACTGCACTAACCTGCACCCTCTCCAGACACCTTTGTTTTGCATCAGTTCGGGTCTGATCATCAGCATAAAGTAATAGCCTGATTTTGCCTTTTGTAGCAGTAGGGAAGTGCCTCTCACAGTATGTTTAAAAATAACATTGCTTGCAGAGATGGACATTTACTGCACTTCTAACTTCCATAATTGAGGGTGAAAAGATCCTGAAAGAGTTGTAGATAAAGTTCCTAATGAAATTCAGAGAAACTTCAACACTCCTCCCCTTCTCTGTATATGAAAAGCTGGTGGTATTAAGCCATTTTGAACATTAATGAGTCTCACTACAGGATCATCATATGTCCATGGAGTTATAACAAAATATTAAATCTCAGTAAGCTTTTTCCTCCCCCAAGCCTCTTGCATGGGCCATACCCAATACCTCCTTTCATTTTAAACAGGTCTCCTCTCAACATTATTAGTGTTTCTCAAGTCCAGCAGGCGTGAGTGAGCCTTGTGGGCATTTTCAGTGCTGGTCTCATCGGCCAGAGGACTGTTCAGGCTGTAAGTGGGAGAGAACTACTCTGCCCATTTCTTTTTGCAATATACATTCTATTTAGCTCTCAATTCTGTATTTCATTTTTATATTTTCCCTAGTCCAGAATTCAGGATACTGATCACCTCTGACCCATTATCATCCTTGTGATACGAAACAGATGTCCAGCACATCGTAAACAATGCCAGGAGAGGAAAGTTGGGCTTATCTTTCCTTTAGTAACCTTAAAATAATGGGAGAAAAGATACCTTCTGTTCAAAATTCGTATGTAACTTCCAGTAGTTCCACAAAGCTGTCCCTCTATTTTATAAGAATTTCCCATTTGTTATTGTTATTAAAGAGCAGGAAAATGGTAATTTAAATTACTCCTTGCTTTCATTTTCAATGACAAAAATAGAAGGGGGAAGGCACTTGTTTCAATAAAAGAGCTTCTGAAATAGAAAAATTTATGCCTTTTATGCTGGAATAGAGCAGCAGACCTGTGGAAAGAATAAGGTTCTGCGTATCTGTTGTAATTGCACAGAAGAGGAGCTGCCAATAGCATATACTACTTACAGAGTCATTTAAGGAACTTTGATAACTGTCCACCTAAATGCAATGTATTTCCCTCAGGAAACAGAAAAGAGGTTTTATTGTGCTCTGTTTTTCCTCCTTTCAGTAGCTTCTGAAAATTATGTATGCATGGGTATTTTCAGTTTAATCATATTTTATCATTTTTAACTATTACTTAAAACTCAAATTCAGTGTAATCAGCCCATCTGTTAGCAATGGTTATAAAATTATGTTGAAGATTAAAAATCTGATGCAGTGTCAATATGTCCTAGCATAATTAAGCTTGGTTTATGATGAATGGCTAGGATGTGGCTTTTGTATACTTCAGCAGCTTTAAAATGAGAAACCTTTTGCAGACTTTATGTACAAAATGCAGAGGTATGTATAGAACAACAAAAAAAAAAAATTAAAATCTCTGTTCCTGTATTCATGGATGTGGTGGCTTTGCAGGTCTTGGGAAATGCCAGCAGAGTAATTCCACGTCACGAACAAATTCACTGCATTTTTCAGTCCATCAAACGCTATCTTGGATCTACTCTCCTCCCTGTAGAATGTCACCCAAACAGGCATTAAAAGTGCAAGTTTGCCATATTCATTATTTGACTTAGAAAGGGCCAACATGACCTGCATGAGCCATAGTGGAAAAATTAGCACAGCATTCACTTACGTGGATTGAGGGTATAGCTAAAAATACTTACTCTGTTCTTCTGTACTTGAAGCACTGCAACATAGCCTCATCTACCCACAGTAAGAGTTAACATTTTAAGCACTTTAGTTCTGGCATTACTGTGAAAGAGCTATATATAATCATCTCTACTGGAAAACCACTCTTTATGTGGACACTTTTTATCCCTCTAAAATGTGTCTGGGGGGTAGGGGGGGGGAAAAAGCCCATTTTGCAAAAATAAAACTGTTTTAAGCCCTTTATATAGTCTATGTGCTAAACTTCCTGCAAAGTCTTCCTCCCCTACAAACTCTGCCTGCAGATGAAGTGTTTTAACCTTGCCCTCTTAATTTATTCTACATTCTAATTTTCAATAAACAGATGCCGCCTCTTTTCGCGCTTGTTTCCACATTGTTCCACATTCTGCCTGTGTTGTTTCTGCATGTGTGAGTATTCAATTATCTATTTCTCCATGATTCTGCAACTGATGTACTAAATGTCTGTACAGGTTTGGGGGAGGGTAAGCGGGGAAGGCAAAACTTAGAGGAAGAAGAGTTACAGAAGTCTGAACTATTCTGAGAGTCAGATACTTTCCCTGAAAGCTGCTAAGTTAAGAAGACAATCGTAAGCCACAACTAGAAATGCAAGGATTACAAAAACACTAGTGCACAGAAGCAGAATGGCTGCACGCTGGCTCATAACACATATTTCTTTGGTCAGCACTTGGGTGTGAAATGCTCAATAGAGACCAAAGGAGCAGAGGCGGCTGTTGGTGCCACTGCTTCTGGAAATTGTGTCTTTTTTGGATAAAAGCACAAAGCAGCTGATTCCCATTGTGGTTATTTATAGCTAAGAAGAGCTGATAACACATCTTAGGACTCAAAGGTGAAGTATGCTATTATATAAAGGATGAAATATTACTCTTTATGGGAGTGGCCCAAGACAGGAGATTGCAGGACAGTGCAAAGGCTCTTTGCTACAGCTGTCAAGACCTTGTGGCCCAAAAGCCTACGTGCAGATAGAAGTAGCTTTAATCTGTAAACCTAAGGAATTACAGGGCACAGAACTGCACTGGCTTACAAATTCGACAGTTAGTAACTGCTGCTGCTTTATTTACTTGTAAGGATACCTCTTTTCCGAAGCACTAGTGACTTCTTGCCAGTTGCAACCTGCGCCATTCCCTTGCATGCTCCCAGCTGGGAGCCCCAGTGACTTGTGTCAGCAGCTGCTCTCACGCTGTGCTGATCTGGCACTAGCGACAGAACCATCACGTGTGGACAGCTTTAAGGATCTGTGGAAAAACGGAGCTAAAGTGCCTGTCAGAGGTACTTAACAAAACTGGTAGGCTGGGTAGGGACAAAGGTTGGGCTCAGAGGTTTTTGTTTGCCAAAAATGGCACAAGCTTTAGAACAGCAGAGGCGGAGCTGGAGCTTGCACACAGGAGCCTGCAACTGGTGCAGTTTCAGAAGCCAGGGTCTCTAAAAGGCAAATGGCAGAGCAAGGACATGCTGATTCAGAAGCTTCATCTCACTGGGCAGCCTTTGCCAGCAGGACTCCTGCACAGCTGCAGCCGGCAGGTGAAGGCAGCCTTCCTCTCCTACCACCCCTTCCTCCCTAGCAGAGACCCCTCAGCCAGAACAGAGCCACTGCTGGCACCAGCATGCTCTCCACCTGCTCTTGCATCAACCCCCCCTCCTCTTTTCTCACCTGGCAATAAATCCCGGGGTTTTGCTCACCTGGCCAGGGCTGTGTGGCATTTTCTGACTTCAGGTGCAGCCAAGCACCCCTGTCTGTCCTGTAGGTCCTGCAACAAAAGCAAAAAAAGCCAGATAGGAAAGTGTGGCAAAAAAACTTGGGGGCTAAGAGGTTGCTGTGAAAGACTTCTCTGTAATCACCAGAGCCTGATGATTAAGAGCCAGAGCAGAATCCTGACACTAATAGGAGCATATGTGTTGTCCTGAGGCTCTGTGGCTGTGGTACCCCTTAACGAATTTAATGCAATTGCACAGCTGTTTAGAACTGCTATTCACCAGTACAGACAATTGGTGATAACAACCAGAACAGTAAAAGCGTCAAAAGGGCAGAACAAACATGATAACTTTCTTGCCATACCCTCCTGCCTTTCAGTCCTTGAACCAAGAGGCACATGCTGCTTTGCATAAGGAAGCTGCCCCCTCTGCTTCTCAAACCCAGGCCTCTGTCCCAGCTTGCTGCTGCCGCCTCTCAGTCGTCTGCCAGATCCATCGTAGTCCCTTGCCTTGCTTTCCAGAAGGAGCAGTTTAGAAATTATTTCATAGTTACAGCCGTGGTAAGCTCTGAGGCCTAGGAATAAAAGCCTCAAAACTAAGCTGAGACATACAAAATATACTTTGCACTATTGTCTGGAAGCGCACTGGGCTTTACAAAGGCCAAGAAATTAATTCTCCCACCACCTGCAAAACAAGAAGTATATGTCAGTTCTGCACCCGGAGCGAAAGCTGATCACTCACCTGGTGTGGTACCTCCAGGATGAGGCTCAAAGCCCCAAGGACCTCTACACCCATGTTTTGATTATTTTAGCCACCCTCCTCTTGAAAATGAGACATGCAATACGTTTGAGCCCCTGCAAAGTAGACATAAGTAGAACTTTGAATACTGGCCAGGCTTAGGCCCTGCAGCCCATGCAGGGCAACAGTCAGATTTTTGAAGTGTAAATGGCCTGTTGGGAGAGCTGGCCCTTGCATGCTGATTTCCAGGAGAACAAAGCAATCAAAACAAAACAAACAAAAAAATCCTAATGTACAGCCTATACAGTTCCCATGCAGTTAAAAGTACTGCCTGGATGTCAGCTTGCTTTGTGTGCAGAGGGAGACATGGTTAGCACTCAGGTTAGCGGGCCAGGCAAAGACTGTGCAGCTGCAGCTCTGCTCTATGCAACGAGAGTGAGAAAGCTCAGCAAAAAAAGCCATGTAAAACTTCCTAACCTGAGAATTACTGGAAAAGGAAAGGTGATGTTCTGTGAGTACACTGTCCAGCTGGAGATGGAGGTGGTGATGAAAGTTCACCTCCCTGTATCACAAACCAGACCCTTAAAAGTTAAAAGATGCATTTCATTTGGAAACATTGTTCACTGGACAAAGTCAAACCTGTTCCTGTCCAGCAAGCGCAGGCTATTGCTGCAGCGTGTTCTGCACATGGCATTTGCATGAGCATCAGCAGGAATTTCATAGGTCTGCTCAGATAGCACAGTGGCAGGGAACAGATCAGTAGGTAAAGCAGAGAAGTGCACAGTAGCCATAAATAACGAAAGATTTAATTACATGCTTGGTTAATATTTACAAACATTAAAGTTGTTGTTAGATATGTAAATAAAACAGAAATAAGAGACAGGGGCTGCAGTAGCCAAGCAAAGCCAAAATATAACAGGTTAGAGTATTTACTGTGAACTGGCATATGTCTGGAGTACGGAATGGAGACACACTATATAAACTGAAAGAATAAATAAATAAATATTGACATTGTTCTACACCTGTTTAGCCTCTGGAGACCAGTGATTTGTGGGACCATATGTTGGACAAAATGAGACTGTTCATTGATAATTGTAAATGTGGTGACCCCTTGCAAACTGGATATTAAAAATATTAAGTAAATGGCACATTTTAATTATATAGTAAAGAGGCTGTTCTCCACCATTAAAAGACTGCAGCTGTCAGGAAGAATTGATCATATGACAGAAGGTAACATTTATTTGATAGTAGACCTTGGTAAATGACATCCCAAATGATCTTTAGATTCTCAGACAAACACACTGAGTTCAGACTTGGTTTAACCACGAGGCTTCGGTGTCTTTTTCTTTCAGCTGAGACAATTTTTATCTGTTCCTCCAATACTATAGGGCTTTGTTTTGTTTTTTTTTTATTTTTGTTTTAATCTGCTTTGCAGTATTGAAATTTCAAATGAAGTATTATTAAATGAGAAACTGTAAACGATGAAGTTTGGAATTGGAAGTCAACACACGTGTTATTCTTTTTGCCAAAGGTATCGAGTAAGTTGCATAATTACCACAGTATTATATCATCTTTGTCAACATAAACAGAGCTTTCTGTCAGCTTTGAAAGTGCCATTGGTGAACAACTGAAGGTGCAGACTCCAAAGAGGAGCAGCCCAGGAGGAGCAGAGAGCATTCACAATGCCTTATGAAGTTGCATAAGGAAATGAAGTAGAGACAGGTAGCAAGTAGCCACCAGCAGGAATACCAAACGCTGTCATGTATATGCTTCTACATCTGAGGCAGAGGAGAGAAACTGCAGACAGTTTTTGTAGCTTCCTTCCTGCCTGTTGTGATCTGACTGAGACAAATGCGTGAAGGTAAAGCAGCAGCCTCTGTGGATTGATTCTTCTCACCGATCCAGAGAAACCCGTCTGCACAGGGTCTGATTGTTTTCCCCCTCCACTTCTGATTACATGAAGTGCACGTTCCTTGTCTCACGTTGTACCGATCCTGTGGTGAGGCACTTGCAGAGTCTGAAGGTTGGGGCACGTGAAATAAGGAGCGGGAAGGAAGCATGCTGCTATTCCATTGGAAGCGAAGGGGAGCGTAGGCCCATAGAATACCTCTTCCTTCCCTTCCTTACTAACATCCAGCACCTGCAGGGCAAAGCGTACAAAGTATTTCAGGGATCACAGAAGAAAGCTGAAACGAATTTGCTGGCACACACCACATATATATATACTATTAATCCCAACAGAAAGGTAGTTTTAGATTGTATTTATGGATCCGGTGATCTGTTGCTGTGCTGACCACCCAAATCTTATGCTAGCTCAGGTGCTCGGTAGCAGACGGTGACATCGGATCCTGCTTCTTGACAGCAGAACATGCAACCATGGAAGTCACGCACTCTGCACAGAAGTGCTTCTGTTACCACAGAGTATGAACCCTTTGTCAGCTTGGTGGTGTATGGGGAGCGAGGGAGCTCTGTGGAAGTTGGAAAGGCCAAATAAATGAATGACTTAAAGAAAATGAAGATATATGCAAAAAGTGGATTTGTTTTTTTTCTTCCAAAGGAGAAAGCAACCTCAAATCTGCTGAATTTGAAGATAAAAGGGCTAGTTTTGCTGGTTAAAGCCAGGCACACTGCCAACAACTGAGAAGGGGCAGCACACACAGCCCTGCCAAAGCACTCATTATACTTCTTTTTTCCCCTTTAATGTGGGGACTGTCTCGGGCAGGCTGCCAGTTCACGACCAGTATGGGGATGTGGACAAATGTCCATTTAAGAAAGCAAGATCCCAGGATCATTTTCACTTGTCACTAAACAGCATTTAAACCCAGGTGCAATACTGGAAAGTACCTGCTGATAATAAAGGAGCATGTTGGTGGAGTACAGCCACCACCTTGATAATGTGCTGTTACGCCATCTGAAGCACCGTGTGTCAGCTAGTGTTACCCAAGCCAGTTTGAATGACTTTTTCTGGTAACAACTGTTAGGTATGGTATCCAACAACTTAGTAGAACACAATTATACTGTGACCAGAACATGGTTTTAACTCCTTAACTTTCATGATCTATTCTTTACAAACTCATGCTAATAAGTGTTCATTAAAAGACCAGCAGCTTGACATCTAATACATTCCCTTTTTATGCTAAGTCTAACTTCTAGTCTTATGGGACAAGTTTGGAGGTGAAATCCTAAAATCCAGAAAGTTGGAAGCTAACAAAAATGTTTATCAGCAAAAGTGCAGAAACTGAGATGGAAACAAGAGTTTCTGTCTGTAACTGCCCAGCTGGTCACAAAGCCATGGCTGTGATGCAGATTTGCTTCACTCAGAAACATGCAGAAATATAAGAATTCCTAATTTCTCTATAGGAATACTGGAAAGCCATGGATCTGCAAGCAAGCTGCTCTTACACAAGATGAGAGAGCAGAAGAGTGTTGGACAACCTATTGCCTACAGCAGGGCACAAAAAACTTCCATTCAAGCTTTGAAGCAGTAAGCACTAGGGCAGGTTGCAGGCTGACTTAACTTTGTCAAAGAACAACTTACTAGCTCTTCAGAAAGACAACTTGGAGAGGGGAAAAAAAAAAAAAATAAAGTCGCAAGACATGCCCCATCATCCATTTCTGCAACCCTTTTACTTTTGAACTTGACTGTGTAACCTGAGAATATATACCCATTATTTTACCCAAACCTTGCCAAAGGAGAGACTCCTCAACCCTGTTTTACTAGAATATCTTAGAAGAAGTGCATCTATTGGCTCATCTGGAAATATTTTTAATATCCACAGTATTTGCTCTCTGTGTTTATGCACATTCAGTGGCTGCGTAAGAAACATCCTTAATCTCTCCACTTCACATGCATTTTCCTTTTTTAATAACCTCTGTGCAAAATGTACCCTTGCAAAATTATTGGAAAAGACTTTAAAAGAAACCTAAATCACTCACCTGGATACATGCCAAAGGCTCATTTGTCCAAATCGAATAGCCACCAACTAAATATATTCTACCATTGTGGACAGCAACTCCAGACTCATTTTGACCTAAAGCAAACAAGGAAATAGGAACCACTTTCAGTGTTTAATTAACCCTTTTCACACCCAATGTCGGAGTTCTGTAATAGGATACAAATGCACCTGGCAGTAACGTGGCTGTTTCGGAATTCACAACATGTAAGAGTGAAGGTGAAGCATGAGGGCTGTTATTCTCTCTCCACAGGAGCCCTGTACGATGCTGTCCAGAGAGATACCCCAGATGAGCAATAAACTGAGGCTGTGCAGGGGACCATCTGCTGTCTCCTCAATGGCACAGGTTTTTGTACGTGTGTGTTTCATAGGTGACAGGCAGGCTCCCCACCTGCCTCTCAGCTACTATCACACATGAACATCCAAATAAGCACGTAGGCCGAGAGCGCCGAACCCCCTCACGTTCTGCCCACACCTGTTCAGCCTCCCGTTCCTCCAGGTACAAGTATGGTGAAACTTGCAGAAGCTGCTGTGCAAGCTCATCCCCAAAGCAATGGTCTCCTGAACAAGTTTGGAAGTTTTGAAGGATAAATACAGCCTTAAAAAAAAAAATCTGCTCGACACAGTGCAACAGGCACATTTACCACCAGTTGCAGAGACACAAAGAAAGGCTTAGATGGCTTCTTAAGGTGCAGGTTGTGGAAACAACCCACCAGGTCATATCTGAGGAGAGGCTACTACCTCGCAGCATTTAGTGGGATAGGGTCAGCTCCAGAATGACGGTGCCTGCGGTGCCAGCGCTTTCGCAGTTGCAAATCAGATTATGCCCTTCTCAAAGGCTGTCACTTCCTCCAAATAATAAAATGAAATAATTAACTGGAGAGCAAAAGGGATATGAAAAACTAGTTGTGTCTGACAATGCGTAGCTCCTTTTTCATCTATGACTCTCTCCCCAATGTCCATTAAGTACTCCAGTGACCTGACTCAGAAACCAAGCCAGTCTTCTCCAGATCCCAGAGATTAATAAACCCAACGCAATATCTTAAAAGAACAAAGCTGCCACTAGATCAGCTTTTGAACCTAGCAAGAGGAAAATGACATCAGGTGACTGTCTTATTTGTCAGACGTTCATTTCTCTGATCTGGTGTTTCTAGCTATCCTGAGCTTCTAGTTAAGCTCCTACATCCTTTGTATCCTTTTCAGCGTAGATCTCAGAGAAATCAATGCAATGCCAAATGGAAAAGGATGAAAAGTGAGGTAGGCTCAGTTCTAGGACTCCTACAGCAGTCTGCACGGAAACTTTTTGGGAGCTAGTACTGTTACTAATTGAGCTTCAAGTGTGCTGCACAAGAGAATGGCTCCATTAATTGTTAATGCTGTCCTGTCCTGGAAATCCATCCTTTCCTGCAAAGCTACTACTGTTGGTGCTACTCTGAGAATGTGTCACACGCCTCTCTCTCCCAAGGATTTGAGAGTAGTACATCTGGGCATTGTATCAGGTGGCGGTGAAATTTGGAGGACTGGGTGCCAGGGACAGTGAGTTGCAGCGCTTTGCAAGTTGCTACTGTAACAGTTCTTACTAATGACGGTCAAGAAGAACTTTACAGATCCTGTAGTTGAGCTGCTCAACTCATCTTTGACTTGACAGAATTCCAAAGACACCTCCTTTTGAGTAATTTATTAAGAAGATACTGTTTAGAAATAAGTGATGGTTAATGGATTTCAATGAAAGCTTTGCCCTCTTATGCCAGCACAAAGTACTACAAAGCGATGTTGTTACAGTAGAGACACATCTGCCTGTTCCACACTTAAACAGGAAGCTAAATCTATCACTGCAAGCAAGCTTTTGGAGAATCAAAAATAAGTACTGATAATACTATGACAAATTATTTTTGATTGCTTAATTAAATTAAATTTATGTGCACCTTCTTAAAAATTTAGTCTACAGTAAGTCCTAAAACAAATGTTTTGTAGAACAGAATGCCAGAACAGTAATCAAAAGTGTCTTGCTGGCCAATGATGGTCCCTAAATCGGAAGTAACTGCAGCAAAGTTGTGCAGCTCCACATACTAAAGGCATCTAAATGGAAAAGAATTGATATTTTAATAGTAGCGAGTTTCCCCTTTTGGTGTACAATACTCGCCTGTCAACATATTGAAGCTGCAACGCGTCCATTGGTCAGCGTCTATGCTGTAGGAGTCTATGTGCCGAACCAGGATCCGATCATTGTTGTAGTCGAGATCATTCCCACCTAGCACATAAAGTTTCCTTTGAACAGCAGCCATGGAGTGATAGACTCTCCTCTGCAACATCGGGCTACGGCTTAACCACTTATTCTGGAAAAAGAGAGAGAGAGAACTGTCTCAGCACTGCTCAAAGACATACCTATATTAGTAGTACAATAACGGTAGCATGTTACTAGTGTTCTCCTTACCCTTGTCAGAAATCACAAGTGTATCTACTTGTCTCGTTCATATGTTAAACACGTGCGTTGGTTATAACGCTGACTAGACATACTGGGCTTTAACACGTGGTTTACAGTTCTCACATTTAAATTCATTAATTTAATAGTATTTCTTGCTCTGTATTTTTTCTGTTTAGCTCATCAGGTTTCAAAGCTTTTTTCTTCTTTATAATTCAGTAGCAAATCCTCCTTAAGCAAGACTATTAGATGTCTCCTTTGTATACAGTGCTAAAATTATCTGTACCAACTAGCTCTGCTATGAGAGAAGAGGGATTCTTCTACCTTTCGTTATTCAGAAGCTTATTTGATCTTATCCTTGGGCAATGAAGCAACAGGGAGAAATAATTTCCTAAAGAACCTTCTCAGGTAATTCATGTATTTGGTTTAATGCTAACCCTTTATTTGTGGGCACTTACAAAGTAATGTCCTTTTGCGTATTTTTCTTCCTGGTTAACAATATTCAAGAATTCTACCTGTTCAGGGGAGGGGCGAGGGGACACGGAAGAAGAGGGATTAAAGCACAGTATTTTAAACCTAAGAAAACAATTGCTCCTGCTATGCTTACCAAATCAAGCAACCTGGCAATGGATGAGATTAATTTATTTAAATGGAGGAAGTTAAAATCTGTGAGGAAATTCTTTGCGTTACATGTGCTGCCGCTTGCGGTAACTCAAGAGCCTCTAATACTACTGCCTTTTAACCTCCACAATATATAGCTATACATTTCAATGTGTAATAGTTGAATATTAGGCATTAATGTTTGCATTAGCAGTCCAGTCTCTTAACAACAGACTATAGACACCATCTGCTTTGCAAAGCCTGCCTGCATCCCCTGATTATATCTTTAGCTTCCTCCACTGCAGTGCCTGCCAGGTGAGCCGCAAAGCACTGCAAAGGCAAAGAAACAGAGGGGCCTGGTGGGGTCATTTCTAATAAGCCGGCGTGTGAATACTAATCAGTGGTGGGGAAGCAGAGGTCACCCCAGCCGGCTTGTTGGCAGGTAGCTGTGTGCTCTGTGGCAGATGGCAGGCATTATCGACTCGCCACAAAGGCCTCGCGCAGAAGCAAGCGCTGGTGCTGAATGATAGAGTTATTGAGATTCTGTGCGAGATGCAAGCAGATGTGATGGTTTCCAGTACCCACCGTAAACAATATGCCAGCAGAATTTTTAAAAAGAGCTTGTGTGTACAAACACGAAGCGGACCTCATTTGAAGAATGCGAGCGCACAATTCCTCTGTAACTCTTTACATGCCAGGCCGGGTTTCTCGCCGTCGGCATGGCACGCTGAAGCAGGCCTGCCACTGGTATTTTGGGGTGCAACTTTCACATCAGCAAATAAAGAATCGAAGCGAAAGATACACAAGAGAGACATGGTATCTAAATACGCATCTCCCTCGTAAGCAAAATAAGGTTGCTGCCTGTAATTACTACTTGGATTTAGGACAGAATCAGCAGTTGTACAATCGATGCATAAAACCGCACCTCAAAAAGGAAGAGGCAGGTGTGTCACTGCCTGCTTCTTTCTGCTTCAGGACCCGTATGTGCTATGCTTTAAAAAGTCAGTGGGAACCACACAGAAGTATCTCCTGGCACAATTTGGTTCCAAATACAGCAATCAAAGCCCCTATCCTACAATCAGAAAAGTCAATACTCTTCCACGTGGGTGTAAATCAGGCTATGCAACTCTGATTGCAAGCTTAGGACTTTTAATTCCTAACACAAGCAAGAGGGCATAAGCATGCCCTAACCCTTTGAAATGGTTACTGAGCCATGCTAACCTAATCAAAACACATACATAATGTATGAAATAATCCCTAAAAGATATTTTAGGTGCTTGGGTAATGAAGTGATAGGCACCTTTACAGTCAGCAGAATAAGTCATGGCCAGGTAGTATAGATCTGAAAGTATGTAGAAAACAAAAAGCCCGTCTATGCAATTCAAAGCAGACATGCCAATGACAAGGAGAAGTTTTGTGACACTGACTTTGAGCACACATTGCCCAGGGCTGCTGGATTACAAAAAAATGAACAAGCAGAATAAATACTGATAAATACAGGGGATTTAAAGCACATTTCTGTATTTAATCTAAGATGTTTCTAACGCCTACAGGCTTAAAAAACATAATAAAAAGTCAGGGTCTCCGTTACGCTGTTAAACTCGCACATCGGTACAAAGTGAATTTAAAACACCACTAATTCAAATGGTCAGCATTTTTAGCCTTACAAAATCAGTGTGCGTATTTGCTAAGAGACCTGTTTGAAGCAAAACATATTAGAAAAAACACATACAACACAGATACCCACCTGCTTAGGATCATAGACCATGAGCCTGTTTTGATATTGTGCAGTATTTGTTACTCCTCCTGTGAAAGAGTTTATACAGGTTATATTTTTTTTCATATAAGCAAAACCAGGACCAAGATCAGGTACAGCAAAACCAATTCTAGGTTCATTTGCTGACATAATTTCATTGCATAACCACCACTTAGGCTTACATTCCACTGCACTTTTTAATCTGGTTACAAAGTAATAAGTAGCACATTTGTCAAACATCTAGAAACACAAAATAGCAACAACACCCACCCACCCCACACACTTCCTTTGTAAAGCTAATCCTATGGGCTAAAAATGAGATAAAAATTGATCTGTTTATAAATTACTCTGCATTCTGCTGCTGTCACGACACGAAGATAAAACCCGTCCCTGTTCCAAGGCCCATGCAAGTATGTGACACAGATCAAAGGAGGAGGAGGTGGGCTTGCATCAGAGAGAAGGAAGAGATCGGAGAGGAGCTCTGGCTAACCAGGAGCGTGACAAGGGACACCACTGCCAGCTGGAAAGCATAGCATAAACCTGTGCAAATGTTCTCACCTATAGATTTGAAGGAAATCCTGTATTTAGTCTATTATACAGAGAACATCTCCTGGCTTAGTTGCAGGCTTACATCGGGAGCTTCCTCCATAGTGACCAGAAACAATACTGCAATTTACTTTTCAATAATGTTTAGAAAGCAAGGTATAAAGCACCTCAGCAAAGCCCGGAACAGAGTCTGACCCCAGCAGATGCTGCAAACCAACTCTTCACCTCAATACAGTATACATTTAATGCCCGATCATCCTGTTCTCTATTGGTTTGAAGCGGCAAATCTCACTGAGCAAACTGGTGGAAAAATTCTTCAGTCTCAAGTCTGTAATCCTACCTGTGTAAACATGTTCTCGAGCGTGCTCAAGCCTCCTGGGGACATGGTGTCACTGCAGCACTGCCACAGGTCCCAGTCCCCACCTCTGCCACCACCCTGGGCCCATGGGACCAGAACTAATGCCTGCAGGCTGCGCCTCGCCTTTCGTCCTACCAGAAGGTCTGGACATAACTTGGACATGCCAGCGGCCACGCACCAGTGAAACTCGTACTGACAAACTTTTATATTACAGTTTTAACAGCATGTGCCAATGACGGACAAAATCCGCAGCAATGAGAGGAAGGAACTTCACATGCCATTACACTGGTCGATGCTTCTCTTTTCCTGAGGATAGCCCCTGTTTCAGACGGAGCAGCAGCAGAGCTGCTTTCATTCCTGCTGGCTGAGCTATGGCCCAGTCCTACAAAGGCCACTGGGTTTTTTTTTCTTTTAACCCCAACTAGTGTTGACATGGCTCCGTGCTGGGGAATCCTCATTTTGCCAGCTTCCAGCTGCACCTCGCGCAGCATTTTGGTTCGGAGCCTTACCGTGATTTTGAAGCAACTCCCCCACCTCTCACATGTCATTTTAGGCTGTAAGGTGGGACAGGTGTGCATTCAAGTTAAACCAGAAGCTCTCCTCCAGATGTGCACCAGTTCCTAACAGAGCGTAAGGGTGTGAAATAGTAACTGGTCTTTCGGACGACTTTGTACCAGCTGAGTACTGGGAACATTTGGTCCAGAGGACCAGAGTAAATCTAGTCCAAAGCAAAAAATGTGAACTGTACGTGGAGTAGATACAGAGAACTCGGCACCAAAGTTTTATCTGCTGATCTGCTCCTACTGGGCTGAGCTACTTGCTAACATAGATGTACCCTCTGATCACTCCAAGTAACTTTAGCGAGGCCAAGAAGCTGATCAATGGACAGCAGAAACTGCAGACAAATCTATTCAAGAGTCTTGCCTGCAACCACAGCAGCAGGGAGGAATAACGCTGTTATCTGGGTGCATCTCGGCAAGCACCAGCCTGTACTGGGGCCCCTGCACATGGAGGGTACCACAAGCTCCCAGCTCAGAGATGCTTACGAGCTAAGAGACAGCCACGATGAGATGTAGTCTTTCCAAACTGTTTCCATCACACTGTGCCACACACTGCCCATCACAGCACCTGTGAAGTATGCACACAAGAACACACACTGGAAAGCAATGACTGTTCCCGTGTCTAATCTAACAATCTGTTACTTGTCTCTACGCTGTTGTGCAGCCTTCACAGGGCTAGCGGCCGTCAGCCATGTGCACAGAACAATCTTTTCTAATATCTGTTTTGTAATTTGATTTTCTTTTACATAGTTATTTTTACTCCTAGCATAATGTTTAAAAATGAGATGTCAGATTAGTATTTTGAAAAATAAAAATCATAGTTATTTGGAAGATTACCTCCAGAATGTTAAACTACAGGACACGCATCGAAACGCAATGCTGGGTCATGTATTTCCATTCAGAAAGGATGCCTTAATTTGGGGGGAAAGATGTGGAGGAAGAAGAGAAAGAAGGGGGTTGCTTCCTCGTAAAATAATGAAATAATCAAATACGCAAAATTATTTACCTCTCTTCAAAAAGAGCCCCTCATATCAAGTACACAGCTTACATTTTTTCTCCTGCAATATTGCTCATCTGTGGTGTTTTATCATTACATTCCCTTCACATACCGCTCTTCACTTTTAGATTAATCTGCCAAAATGAGATGCTAAGGATTTGCATACAGATTTGACTACACAAAAATAGATCTGGAATTAATAACAGTCTCTATATGTTTTAATTTCTTCTAGACTGGAGTACCCTTGCCTCCAGCAGTATTCTTGGCTTTGAAAGTCATCAAGCTGATTTGTCTGCTCTTAGGTTATGATGCCACATGCTGCTACACTGTCCCCTGCAATCAAAGTGCTCGCAGAGATAGATTCCATGCCTTCCCCTAACAAGTATATTTTATAGATTGGCAGTTTTGATCTCCCCTCCCCAGGGGGATAATCTGCATCTTAACAGGTTTCTATAGATACATCTGTCATTAAATATGCCATCTTATATCTGCATCAATTTTCAAACTCAAGTTCCTCCTAACTTTGAAGTGCTATAGCAAAAGTTTAAAATTTTCTGCCAAAATTCAAATTTAACAAGTCTGCAATGTCCTCTTGAACTATTTTTTTTTTTTAAATACTCCAGGCAGCTGGGAAAGGGCAAAAGAAGAGCAGTATGTTTCTTAAAAAATAGGAAAAGGGAAAAAAAAAAGTTTAAACGGTACTAAAAATAATACATACTTTCTCAGAAAAAAATAGGGTAATTCTGAGATAATTCCTTAAACTTTCTGCAGTGCTTTCTATGAGGAAAGGAGGGGAAAGGCAGGGAGGCATCATAACGACACTTGGAAAGAAGTATTTAAAAATATAAACCACGCTATTAAATTTGATGTCAAGCAATAGCAGCTAATGTGGTAATAACCCATCAGTTAAAGAAAGAGAAAAAAATATCTGGCTGGGTAAATAACAGTTTTGTCAGCACTCGCTGGGTTTTATAAACAGAGCGGTGGCTGCACCACTTTGACATGAGCAGCTTGCTCGAGGACTAGCGTTTCTGGGAGGCAAGGAGCACCGCCAGGACGAGCCTGTGTCTTTCTTGCTCTTACAGACAGGAGAACACACTCACGGAA
This sequence comes from Sagittarius serpentarius, assembly GCA_034782735.1. Taxonomy (NCBI): domain Eukaryota; kingdom Metazoa; phylum Chordata; class Aves; order Accipitriformes; family Sagittariidae; genus Sagittarius; species Sagittarius serpentarius. The sequence continues at coordinate 15,639,904 of JAVKLA010000014.1, read as the reverse complement.
AGGGCAGCATCCAACCCGTGGGCTTACAGTGTTTTTACACTGCCACAGCCACTGCTGCTCACTCCCTTGCAGGCTGTAAACCCTGCTTTTTAAGCCCTCCAAGACCCATAAGTTCCCAACTCATGCAACAGTGTCCCTCTACATAGGACAGTTGCTGGAGGATTCCAAGACCCGCCTCGTCCAGCCCTTCCCCGCATATGGGAAGTATTTTGTGTTGTTACAGCCCCCCAGGCAGTCCACAAATTGCACTGAAAAACAATAAAGACACTTCCAAAAAGAGAAGGGTGGGAGGCAGTAGATTCCACACCATTTTCCCAATCGAAAATTTATAATCCATATTTATAACACGTCCTGGTAAGACCCCCATATGACTTGAGAAATCTAATCCAATCCAAATCCCCCAGAAAATCTCACAACTCTCTCCGAAGTCCCCAAGTGCTAGGCTGCGTGCGCGAATCCGAGTTCATTGGGAGACGTGTAAAATTACATGTTGGCAGAGAGCTCCCACGTGTATTCCTTCCAGCAAATCCAGGGAATATATAGAAACGCATGACATGCGCCCCAAGGTGCTCTGCTATTTTAAAATAGAAATCTCTCCTCTCTTACATGTCTGTGTGTTAAACACAAGCTAATCCTTCCTCAACATGCAAGCGCACTGCCTTTCGCTTCAGCCAGCCCAGGTGCAGTGAGGACAGCTGAGCTGGAGAATATTCTCCCAGCCTAAGGAGTCCCCTGGAAGACACCAACAGCAGCTCTAATTAACGCTGTTCCACCCCGGATGCAATCCAGCTGCAAACAAGTGGGCAGAAGCCCTCGTTTGTTTGTGGGTTGGGTTTCTTTAAATCATTAAAGCTTGATGTTTACATTCAGCCTAAGAAGAATCAATGGCATCAAACCTATAATGTCCATGCTTGAAAGGTGTGAGATCCATTATCTTTATTCGAATATAATAATGATAATAATAAAGAAATACTGTTCCATATACAGACTAAGACTGGGTCACTGAGGCAATTTTTATGGACTTGTTAACCTCCTGCTCCTGGTAATTTCTGTGCCGGCCACACCGCACAACTTGATTTGCTTAGATACTGTAAATTCCTATTTATTCCAGATCTATTTTTCAGAAAAGAATTTTAAAGGCATTTACTGAGAAGAAATTTTCTTCGCCTCGCAACAAAGAGCATACTGATAGTAAGGTAATACCTTTCACCCCAAACCACTTACAAACTCAGAATAATTCTCCACATGTGATCTCAACCACTTCCTTGGTCAAAATCTCCACCATTAGGGAAAAAATAATAATTGGAAAAAAAAAAAAAAGAATTTTGAAGAAAAAGGTGTTAAATACAAATCAACTGCACAGGGTTGGCTTATTTACTCCCCACCCCAATTGAGTTTCCATGTGCACGTCAAGGTGTGATTTTAGCTGACACGCTTCAGGTCAGGCAACTGGGACCTCTGCGAAACAACAGCATAATAGTTTGCTTTAGAGAAAACTTTTCATGTGCTAATCTCTTGAGCACTTGAGGGGAGGGGAAGCCTCGTTATCCCCAGCTGCAGGTGCAGGAATGGCCCAGAACTGAACCGCCTGGCAGAGGTTCCCTGCCCCTCTCTGTCCCCAGGGGCACTTACATGCCTATAGCGGCAGAGGAAGGTTAACATGTATAGAGAAGTAGGTCTCCAGATTTGCACGTGCGTGCCACAGAGGACGCAGGGAAACGGGCACAGTTCGAGTTCACACTCTTACAGAAAATACTTCCCTGCTTTTATAGGGAATGATTGTTAGTAACGCTGAACTCCAAAGGGTTTGGTGCATTTCGTTTCTCTTTCACTCAAATACTTCGCTTTTCAAGCATGTGGCATGCGATTTGTTTGTGAAACAGGTCACAGTGTCAGATGTTAACTGGGGCCTGTAAGATTCATCTTTCTATAAAATTTCAAAACCATCTGCCCAATGCTGTACTGTCAATACAGAAAACTTATTTTAATGAATTCTCATCTACTTTCTAAAATAAGAAAATAAAATAAAATGCGGGCTGTGAAAAAAGTAAAAAAAGATGAGAAAAAATGATGACACAAATATAAAAATATGTTCCACAATATACAGAGCCCAGAAAACTCGAGAACTGAACCCACTTGTGCTGACCAGAGGGTCCGACTAGTTCCAGAGTACAGAAGGCTCCCTCTGAGCCTTCTGGCAGGTTAAAGACCCTAAAGGGATGGGGGCAGCTTAGGAGTCTCTCTGTCATCTGAAACACCAGCCACCCATCTCCTATTGCCAGTGTGTCCTTACACTTATACAGCGTTCTGTTTAGCACACTTCCCCTCCCTGCTGCCTTTCCATGATTTTATGCTCTATTATTTTTTATTCTTCCTCATATTTGTCCCAAAGGAGCAGCAAAGTAAAGCTGAAAATGAATCCCAATAATAATAATAGAAGCCCCTTAAGTCTAGTCAGCTTTTCATTAGCAAAGCCTTTAGAAGACAAGGGGCTGTAGCAGAGGCACTGATGCTTTGGCTATAGAGTACAGTGTGCGGGTCATGTTTTGGTGACTCTCTCCACAAATAAAAGGGCTAGAAACTTATATTACCACTATTTAATTTATTCACTTACTAAAAAACTGGACACATTTCCATGGTTACCTTGCCAGCTGGTAGCAGCAGACTGACTTTGAGAGCTCTTGCTGATGACCCGCATTTCCCAGAAAAAACAGCAGGGATACATCAGAAACATCCCTAACTTGGACTAATTTTTTAATTACTTAATTTTAGGCCACATACTTAAAAATTTGGTTCCCTCCTGCATTACTGATTACTTCTATGCTAACACCTTATATTTGATGATGAACAGTGGATTTTTTCAGCAGTGACTACTGATATTTTTGGAACAATAAAACATCTCTCTGTACTGTTTCCCCTGCCCCTGAATATACACCTACAGTGAGCAACATTCTGGCCCTAAGCAATTAATTAATAATAGAAAGCTAGCTACAGTTATTGTATCTCCATCTACTTTTATTTTTAAAATAACTCTACTCAATACACAGAAACCAGTTTTCAATCTGTGAGCACATAATTCAGATCAATACCCTACTGAAGGATTCCACAGTATGCTCCTGTACTTCTCAATAACCTGTCAGAATCTAGCAACTCGAAACTGCTAAGCATTTTCTCAAAAACTATACAAAATACTATGGAAAAGTCCTGCCTATCTTATTCCACTGCCAAAACATTGCTCCTTACTGTGACTTAGCAACAGAAGTTACGCTGGTAGCATTTTCAAATATAAATGGAACAATACTGATAAAATATTTTTTGTTGTTTTGCCCAGTTTTAAAGAGTTCATGTAAGGGGCTTCCACTTACTTCTTCCCCTGATTCTACAGCTGCATTAGAGGCATATCCTTGAACACAGTATCACACTGCTTTGTTATATAAATGCAGGTAGTATTTAAACACACAGGCGGGCAGGTATTTCACTTACGTAACTAAGCACATTAATTAATCCTCAGCATAATTTTCCCTTTCCCAGTGTAACTGGAAAGACTAAAAGTAATTTTCAACCAGTCCCATATTTGACTTAAAATTCCCTATCAAATACTTCCTTTGGGTTTGTTTCGGGTTTGTTTTTTTGGTTTGTGTTTTGTTTGGGGGTTTGGTTTTTTCCTCAGAAAAAATGAAATTAAGAAAAAAATATTACTTTTTTTCATGTACTGGAGCAAGGACCACACTCTGATGGATGTTTCTACTGCTTGTTCAATCATTTTATATGAATATGCTTAACAAAATTTCCTAAAAAGCCCTGTTTTTCATAGAGACTGACAAATGTAAACCACAAGGAGGGGGGGGGGGAATCAAGAACACACCAGTAGTTTCATCCATGTATTTGACTTGCCCATCACAGCCTCACATCCCTTTCCACTGATAAAATAGGAAGGGTAGTGAATAAACAGGGTAATGCTCTGAACACACCCCGCTGGTACCCTAAAGCAGAAACCCTGTTTTTGTACTGTACCTGGGTCTCAAAGCCCACCATGTGCACACTTCAGGATTAACACATAGCACAAACTCTACAAGACTCCCTCAATGCCAGTTGCTGAAGAAAACAACCCAAAGCACCTGCCGGGGATCTTGGTGATTTTCTGCATTCTGTCATGCTTCTAATTCCAAAGTCATCATTCATGATTTTAGTGTATATGTATAAAAATAGATACCTGCTACCTCCCCTGCCAATGCTTGGGAATCTGTTCCCATAAGGCACTTAACCCATACGGGCAGAAAGGTACATCTGCAAGTTGCTCCGCTAACCTAGATGACATACTTCAAGAAGCACAGCAAAGGCCTAAGTAGCTAACTTAATCTTTCATTCATATACCATCTTTTCACCAGAGGCATCCCAGACCATATTAAAATCCCCAGAGGGTATCTATGGTGAAGTTGGCAATCACTGAACATTTTCCTCAAGGGCTGGCCCCATTTACTCATTAACTTCCTTGATAAATATTACAACTTTATAACCTTCTGTGACACACTTCTTATTAAAAGGTGGATATTTTTCTGTCAAATCTTCTGTAGACAGAATCGACCTTATTCCAAAGTAACTAATATCAGAAAAGTCACTAAAAAGACTGATGAGACAATGTCCTCAACTCCCATCAACATGCACATGTAAAATAAAAAGTGTATCAGACTGACTTGCAAATGATATGTTAGTTTAAGATTACAAGGCCTATACTTTCACCTATCTGTGCCATAAAGCTATGATTACATCCACGCAGTCCTGTGCACTTGTTACAGACAAGTCAGAGCCATGCATGATTTCTAACGAAGGTCATCTTGGTCTGTTACAATATCGTGAAGAGCAAGTGGGAGCAATTCATACATCTGCCTTCAAGCTCTAGATTGACACAAGCCAACAAATACTTAATTCTCCATTTTATTATCAGGAATAAATTCAGTAGTACCAGATCATACTACAGAAACTGGGTCTTGTTTTTAGGAAGCCCACAGAATTTGTCTTCTGAAATATGTCCGAAAGTGGGTTATCATTCCAGTTCACTGTGATTTATGAATGGTGACTGGAGGTAGCACATATGATATATGCAGCTTTGAAACACAGAGAGATATTTAGCAGACAAAAAAATATTGTATAGGTATGTTATGCTCCTATACTTCTAATCAGGCTTGATTGTATGCTTCCAGGCTTAAATTCTTTGAAATATCCATCTCCCAAGACAGAAATTATCATAACATATAAACCAAAGAAGATTCATTAGTTTCATTCGAGACAGTATTTGGTATTTTGTTAGTACCTCAAACTGTGTGAAACGTTTTCTACCTGATATCCAAAGAAGACCATCCACCACATATCCTGCATGGCATGAGAGCGACCGATCGAAGGGCTGTACAAAGGTCCACTTGTTCTTCTTGGGGCAATAGCGTTCCACCGTAGGTAACACTTGACGCAATTCGTTTCTGCCCCCTGCTGCGTAGAGGTACTCATCCACTGCTCCCAGCACAAAGTGTTCTCGACAGTTCTTCATTGGAGCTATCTCAGCCCAAGAGTTAGTGCGGGGGTCGTATCGACAGGCAGTTCTCACCGCACAAGTGCGCCCTGTGGAGTGCTCTGCCTCTCCACCAGCTACAAACAGAAAGTCTCCCATGACAGCAACACAGTGGTGGCTTCTCCCTACAGGCATAGGCGCTAGCTCGCTCCAGTTTGCAATCCCTGCGATATGAACGTTCTCTTGATCTACCGGATTGAAGTATCGTAGTTCCTTCACCTTACAGATTTCACGTTTTTTCCCACCAATAATGTAAAGAGTGTCTGACTGGAAGCGAGGTTTTGTCCTTCTGGTTTGCCAAACTGGCTGTGCATAGACGCTCTGGTGGTAAGCCAAGGCCTCATTAATAAGTGCTGTCGCAGTTTCACTAGCTTGGACAAGAGGATGAGAAAGAGCTACGGTATGCAGTGTATCCACATCCATAAGGCCAAAGCGGACATACTGGAGGAGTTCATCCATGTACTGGTAGCGGCAGTTGTGTTCCAACCACCTCACAGCCAGCTAAAAGTGGGGGGAAGGAAAGGGAAAACAAGACACCAATTATTTGCGTACAATTCCATCAAAATTTGATCTTTTGAAGATTGCTTGCATTCCAAGAGTAGCTATATACTTGCCTCTGTAGTGATACCAATCAATATAAAAAGCAGATATGAAAGCATGCGAGTCAATATAAAAGATACCTACTAAAACTCCACCTATAATATACATAAAAGCACTGTACTGCACCAGTCCCCCTAAAGAATTTCCACAGTATTATCAGATTGCAATACTGCTATGCAATACTCTTGCTGTGCAAACTGTTAGTGATGCTCTAGAGACCACAATATCCCAGAATCAAGCTGCTGGAGCAATAATATAAATATAGGGACTATGTGATCACTGGAGACCACAGGTACACAAGAAAGAAAAGTAAGATTACAGTCAGATGATTAGAAAGAAAATCCCTTTCTCCCCTCCATCCTTCATTCTATTTATAACAAAATACATACAGTATCCTTCAATATTTTTTCTTCCTTCTTCATTTATTCTACTCATAAAGTGGAGAGAGGTGTAAAGGGACCAGAAATTAAGCTAGAGAAGAGAGAAGCAGAGAAGAGGCTCTGCTGGTTTGGGACTGACAGAACGCAGCAAGGAAGACTCTAAAACTGTTCAGCAATTGCAGCTGGTATCAACAGCCAAAATTAAACATAGCCTTTAAATTACATAAAGCATATTCAATCCAATCAGCCCTGAAAAGAGGCTAGGAAGGACCTAAACCATTTCAAGAACTGTTGTGTAAGTTATTCTTGAAAACCTCCAGTGATGAAGATGCCCAAACTTCCTCAGTAAAACCATTCCCACGCTCAGCTACCCTCTCGGACAGATTTTCCTTTTACTTATGCAGGAGGCCTAAAACCTTCAAATCATTGCTGCATTTTCCACCTTTGGGTTTATATTCCAGAGCTCAGGAACCCCCAGACCAACCCTTGAAACTGATCCACCCATACAGGATGAAAAGCAGTTTGCTACCTTCCTTTTCTTCTCCACCTCCGGTGCATTTTAATGTGCGTGTTGTGGTTTCCTCTTCTCTGATTGAAAAAGTCTCTCAATCCATCTTGGGTCACATTTTCTAAACCTCTGTTGCTTGGCTCACAGTTCTCCGTTATTGAAAGGAAATACCCCTCTTTCTTAATGTTTGCTGCTGCAAACTGCATATAATCTTCCTCTTAAGGCTGTAGTAGTAGTGAATAGATTGGAAGGATCTCTTCATCTATGCCAGTCTTGTTTGTACATCACGAGACTGCCAGTGCACTATGATACTGAAGATTCATGTTTAAGCTTATGACTGACTAGTATTCCGCCCTCTTTTTTCTGCAGAACTCCCACAAAGCGTCATGCTTTCTCTGTCATTACTGAACTCTACTATTTACTTCAGACCACTGCTCCAATCTGTCAAGATCATTCTCAATCCTAATTATGTTTTCAAAAGTGCTTGAAGACCATTCCACCTTCTGATTGTCTGAAAACATAAACCCCGTATTATTCTTTCATCCAAGTCATTAACAAAGACATTGACTAGTTTTGGATGAGGACAGCCTCCTCTACTTGATACTTCATTACATCCTGACAAAGAACTTGTGGAGCAGGAGTTTCTAACTAGCCGTGCGATAACAAGTTTCAGCTAAAACTTCCTGCCCTGTACTGCTTGTGGGAATATCACATGCAGGGGCTGAAAAGAAAGGCTTCTGTTACTCACGGCTTTCTTATATGCACGGTGTATCAAATTTATTGCTGCTTCTGTATTCTGTCAGACAGGGAAGATGACAAACCAAAACCACCTTCTTATTAAGATTAATTTAAAACACTTTCTCCACTGTGCTATTCAACCCCTCTGAAATAAAGAATCAATGAAGGGCATCAAAAATTGCAACAGTGGTGCAGTCAGTTTAATTCTGTATGGAGTTTCAAAATGTGCATTAGCTATATGTATTTAGACTTGTTAGTAAAAAAGCAGTTAATTAAATACATTTGAAAGTGTTTATGGACTTGAAATCATTGAGCATTATTTTCACATGTTCTAAATGCACCAAATCCACGTGTCAGGTTTCCCCTACTGAGTGGTTTTAGGCAACTCCCTACTCCATGTCTTAGGCCATGTGAATCATTCCTCCAAGTCTTCAGAGGCACTTAGCTCTCATCATTGACTAGACACTTGAAACTGAAGTGGAATTCAGGCTATCTTCATCATGATGAAGACACCAGCTGAATTCATACCAACTGAATGATACGTGGGTTGCTATATTAAAAGAGAATTTACAAAAACTGAGTTCTTATCTGTCATCACTTGCATCCAACAGATTGGTTTCTTTTGCTTATAGTACATGCCTTCACTCACATCTAAAATGGCATCGTGGAGGTATCACCTGTGCTATAATGACAGATGTTACAGACTCTTAAAAGACATGCACTAATGTAAACCAGGTCTTGGTAACCACAAGGCTTTTAAAGGAAGTTTAGAATTAATGCCTGTTAATATCTTAGAACTTCACCCTTCCTCTTTCTTGTCCTCCCTCCCGCCCCCCAATAAATACTATATAATCACACATGCAACACTACATATGTTCCTACCTTTCAAAGACACAGTACCTGCGTTCCTTTCTGCATTGGGATGTCTGACGACCTGCAGCAGCAGGAGTGGACGTTGCCGTTACAATACATTTTCTCTGCTGCATGAAGTTTGGCAAAAGCAACTCAGTTCATACTGAGTTTAATCTGTACCAAAAATATTCCTGGAGTTGTAAAAAATGTTTAACTGAAGCCAATAATGCTTAATGTTTCTCTAAAATCACAGAATTTCTAAACCACTACAGTGATGGTGCAAAGTGACACAAACATTCTGTTGGCACTCGTAGGAGATGTACAATCTCTTCCCAGTCTTGAACCAAAACTTTCTCCATCCTTTCCTACACTATTGCATCCCCACTCATCTGTTCTGCATCTGTATTTATGAAAACTTTTGAATCTCTCCAAATTAAATATATTGCAACCTCCTTGGGATCCTCTACATGCTGCACCTAAAGGTATCTTTGGTCTATGCTACCTCCACCTCTCCCTTCTGACAAGCAACTGCAACAGCAATGGGGAGGGTAAGGTGAATGCCAGGCTGTCTATTGTGTAGGTTGCTACTGGCTCTTACGTTTGCAGCACAGTACTGCATTTTACCACATTAGTTTAGAAAGCAGGGCTAAGAACCCTGCACATCACTGTATCACCTGGATGGTGTGTACGCATTTGACAATCAGCAGAGAAGCTCTACTGGGTCTTAGCGAGGTAACTGAGGTCTGGGAATCACAACGTGTTTAGAAGCTCCTGTCCAGATCAACTCATGCTACTGTTGAACACAATTTGACTACAGTATCCTGTAGCACTCCAAGGCAGAGAAAGGGCCATAAGACCTAAAAGCTATAATGTTTGTATCTCCTTGTCTTGCTGCTGATAACAATGACTGTTACTTGACTTTAAATGCCATAAATTCTTTTGGGGACACTCTTTAAAAATAACTGATAGGAATTTAAGCTACAAATGCAGGTATTTTTATGTATATTCACAGAATACAGGACCAACTCCTACATTGTGACACAAGGCTATGGAACAGGTCATATGGTTTTAGGGACACTCACAAACTGAGCCTTAGACTTACACATTTGTTATGCAGCATACACTGTTATGGTGCTCTCTAGCAAAACATGGTGTCTCACACTACGGAGGCATGGAAGAAAATTGAGTTATCTGTGTGGGTGAACAGATATTCTAGTCACTGCATGGTTTGGCAGCTATTGGAAGGCTGGAGAAGTTCAAAAGAAAGAAAATTAAGTTCCCGAACAAGTCTTTTGCTTGCAGTAGAAATAGTCACTGATGGACTGTAATACAGTTCTAAATTTCCTTCAGTGTAAAGGAAGCAAATATAACTCTCATGAACATATGGCAGAAGTGCAAACTTCCATGTAAGATATTAGCAAACATCTGTATATTTATCAATGCAAGTTCTACCACCTTTACTCAGTTTTTGTTTAATCCAGGCTTAGAAACCTGGTACCTACATAGAAACTCAAAAATTCACCCCATCTGTACACTAACTACAGTGCCTATTTTTTAGCCTCTCTGGCAGTAGTGATTAGCAACTATAATCAGTATTAGCAAAATAAACTCAAAGCCATTACTTTATGACACTGCAAGGAAAGACATTCAGGCTTCTCTAAGGAGATACCAATAGCACTTGAAATTACAACTGTGTTTAAAACACAAACAAGTAAGCAAGAAAAAAAAAAAGAGACCATTCACAATTTTGAGGTTTAAAATATTTGTATTGCTGTTAAATAATTTACAAAAATAAGGAAAGACTCCTACTCCTAGTGCCCTATAGGCAAATTCTGTTTAAACTGCTAGAAGCTTCTTTTCTATTAATTTTAATGTATGAGTGTGTGAGAAAAGGAAGCTACAGCCTAGTGCCTATATCAACTTTAATAAATAATATATTTTGCCATATTCATCTTCTAAACTAAGTAAATGACAAAAGTAGACCCTCGGAAGGACAGGATTTTCAAACCAGATTAATTCTCTTATTCTAAAGCCTTAACCCAAAGGATTTTTCTTCTCCAAGGTTACATTACTTGATTTAGCAACAGAGTACTTTCTCAAAAAATGGAAAGATGGAAAAATATATTGTGGCACAGTTGGTGCGTACATCTAAGCACACCTGCATGTTGGATTGTGATTTCATTGCATTTCCAACAGCTGCTTCTGCTTCCAGTATAGTGCTTCAACAGTCCATTTCACAGAGCCTCGGAGCGCAGTCCTTCCTTCCCTGCTGTTAATCGTCTATGTACCACATACATACCACAGCCAGAGAGGGCATAGAGGCAGTGGAGGTTAAAGCTGATTTAAGAGTTTCCCTCCTGTTGAGGATAACCCTGCAATAAGTAGTTGCCTGGTCTTTGGGGCTGCCAGCCATCCCAGGAACCGAGAGAGCCCGGCGTGCCTGTGCCTTGCCCGTTCAGCATCCCCCTGCAATCCTTCTCATGCCACTCTGCTGGGAAACGTGCCAGACCTTCACTTGACATCACAGCAAGTTTTCTAACCAGAAAAGCCAAGCTATTTTGAGTGCCAAAAGCTTGACATACTCATTAGACCCAGGTTCGCTTGGAAACTACTTTAAGTCATAAAGTCTGTCAGGGAAAGTTTATGCCCACGGTGTTCTGAGAGAGAAAATGCTCCTCTAAGCCTGGGCTCTGTGAGAGACGGGGGCCATGGGAACTCCATTAAAGTCCTCTTGGTCTGCTCTTTAGTTGATGTATTCATGTTATAGCCCGCGGACTGCAAAGGAATTATGCTAGTTTATACCATCTAAGGTCTCTAATAACCGAGATGAAGCCAAAAAGTGACAGTAGTGGAAAAAATGAGGGGTTTGGAGGATTTTTAGCCACAACAAATAAAAGGAAACCTTAAATTTTACAAGGTTCCAAAACAATGAGATCAGATATATTCAACACAAATTATCCAATTTCTGCATGACAACCTGATGATGATACATACCAGGGAAAGAGAACCACAAATCTCTTCAACACAAATCTCACCTGAGCAGTCCTTCTGTTGCTTAACATATGCAAAAAATTTTGGCCAGAAAAAAAATCAAATTATTATCTTTGTATTGTTAGCCTATTGGACAGTACTATAGATCTGCTCCTATTAATCGATAAGCCAAAAAGAGTCATGAAAGCAACAGTTACTACAGCAATCATTTTAAGGCACCAGGGGAACTTCAAAAAGCAAAACTTGGACTTTACTAGTTCAGTGTTTGAGAATACTAGAAATACATATTTTGGCTCTAAACTTGCACATGATGTGGCCTTTTGTTGGGTCTTATCTAACTCAGCAAGCCTCAGGTGTTCCAGACTGGAACCTCTTGCCTCAAAACCGCTGTCTCAGTTGGCTATTGTCAGCACCACGCTGGCTCTTCAAATCTCAAGTCCAGAAGCAGAATCTATGGATAAACCAGGACATTTACTAAAGCTCTGAAAGAAAGTCTACTGAAGGCTACTGAGGAACTGCCACCTTTTTAAAATGAACGGGGATTTCCAAAGGGCTGGAATTTGAATCTCTAAAGGGTCTTAGTCCTTCTCTCTGTCTCTCGAGAGACTACAAAGGACAAAACCCAGAGGGTTTAGGATATTCATTTAAGCATTTTATTTAAGTAAGGTGAACTAAATTGGTCCGTATCACCCATTTAAGAATGAAAACATATGGGTGAACAATTGTTGCCGGGGGGGGGGGGGGGGGGGGGCCGGGGCCCAC
>JAVKLA010000014.1:15612581-15627500 GCA_034782735.1 Sagittarius serpentarius | reverse complement strand
GCGGGACGACCAAAAAACCCCAACACACCACACACACACACACAATTTTTCAAAGCCATGAGTTACATGTGAATATTTTTAGAAGTTAGTAAGTAACAACACAGCACAGCCTCCAGACTCTCTTTGCAATTGTACCAATCGGGTACTACCTTACAGTTGTGGGCAGCATGGAAAATGAGCGGCTCAAGCCTAGATGCAGGAAAGCCTTAAAGATAGAAATCTTTTTCTTTGTTTTATTTTGAATTTAAAATGTACATAAAAATAAGACTGTAATGAGCTGCATGTAGAACAATCAAAATTATGAGGTATTTGCATTTCTTTTGCACCTTGAGCCAAACAACTACAAAATTATGCACAGGATTCTCTCAATCTGAACACAGTAAATATTAATAATCTCTGAATCAGCAATGAAATGGCTTTTGAAATGGCCCCTGAACCCTGAAAAGAGACTTTCCATCTCAAAAAGTTGTAGTACAGTGACTAAGACCATATTTACAAGGCTCCGAGCTGAGGCATATGTGCGTAGCCTGTGAAAATAAAGCCGTGCCATCCCCCACCCTCTTTACACAGAGACATTTTAAAATTACCTGTTCGTCAGTTTTACAAATGTGTGGCTACGTAAGCAGCCCCCTGTGTGGCGCTGTGTTAGCAAGCAGGCACACTTTCATTTGCACATTCTGATTTTACAATCAGAATTAAAACATTTGCTTCTGTTCGGGGTGAATTGATAAACAGGGATTTTAAAAATTTCCTTTTTTTTTTTTAATATGAAAAATGAAAGAAAAATGTTCCTCTAGATGTATTATGCCTTTGGGCTCCATTTGAGGGAAGGGAAAAAAGACAGAGAAAGCTACTGTGAAGGTCACAGAGTGAAAGAACTTCCTCAGGGCACAGAATAAATTAAATCCCAAGGAAAAAATAAAATGTGATTTCCAGAGTGTGAGGCACAAACTCAAAATGACAATGATTGACAGCCAAACTATATCCGTGCAATATCGAAGACTGCACGTTCTCATTTACCTCAGTGTAGCCAGCAAGCGCCCATTAAACATCCGTCTGATGCCCAAATTAACCTTCTTGGCAAACTGAAAGAGGCACAAACTATCATAATCAACCTTTCATTATCACAGCAGCCTCTAGTTAAAGGGTCAGAATAATTGTGCCATCAGAGCCCTGATTGTTTTCAATCAACAGACGACTGGAGTGACAGCTCAGTGATGGAGTAGTTTGATGAAACCGCACCAGGCCTAATCAGAGCAGATGAAAGGAAGGCATGATTGGTGCAAATGAACAGTCGTGCCTCTCTTTTTCATTTACAATCTGAAATTACTCTTAAATTTACAGGGTTTTTTCTCCCTTATGAGTACCTCTAAAAGAATGTTTGACTTATTATGAGTTCTGACAGTGCAGAGTTATAAAACACAGGTAGGGTTTTCAGCCCAGGCTTTAAGTGGGTATTCAGCATAATTTTAACAAATTCACTCTTGAAAAGCACAAAATGACTAAAGACTTCCAATGACCTAACCTTTCAGTGCTGTTTGATTAGCAGAACAATTTATCACGGCTCACATTCTTCATGATAAGAGAAGATTAAAAAAAATGGGCAAGGATCTCTTGCAAATGTTTTCTCGTAGCCAATATATTTATTGCATTATTGCTCTCCTGTTCTCTCTCTCTCTCACACACACACACAAAACAAAGGAAAAAAAAAATTAAAGAACACTGCATTAATAACCCTTTTCCTGTTAGAATGAATAATGGAATCTAAGGAAGGGATTGTTTGGAGATGAAAGCAGAGACTAATTATCATGCCACTGACAGCATCAATATTTAGTTTTCTGATGGGTTGGGTTGTTCATTCCCACATTCTAAAGGACAGAAAATTAATCGATCCCACTAGGTGTTTCTTACCTTACTCATCAGAACAGAATCAGAGTGCCTCACAAATGAATGGGGGGGGGGGGGGAGAAGAAAAATTGGTGGCTGCTTAGGCAAAATTTGGAAAGAATGGAAGATTCAAGTTTCCTGCACCTCCTCAGCTACAGTTCACTTCCCCTCCCAGGCTCACCCAGCTCCAGCCACGTGGGTTCCCATCCTGACAACAGCGCTGTAGGAAGGTGCGGTAAATCAAAAGAACCTCTTTGTACCTCTGAAGGAAGCAAGTATTTCAAATGACGAGTGGTAAATCTTCTGTTCTGTGATCTCGGTCATCATCAGACGTTCTCTAGTCTGTCAAGCATCACAAAGCGCATACCAATGTTCAGGTCAGCATACCAAAACAAAAAAGCACCTCAGAAGCAAAGTAATACTTGCCTGAAGGGGGAATGGATAAAGAAGGCTGATCCAAACACCAAAGGCTTTTAAGAAATTTTGTTTCCTGTACCTTTTCCTCACGCTACAGAATGGAAGTTTTAATTCCTTAAAAGTTTGGGGCTGTAAGAAGAACATTCATCTAAGTAGAAAACACACAAGTGTCCTCAGCTGAAGCAGCTGTGAGCAGGCTTGCACATCCTTGCTGACACAGAGGATGCCATTTTCACTTGTTCCTGTTTAATTTATTGAAGTCTACTGTTGATGCAAGTAGGCTGAAAGGACAAGGCGCTCTGGTGCTTTTTCTTTGTATGGTAAGGAAAGTCTTACTACCCTCAGACAGCATGAAGGCTCCAAGCCCAATTAAAGAAGATCTATTAGCTTCAAGTCCTAGAGAAAAGAAGCATGATAAAAGTTGCCCAGTCGGCCAGTGATTTGGCAAGTACTTCCCCCCACAGTGCCTCCAGTCAGTTGACAGCCAAGTTTCGCCTTTTCTCCTGTTTCAAATATTAAAACACCCAACCTTTTCCCAGTATAAAGACACTGTTCACAATATACATATGGATTTAGCGAACTCTTGGGAATGACCCCAAAACATTCCTAACATGCCAGTGAAGAAGGGAAGTAACAGCTTGGGAAGCTGCTACCACATGCTTTGTTGGGTGAAGCAAAGAGAAGACTCAGAAACGAACATGCTTCTCTCTACACAAATAGCAAACAAATAGCAAAGTCTCACATCCACATTTCCCCACCACAAGGATCACACCACTTACTCAAAAGATGCTGTCATTCTGCTCTTTGTCCCCAGCTCCTACGCAGCCATCCCCACGCTAGTGCTAGACCCCCTGCTTCAGCAGTGGCACTGGCTTTGTGTGGAAGGGGGCCCCTGAAGTACATGCCCAAACTGCAGTCTGAGAGCACAGCTGGCAGGAAAGACAAAACATGCATCCTTCCAGACCCAATGGTAATCAGTGCCATCCTGTCACAGACCCACAGCTTCACAGATGGACAGGGTCTGGAGGACTGAGGGACTGGCAGTACGCTCAGGCAATGGAGAGGGAAGCCAAATATAAATGAGTTATGACTTCAGGAAATACACGGCCCAAAAGGAAGATTAGAGTTCCCAAAGGTTCATTAGATCTGGAGAGCAAAAGCACTTGTTAGTGTATGTCCCCCGGACCTCTTAATTAGTCTCTGCAAAAGCTGCAGTGGATTTGTCCGGAGTACTACTTCAGGAAGCTCTTGGTCTGCTGAGTAAGAAGTGCTATACCTCTTGGCTGGAGTTTTGCTGGTTTGGGGTCCACGTGATGTCAAGATGACAACCTGCAACTTTCAGAACACCAGCCCTCCAGTCTGCAAGCCACTTTCCAAGAGGCAGAAATTTGATTTTGATCTTGCAACACTGAATAACAGGCAGCAAGCAGAGTTGTTGGTCAAAGTTTGTCTAGCAGCACAAATGATGCATTTCATAATATTATACTGTGATTAAAGTAGAGGTACATAATGCAGCTGTATTAATAGCAAACATTTACCAAAATTAATGGTGTTAAAGGGAATCACAATATATTAAAAATACTTCTCCATTTTTCTCAAGTGCTGACAAGATCTATCTTCTTAAAGCATTTAAGCTGTAGAGTATCAATCACCAGTTGCCCGATTTCCTCACAGGGCTGCTAAGACAAAAATACTGTCCTGCACAGTCTTCAACAGGTACATGGGGACGCATAACCTACATGTCTTTGGTAGATTTCTTAGTCATAATTAAACAGCTCCATTAGTAACAAGTTTAACGGCTGTATTTCTGTCTCAGAAATTTTTAATAGATGTTTCTGCACAACATCCTTGTGAGGAAGGGAGGAATTCTTTATCCCAAAGACAAACTCTTCACCAACCACATACAGTCCCTTGCATTCTCATTCCAGTGCTTTACTGCGAGCGTCCTTCCTCCCTAGTGCTACATAATGATACTGGCCTTCCCAAAAGGGACATTATTTTATCAAAAAGGTTGTGAGGCAGTGTTAGTTTCATTTTTTATGCATGTGTTTCCTATGAATATGCTGGTTTATAACAAAAGTTATGAACAGAATGTACACTTTTCAAAATTGTATTCACTTCTTTTATACACTTTATCCGATGCATTTATTTTACCATTTCTTATGTTTACTGGAAATGAGACTAGACAGAGGCCTACCTAGAAGACACTGACTAACCTCAATAAAAATATTTCAGCTTTTTAGACTTGCAATAAAATAACTATGATCAAAAATCAGCTTTACAAAAGGCTAGCTGAACTACATTAATATATAACATTATATATGGCAATGAATCGTATTATATTAAAGAGTTGCTATAATGGAAAAACTAAACTTTTAATCTACTTGAGCTTGAAGTGAAGTAAGGTAGGGACAGAAGGTAAACTCTCAGCTGTTGTAAATTATCGCAGCTCATGGAAGTTTGCCATTTTACACCTTCTGGGGAATCTGAACTTCAAAATTACATAGCACTTTCCTTCCAAGTATCTCAAAGCAATTTAAAAGCAGTAAAACTCAAGCCTCTCTGAGAAGTGTACATTTCAACCATTTTCCCAACATAGGAACTAAGACAGAGAAAAATTAAGTGACATGACAGAAGACAGCAATGGCAGAGCTGACACATAATCAGAATCTTCTGTCCCCTCAAGCTGCCCACAACTGAGTCTCTTTACTCTGCTACCAAAATCCTGTGGAGATTTTTGTGCTCCATGCCACAGAACGAAGCCTGGTGAGATGCAGGTCTCTGAAACTGAGGACAAAACGGATCCCTAAATATCATCTGACAAAAGTATTTGAGATATTTTTGCAGCTGAAAAGTACATCTCCATACAGGCAATAAAATATTGCATTTTTTCTTAACATTCTTGGAGCAGCAAAGACAAAACTATCCCACAGAGTGCTTCAAGAGAAGTGCATTCTTGTGTGACTGAGTCCTCAAACCATGGAGTAGTTTCCCTTACAATCATCTGGAGCTTCTCTACAAATGCAGATCTACAAATGTGCTTCTTGCACCTAACTCATTCTTCTGCTATGACAGAAGGAACAAGCAAGGCCCAGTGCAACCCCTAGCAATGACACTCCATATGTACAATTGTGCGTTTAAAACCTGCATGAACTAGTGTGTACTCCCTGTTGCAACAGACTTTACAGCTACCCCTCTACTGACAACCACTCTATTCTCCTGTGACTATCAAGTCAATGACTATCACACCTGGGAGTGCACACAACTAAAATAAATGAGCTGGGATTGATCACACTGGAAAGGCTCTACTTTTGCAATGAAAGTAAATTTTGTTTTAACAAGATCACCAGAAAGCAGCATGGAGGGTGACAATCTATCCAAAGCAAAGCAAAGCAACAAAACCAAACCCGAAATATGGCATCCCAAGACAGAAGCTTGATTTTTCCTTTCAAACAGGTCCAGCCATAGGCAGTTAGAAATGACAAGCAAGTACCCCCATCATAAACATTCCTCCAATGTAGCTTCACGGGTTCCTAAAACCCATGGAGCCTAATAGATCTGTCTCTCTTTAATAACTGGATCAAATGGCAAAAAGCTCTGAGGTAACAACTTCTTACCATCCATTTTCTAACGCATCACAACATGCTCAAGTTTGGACCCTCCATCATTTGTTGTGATGGTAAAACCAACATTGCTAGGTGCTTTGTCTATGATAAGTTTTTCTGAAGTTGCAATGAACAGAAGCTTATCTCTTCATCAACACAGCTGTCTAACTAGGGCTCTTAACTGTGATTTGATTTCAGTTTAAGGAGTGAAGTTTATGATAGCATTTCTCTTCACTCAAACAGGGCAAAGACAGAGCACATGGGAGGTGGAAGAAGAGGACCTCCTGCACCCAGCAGCCAACACTTCAAAATCTAGAACTGCTCATTTTTATTTTTTGAGGAAACATTCAGGCTGACATCAAATGCACTGAAACTTTACATAGCCACATTTAGCATTAAAATAATTTGCTGATACATAATTATAAGTGAAAATGACAATCTTTCTCCACCTGATACACATTGTTTTTATTGCTACTCCTCTTGTTATTTTTCCCTCTGAAATACATTTTAGAATATAGTGGTTTTGTATGGAGACAGCAATCTACAAGCGTTCATCAGTAAAAATTGTTAGAGAATGAAACAGGCACAAAATCAACAAAATTCTATAAAAATGCAATTCAGCTCTGTGAAAATTAGTCTAAATGGTTCTAGAAGGTAGAAAGATTCCTATTCCGTTCTTCCCTATTGTTAGGGTATAATTTTCTACAGATTTAATAGGCAAATCCAACAAATCACATAAAAATGTATCATTTTCTACAATAATCTTGACAACAGCGGTTCAGGACTTGTCTGTCATTAATATCTTAAGTCACACACAAAAACGTCCATCAAAGTACGTACTCTCCTTAGTAGGTTTATATATATATATAAATATATATATATATGTATGCTCTCAACATGCCACATTACTACAAAATCACCAAGGTCAATTTTTCCAAGTGAAATCACCCAGTGGTTTTATATATTTTTTTTTTTTAAATGAGTGATATCACCAGCACCTTCACAAGGACTTTATTTCTGTTTTGTTCTGCTTTACTCTTTTAATGAACCAAATAAGCCCTCTGACAAGGACAGTGTCAGCTTACCCTTCTGGGTCTCTCAGACAAAAGCTGTCCGAGTGTCCTCTGCTTTCTCCCAGCCACTTCACCCCCGCAGTTATCAAACGTTAGCCACTGAAGTCCACGTTATGCATTAGTAAACCTGATTCTTGAACTCCAAAGCACTGCTGGAAACCTCATTTTAATACAGACAGGCCCACTAATATTAACTGTGGGAACATTTAGGCCTTTTCCTGTCAGCAGACAATTTACTTCTGCTTCCTCACATCCCATGAAGTATGTGCCTCAGAGGACAGCATGACAACAACAGTTACACGTGTATTTTAGGAACTGGTATTTCTTTTGGCTGATTTTTCATAAAGGGATATTTTTTCCCCATTGCTTTTTTAAATACAAAAACAACAAGTAAGCACACTAGCAGAAGCTCACTCAGCTTTTTTGAGAACAGAATAGTTTCCCTTTTAATCAAATCACATCTCCTTAATGATGTCAATTCTACTGACTTTGATTTAATCCCCACATGATGCGCTTCAGATTAACACAGGACTTGTATTATTTTTAAGTGATGAGTTAATTTTTCAAAATCAACTAGTTGTCCTAAGAATGTTATTTCTTTTAAAAAGGGACTTAAACACTTAGAGCCACACTTGTAGATGCGTTTAAGATCCCAAATGGATCTCATGAATTGGGAAAGTCAAACTTCCCTACCACAAACAAACAAATTTATTATTTAAACCAATAAATCACATCTGAAGCAAACTGAAACAACTACAACTGCTAAAAGGTGAACCTCATAGAATTCAGAGCTACACGGTTTCCACAAGAATGCTAAAATAGGCCCCACCCTAAAGGAGCAGCTTGAAAGCTTTTCAGCAGAGATTATTACATCAGAGACTGTGATCTTTCCATCTGTCATTACTATTCCCACATAGACCTCTAGATTGGAAGCTACTTCACAGTGAGGCTTCTTAAGATCTTTTTGACAAATGTATTTGTTGTAGTTTCCGCCATTTCTCCCTGGCACGCGGGACACCAAGGTGATCAAAGGAGTATAAGGACACCCCTGTGTTGTAAGGCAATGAAACCCCCAGCTCTGCAGCTCACTCGCACATCTAGAAGCTGCCAAGGGTCTTCCCTGTTGGAGTAAGCAAAGACATGCAGGAGTGCTACTGCTTTTCCATCTCCTTGTCTCCTCACTCTCCTGGAGCCACTAGTGTCCTGGTCCTGGGGCAGGAGTGACAGCAAGGGACAAGAGCTAGCCAGATCTCAGCAGTCACGCTGAACTAACCTACTTAATAGCAAGTCTAGACATAAGAGTGCAAATTTACTTCATCTAACTTTACACACTCAGTTTAGGTACTTAACCCCAAAACTGGATTCTAGATATCTTAACATATTGATGACAACCTGTATGGTTTTAGACAACCTGGAATGCAATTTTCTTTCTCCATCTTAGCTGGCTCCATAGTTACAAATAGAAGTAATGCTTCTACCAGCTCCCAAAGGAAAACTTGTTGAAATACGGAGCTGGGAACTCTCAAAAGAGCTTCTCATTTTCTATCATTTTTCCACAAGCTGAAACTAACATTTGTATCTCTGAATGGAAGACATTAAGACAGGAACAACAGACTGCCTCGTTTCATCATACATTGTATCTGTGGGTTTTAGATTTTATTTATGTTGTTCTTTTCTTTAACTTAAAAACGAATGTAATGTACATTTCCAACCACACCCGACTTTCACAACAGCCTGAGCAACTTTCTTTTATGTAACCATATACCTGTGTATTAATACAATTATACTTCAGTTAACCTCCAACAGATCAGTGACACAAAGAACATAATAGTCAACACAAACCCCTCCGTAACAGACTAATTCAAATGCAGAATGCAGTATCAGAGGCAGTCTTGCTGTGTGCATACCCTGGTGTCCTTTTTTGGCTTTCTAAATCAAAACACACATCCATTGCTTAGCTGAAGGAATGACCAAAATTCAAGAGCTGTGGGCACAGCAGCCTTCCTAAATACTGGTGTGATGCTCTGTGCAGTTCTGAAGTATATCTGGGATAAATAAGGTGAGGTAATCTTACTGTAGGACACGGAGGCAAAAGCAATGCCCTCCAGTAATGCTCTATTGCTCACAGCAATAGCAGCAAAATAATCAAGTTTTCTGACTGAAACTGACATGTATCAAAAAGAAAATCAGAAGAACACAGTTGCTCCAAACAAAACCCTAGTTTTAATATAGAAAATCCCTTTCTATACTGCTATACTTTATAAATAAAAGTAACAAGATTAGCTAACATAAAACTAACAGGCAGAAACTTTCAGAAGTTCAGAACAAAACCATATATAAAGTTCACAAAACTTTACTGTAAAGGACAAGATAAAGAGCCCATTAGATCTAAGCTGAGGCAGACAAAGAGGGAAGGTGTTTCATAAAGTAAGGGGACAGTGCCATGAGGGGCAGCATTCATTTCCACTGTAAGCCGAAATGCCATTACTATTACAAATGATGCAGAAGTTATAACAGGAAAAACGTACGTGACCTGAGCACAACAGCAGAGCAGAGCATGAGATTCAGCTGCCTACATGCGCTGCCTCGACCCACTGTAGCCTGCACGAACCCTGCCTAGTCTGCAGCTCCAGTAGACACTGATCTCCTTGCAGGTCCCGTGCTACAACCTCCAGCTTGGCCTATATATAATGGCTATCCTACCAAAAATGCTGCACGTGCCTATGTTGAGAAAAATGAATACCACACAAATAATCTAGAGAGCCTGTAAGGAATATTACCATTGCACACAGTCAATTCAGGTGAGATACCTGTGATTACGAGGATTAGCCTTAGGAAAAGGAAACCTACATCGTATGATAGGTTATGTTTTCACTCTATTTTTATTTGAGGGTAACTATGTAATCTTGCTTGCAGCTAGTCATGATACACAGTGCAACCATGGCAGATCCAGCACAGTGGATACTGGGATTCAAGGGTGGCTCTTTGGCACTTTATGTAGACTACTCATGAAACGGGTACTAAAAAGGGGTTGAAAACGCAGCAAAACACGCATGGGCAATATGCCAGTTTTCCCATATAGCCTCGCCAATTCACCTCAGCCTTGATATGCATCAAACTCATTTTTTTTCTCTCCTATGCCTCTCCTAATGAGAGACTGACAGCCACATTTTAGTGTGGTGGTTTTCTACTTAGGGTAAATACTTGGTAGGGACGAGCATTAGACCACCAGACATGATTTCACTCAGTGCCCAAGAGAGCACTTAAGCTTATTTCTTGAACAGTGAAAGGCTAATATACTGTTTAAACACAATGTTGATTACTGAGATGCTTTCCTTCACTTGCTGTTTTATGTTGTTACTTGTTTTACAGTAAAACTTCAGTTCACATTTAGCAAAGCACTTAGTCTACATTTCATCAAAACATATACATACCCCTGAGAAACATGAGTTTTGCTCTCTCCATATTATAAATAGCTCTACAGAATCAAAAGATTGGCAGAAAAAAAAAAAAATCAAGTACTGCACTGAAGGAATGGCAAGCTTGTACTGGAACATGTCAACCCACTTCAGAAACTGCTGTTCTGCATAGGAAAATGTGGGCATCACTGGAGATGTATGGAAGACGTCTGTGGGCCTGTCTTCAGCAGAGAACTGTTCTATTGTAACAGCCTGCTACAATGTGTACGCTGCAAAATTTCCTACAGTACTGCACTCTGTGGGATTTCTGCTGGAGAATGCATTTGGCCCTCCACAAATGCCACCAGGAGATTCAAAATGGAGCTCAAGTATAAGAAAAGGCAGTTGAAAACAGGGCACTTTACTCTCCCTTAGAAGAGGATAGACAGGACTGTAATAAGAAAATCGGATTTATACATTTATTATTTTTATAAAATAGATGCTTAACAACTCATACTGACCTGTAACACTGTAGTCTTCCTGTCTTTTATTTTTCTACTTATTTAAGCAAAGATATTTCTCTAATACAGAGACCAAAGACTGATTTTGCACATCACATCCACAGTAACAAAAGGAATAACTAGTGCTACACTTTCATATGTGGAACCATCTACTTTATGAACAAAAGTTCACAAGTTGCACACAAGGAAGTTAACAGTGCTAGAATGTCTTCGGAGCCTAACCCTGGAAAAGACACAACACAGTTGCGTGCTCTCTAGCTCAGTAAACTACTCATGCAGTCTTATCTAGATTGCTTGCTTATCAGCTGATTACCAATAAACTGAGTTGCAGGGCAAGGTAAAAAAACAAGAAAAAAAACTTCTAACCTTAACTTCAGAAGTAGTATTGGCAAATACTAAAATTGATCTATTTTTAATATTAGCTGTTTAAAAAAAAATATCCTTTAACAACCTACTTAGCCAACAGCAGAGAAGGAAGAAACTAATCTATACTGATCTCACGTTAAGATTTTTTGCCAAATGTGATTCGAGAGTTCACCTAGGATCAGGTGCAGTATTTAATACAGTATCATTTGACCAATGTTCTGCTGGGAGACCGAATGATCCAGTAGGTATTTCTATCTGTAACTATTAGTATGATCCTTGAAATATGAACATTTAAGCCTTATGACACTGAAGTTTTTAATAACGAACATGATAAGGCATAACTATATTACAACTAAGGCTACCATCACTTCTTTTACTCAAATCTTTGGCTTGCTTTCTACTTGCTAAGGTTCCAACAAGAAGCCCTCTACCGCTAGATTTCTCTGAGAACACATTCTGTCTTCCAGGGTTGGTTACCTTTTCAATTACCAAGGGAAAGAATTCATCTGCTTCCTTAAAGTAGAGCCAATGAGCCTTTCCAGTAATGCTCAATTATGAAAAGATTCACTTTTCACTTTATGATAAACTAGACATTTATGTCCTCGTCATCACCGTTTCCTGTGGAAAAAAGCATGCTGCACAGCTCACGATGAAGAGGAAAAATACCAAAGAATTTGCTTTTTTTCCTCCAACTTCTTCAGGATTATTCCTCGGTTTTCTTCATTTTTTTGTTTAATCCTTTCTTCCATGTCACTGCTTTAAGTTTACTCACATTTTAATGCAGCTGACAAATCATATATTTCATATATACAGAATAATATTTCATAATCTCACATGCTAGTAAAATGTAAAAACTCAATATGCAAGCAAATCCTATGCCAACTAATAATCATTGTTACTAGCTCAGCCTAGCTAAAAACCTCCTAATGACGGAGACTACTAAATTGCTCCAATTTCACAGCCTACAGAGGTTTTCGGGGAGTGGGGGGAGCTTTCTTTTTGTTGTTTATTTGTTTTAAGAAACACCTCATTATATTTCTTGTCTATTGTCTCTGCTAAAAATAAGACACCTACATCAAGCCAAAGAGCTTAATAAGACTGTAAGAGGTAGAAGGAATGAACTACTTCGTTTGTCCACTTTACCCTGGTTTGGAAGTCACATTTTTCTTTCCGAAAGAATCAACAAGAATTACTGTAGTACTCTACATTAATCCACATCCTAGTATTCTGACATTAATATTACTGTTTAACTTCCTCAAACTTGTTTTTTTCAACGTTATATTTCACCGTATTCACTAACATTGGACAATTGTGAATTGGTAGTCTAACAAAAATCCAAAACATGCCACACATGAACTGCAGTCACTTCAGTTTAAATCACATTCAAGCATCACTCTGTGTACACATTTTGATGCATTAAAATAACTGCCTTAATCTTTATGTGCATTAGGATCGAATTGCCCAGTGGACACTGGGAATTTAAACTAGTGAAAATAACTGTGCTCTGCAGACAGTGGCACCCTTTCCAGAGGTTCTCTGAGGGAAGCTTTAATTTGTGCTTAGGGCTTCATGGGAGCCCTACTAGTAAAGGTGCCTCGGGGACATGCTGAATTCATATTGCTATAACATGCATGCATGTGTGTGTGCAGGAGGCCACACTAGTCACAGGTAAGACAGACAAATCAAACAGTAGCATCCCCCCATCAGCTTTTCTATTATCTGCCCCACTTTGTGCCAATTTTCTCCAGCTTCCCCAACACCTCTTGCTTTGCTGTTCTTCCTTAAGACATGGGATGGGGATTTGTCAAAGTCAATGAGCACTTTATTACAGCGAGAGTGCTCAGTAATGAACAATTCAGCAATTTAATGAGATTCTGTAGATCTGTCTCCAGCCTGTCCATCAAGTTTCACTTCTATAAAGCACCCTGACACTAATCCTCTGGCATACCCAATCTTCACCCTGGGCTGAATATTAGATTCTTCCATGGTATATTGCATTACCACTATAACCTTAGCAAAAATGATGAACTTAACTACACTTGAGGCAATATAGCTGGTCTGATTTGATTTTCTTCTATTGGGTTGACTATGAGGGAATTACTTATTTACTAAGATAAAGCAAAAAAACAGTTTCTTATTGCCTTCTGAACACCTAAATTGGTAAACATTTATGTGTGTCTTTTAATTCATTCTGGAGACCTGGAATATTTATACATATATATTTATTCCTGGTTGTACAGACTGAACTAAAAAGACACAAGCACGTTTTGCCTGCAGCGGAAAAATAGTTTAAAAAAATTCTTCGGAACAGCATTAGTAACCTTTAGAGAGGCAATTATGGTAACACTTAAATGGACAGTGTGGAGTTTGTTGTCACTCAGAAAGCAGCATATTACCTATAAGTATCTCTTCCCAGTAGGGCCCTGCAACAGAAACAGAAGCTCTGTCATATTTGTCTTATAAAGTGTTCATTGACTGGACTGCACACAATTAAGAAAATTATTTCAGAGTTCTTCCTGCAAGACAGGACAATGACACAAGATTAAAACACTCCCACTTCCCAAACTTTGTTTCAGCAGGTTGCAGAGGGCACGTTACTCAGGATGCGCTTTCTCATTACTGAGTTGCCATTGTCATATTTTTATGGCTTTCTGTAGCAACTTTTCTAGCAAAAGTATACCCAAGCATGTAGCTAGGAGATTTCACTGACCCTGCAGAGTAATTATGATAAAACCCAACTGGCCAATCAGCCATGCCCCATATATAAACGTGTATATCAAAACCTCTTCTGATAAAGGGAATATGGGCTAGGACTCCAGAGTATTGTGCCTTAAAAAACCAAACCCACCATCACAGGTAGCGTGCTGCAGGTCCTGTTGTACAGACATCCTCCACAGACTAGGACAGGAAACAGTCTAAGTTTACTTTAGTATTTGCAGAAAAGTATCATCTTTGTAAGAGACTCCATAATCTAAAGCCTCGAAGTTTTGGAAACAAATATGCCAGTTACCAGACTGAAGGGTTAAGTTACATCTTTATACTGTCTTTGTGGTTTGAAGAGCTTAACTAGACAATTTTTTAAGAATAAATATTTTGTTCCTGCATGACGTTATTCCTCCAAAGAACATGAAGCGCCCCACAGATGAACACACACTTTACACTTTGAGAAAATGATAGCATATAAATGAAGTAATTTGCTTAGAATAATCCAAAAGATAAGTAGATAAATAACCAGTCTTCTGACTCTCAGTCTTCTCTGTTGGACCAACATTCACCCACTTCCTAAAAAAAGCACAGGTTTCTTTCAAGCAAGTTACATTCTACCTTGGAATACTCTCCTCTATAAAACATGACAGCAAAAAGGAAACAGAAAGAAGTGTTTGGGTATCCAACATTTTAGTGATTTCCTTCCACTATATCGTGAACTGCAGTTTTTACAGACATATGATGGGAATTTTTCCAATGATAGATTTTGGTTTAGTTTTTGTGTTTCTCTTTACAAGCTATGTGTTTTTTTCATATTAGGTTCCCCCTCCACACACTCACTAAAGGTCACAACATAATGCTTTTATCTTGCTGTCCTGGTTTCGGCTGGGATAGAGTTAATTGTCTTCCTAGTAGCTGGTACAGCGCTGTGTTTTCAGTTCAGTAT
>JAVKLA010000014.1:15547401-15612481 GCA_034782735.1 Sagittarius serpentarius | reverse complement strand
GTTCTATTAAACTGTTCTTATCTCAACCCACGAGCTTTACTTTTTTTTTCCCCGATTCTCTCCCCCATCCCACTGGGGGGGGGGAGCAAGTGAGCAGCTGCGTGGTGCTGAGTTGCTGGCTGGGGTTAAACCACAACACTTGCTTATATTCTACGGCTAGCAACCTCGCCCTTTTTTAGACCCAGCTTTTTTAAAGGAAATGATCACCATATCTCCAGCTTCTTGCCACAAACCTTCCACTGAAGCCTCCACTCATCTCTGAGCAGAGCAGTCTCTGTGATGATTCTCTCATTTCCTTCAGGCAAAGTCAGCTGTGGTGGCCTAAACAATTTCAGTGACTTGAAGATACACAGCTAAGTTTGTCTGAAGTGAACGGGAGAGACTGCAGAAGCAGGTTTGCCACTGGACTTGTGGCACTAGCCTCACCAGAGGCAATGATAATTGAGTTGCCTGCATCGTCCATCTCTTCCCACCAACAAAGTCAGATCTCGAAGAAAAATCTCCGCCCATATCTGGGTAACACAAGTTAAGCAACAAGACAAATTTTTTTTCAAACAGACTGATTGCATTAACACAACACAATATTTTTTGAATTTCATTTAAAACTTTCCCTCGGTTGTTATTCACAGTTTTTGCTCAAGTGCTTATTCTCCCTCAAGATTGCTCCGGGGTTTTAAAACAACAGATTACCGCTATGGTTTATAGAGTATCGCACATTCGCTTGTTCACCAATATTCTTACCTGCCAGATTTGTTCTTCACTGAGTGAAGTGAGTCTATCACTTTTAAAAACCTCTCGAAGCAGACAGTATGGGAGTGCCAGAACTTCTTCAGGATGACTCTTCAATAGCTCAGAGAGATGTTTTACTAAGAAGTCAACCACTGCGTTCTCCAACAAAGTGAGGTTGAAGAGGTCCGCAAGCTTATACAGGTCCAAGTAATTAAAACTATTTAATTCCTAAATGGGTGAAGCAAACAAAATACATCTCAGAAAAAAAAAAAAAAAAAAAGAAAAACACAAAACAGAGAACAAAAAACCCCACAGGTCTCAGATAATGAAAAAAGGTTGTTCTTTTGGAGCTGTGGAGAAGGAAGGCAATGTAACTTGAAATTAATTAATACAGCCTCATTTAAAATGTATGTGTAAATGTTACCAGTACACATGCAAATATATATGATAGTACTAATTTATATTGCAACTGCTAAGGTTATATATGCATAAAGCATCTGTAAGAAATACGGATTTGTACATAATATAATAAACCAGCATGATTTACACTGTATGACAAGAGCTCGTAGGAGTTAACAAGTGGATTAAAAAAAAAAAAAGTATTTGTTAGCTACAATGGTCTGTTACAAAGCAATTGTTTATTCGTTATTTACTGTTTTGATTGAGGTAGAGCACCTGTGTAGTACAATTTTTAGTTCCATGAAACCTCACAAAATACAAGATGCTGAGCTACGTTATATTACGTATAAATTTAATCTTCCGTGAACAAACAGACCCTTTTTTCCCCAATCAGTGACATCAACCTATAGTGGATGTTGGCCTCGTATTCTTTCTCCCCCTCCTTCTGGCAGTAGAAAATCTGCAGAGACAAAAGCTACAGTAACTGAGGGCAAGAAGTCTTTTCCATCCTGGTAACAGAGAACCTATATTTACGGGCTAACGTTTTCAGCTTGGCATCCCTTGTAAATTAGTGTCTGGAGAGCTAACGACTGCTGTTCCAGACCATACTGCTCCCTTCAGGGGAGCGGCCGAGAATTGATCCATATTAGAGAAAAGCACCCAGGATGCCTAGGAAATAAGCACGTTTGCCCGTTTTCTCTGTTCTTGCTGTATGCTCTCACCTCCCTTCCGCTCCCCTCTGCAATCCTGGTTTTCATCTTCCAATTTACCGCATTGCTCCCTATCAGCTGCCTTCTCCTTGACCAGCTCCATGTGTGAAAATGACAAGAAGCCTTGTCAGTTTCACTTTGCTGGTTAGTTAACATAGGGACTAGAGCAGGAAAGAGAAACAGACTAAATTAAGTCAATTTCACTTTCACTGCTCTGCTGGATGGAATGGCAGCACCAAATGAAACTGACAAGAAATCTTGTAAATGTCAAATGAGCTGCACGGCTGGCAGATAGAGCAGAGCAACAGGGAAGATGGGAAAGTGCGAAGAGGGGTTTTTTTGGAATGTTTTATGGACTATATCTTGAACGTGTGAATTGGGTGGCTGTCCCAAGGACTGTGGAGCTGTTTATGCATATGCAATGGAGAGTGGAGAAAGAATTTTTTTCACCTGCTTAGAGGAGTCAGTACTGCAGGAAACTGAAGCAAATTCCTGTGGAAGCTCCTGCTTGTTACATAATCTCCCAGTCTGAACGGCGCACCTTCCCTGCCAGAGTTGTACATTAAAGATAAATCCTATTCATTATCTACTTAAACTGCTGGGTAGAAGTTTCACATTGTTTTCTTGGAAGAACAAAGAAAAGTTCTTTACGTTGTCAGAACAAGCACTAACAGCCATCATCCCAACAGCCACA
Source organism: Sagittarius serpentarius (assembly GCA_034782735.1). Classification (NCBI taxonomy): domain Eukaryota; kingdom Metazoa; phylum Chordata; class Aves; order Accipitriformes; family Sagittariidae; genus Sagittarius; species Sagittarius serpentarius. The sequence continues at coordinate 15,609,949 of JAVKLA010000014.1, read as the reverse complement.
GATATTCTCGTGTCAACTCTTCTTCACACTAACATAGAGGAGGTAAGGATAAATCCTCCCCAGTTGCAGAAAGAAAGAGAAAGGAATGAATTTTACATGAGAAGTATCTGGTCTGTGTGCTTGCTCAGTGATTTAAGATCTGCAGATCACAGATGGTACCTCACACCACCGCTTCTGTGATGGCCATGCAATGGTGGCAACACCACATAGGAGTATAATCAAAGTAAACATCACAGCATTTGACAAGCAACCACCATGGTTTATTGTCCCTGGTTTGGAAGACTATCGTTTCAAAGAACTCCCTGACTGAATGAATGCCAAGCATCCAGAAAGAAATTCAGAAGAGCTCAGTGTATATTTATTGAGCTCTTTTGTAGTCAACAGCCATATCTGGGGAGGATTAAAATAAACAAATAAATAATCAAGCATTGTGATCTGAGGATCAACAGGCCAACTAAATTACAGTCCTGATCAAACCCCACTAAATGTCAATGGAGAAGGACAGATGGCTTTTGGTAGACTTCAGAAGAGGACAACACTGAAGATAACATAATAAAGTCTTTCCTCATTAGGGAGAAACAGTAATATGACACACAAATGCAGTTTTCCCCTGAAAAAGTCTTCACATTTTCAGGTAAATCTGAAAGACACTGGTAAGCCTTCATTTTTGGTTTGGGTGTTTTTGATAATCCCCTAAACTCCCCTATCCCCTCAAATCAATACCAATTGAAGTTTTTTATGAAAGCTGTCATACAGTTGAAGAGGCCAAATACACTTACGGATGGATAAATAAACTCTCAGCAGTTGTTTATTTACAATATTATTTATTTTTATGTGTTCACTTATTTCAGATGCTTATTTATTTATGTGTCTATTTATTTATTTATTATGGGGGCTTATTTGTTTACTTATTTTCATTGGTAAGCTTCAGAGGATTTTTGATGCTTCGCCTAACATAATGTGTTAGTGACCTGCTGGACTTAGGGTTTACTGCTTGAATATTGCAAGTATATTTTGTTAAAACTGGTCTTGGTCTGCAATCAGAAACATTCGTTTCTGGTTTTGTAAGGTTAGGGTTGATCTACAGGTTTGTGTTTCACAGCCAAAGCAGCAAGAGTGCATTAGCTTTTATAAATGAAAATTATCAGACTGTCATACCAATATGCAAATCAAAATTATATAGTACTATACATTACTGTCTCTGTGATGATACTAGAGGGTAAAAATGTCACACTGAGATTGCAAGGTGTATACCACAGATCAGATCAGATAACCTAGCTCTTCATATGTGGTAAGACTGTCACAAACACCAGACTAAAATGCAGTAAGTTGCAAAGAATAATTAAAAAAAAAGATGCACCTTACCTTCTAGCTTTAAAAAAATCCAACAGGAAGTATCAAAGCAATCACTGTCAATTCAGTCTGATTTGAATAGATATTCAAACTAAACTCTTAACTGAATTAAAAACTTTGTTAAAAATGACATAGGTTACTATGAAATTAAATTTAGGTGTGGTGATGAAAAAAAGTTCTGGCAGTCTCTGTTTTCCACAAATTTTATTATATTGTGTTAAAAGAGCAGCTACAAAATTTAAAAGTCATGTGCAACTTTCTTATGGTACTGTATCGCAGTATACGTTCTTTAAAAACATGCAATACAAACCAGGCTTATGTAAATTATTGAAACTTTTAATCTTGTTTTTATAAACTTTTAAATATATGTCACTTATCTTTTTTGAACTGAAGGATGAAATATGAACACAAGCAGAACTGTCACTAAGAGCTGAAGAGAATTAGGGAAAGGTAGCGATCCTATCTCTTCTCATATGATGTATGTTACACTGCTGAAACACATTCAGACTAAGAAAATATGTGTAAGATTATATATACAGATCTTACAACTAACACTTGAAGTAGTTCTAAAAATCTCACAGTAAACTCAAACTAATTTGATCAATTTGCCAAATTATTTATCAGTGTCTACTTCTAAAATGAGAAACTATCTTTGATCCTATGCATTCTACTTACTATACATCCCCTTGCTTCCCCCCTTCTGAAAAGAATCCATTGTTCTACACCACTGGTCGTCTGATTCAGTAGTATCAACCGTTAGATGCCAAACCAATTTAACAATGAGATGGCATTTAAAACCCTTGTAAAAGAAAAGCAGTTTTCTGAACAAATAATCTGAAAGATGACAATATTAAATATTCAAAATAAATGATGTGACGTTGTCCATGTTTTAGTACGGAGGTGTATTTTAATATAGAGATATGATAAATTGTCAAACAGGAATAATAGATATAAACATTGTATTTAAATTACTTCCCAATCCATCTTTATTCGTTTGTACTTTAAAGAATAATTGCCTTGCACAAGCCACAGAAAAGGATGTAAGTAACAGATTGATAAATTAGAGTTAATCATAACCAAGTACACAGCAGACTACAATATACCTCTATTCCTCTGCTCTGTGTTATAAATAGCAGAAAAAGCACAAGGAGAACTAAGGGGAAAGAATGCATTTCTTTATGACCTTATTTGAAAGATAAACTCCTTGGGGAAATACAATTTATTCAGATTATCAAGACCCTGCTGTGCAAATCTACAGTCTGGGAGTGCACTACAGAGATCAAACAATATTTACTTTATTCTGTTGGGTATAAAAGCTTTTAATGAATGCATAATTAAGACAGAAAAAGTATATACAGCTTTAGAATTCCACTGCCAAGCCAAGCCATTAATATCCAAAGTATCGTACCCAGTTGTAACTCCACCTGCTTCCTATTTAGATTAGAACACTGTTATAAATAAAAGTATTAAATGACTAGCCCTGCTGCTGTAACAGAGAAGAGTTGCATGGTGACACTATTTCCCCTTTTCCTAAAAGGGGTTCACTCTCTTTAAAGCAAAAAAAGGAAGTGTGAGGTCTCTGGGACAGGGACATGTTTATTCAAAATCCTTAAGAAGCACCTAGCACAACAGGGTCTTGACCCTACATCTTCCAGGTTCTCTGCCATGTTAAACACTATGAACGAGCTACATGATCCAGAAGAGAACCTTGACATAAATCATAGCAAAGACAGACTCTAAATAGATAAGAGATAGTAACAAAATGAAAAATTGCAGTGACAAAAATATACTTATCTGACAACAAACGGGATCAACACAATTTTAAGAGAAAAGAAATGCGGTTCTGTTGGTTCTAGCTCTTCCTTTCTGTATCAAAGGTTCTAGTTCTGCAAAACCTCACACATTTACCTAAGAACTTACAGATCATGCACATCCTCAATAGCACAGCAACAGACATACATATTTCATACTAAGCATAAGAACGAATCCTTCAAAAGCTGTATTTTAGATCTTTGAAATTTCCCTCCATTAAACACCAAAGCCATCCAGTTGAACCATGAAAGACATTTTGCTGAAGCTTTGTCACAGCTGGGTCAGAGTTTTGCAATGTATAAAACTGTGTTTACCTTTATTACAAGATCAGTGCTGACTCTAGAAATATCATGTATTTACAGACACAGTAAAGGATGACTTTTTAAATGACTCGTTTTATAAAATTAATTTTTCTGGTAGATCACTACTTTCTCAATACTTTCTGTGATTCTTGCTTTTGTGTTCTCTTTTAAGCATGAAAAGTTATTTTGTATCCATGCTGTTATTTCAAAGTAGGTCTGGAGCTAAGCACAAGAGCAACAATATCAAAACATTTTCTAGAATCTCAGATTCATCTAAGTTATTAAATTGCACAAATATTTTCAAATGGCAATCTAATTAAATATTTTAAGTGACCCTGATTATACACACTTTTCATATATTCCATACATTATTATGTTTATCATGGAAAGAAATATAACAATGAAACATTAAGACTACCCAGTTAAAGTTTCATGGTACCATTGGAACAACCACAGGTAAGGTTCTGCAGAGTTTTCAATAGCTGCTTTCCCTTGCTAAACAGATGCTGCTGTAGGAATTTTTAATTTTTTTTAATTTTTTTTTTTTTTTTTTTTTTAACTGCACCTGGCACAGAAACTCCCCAAATGAAAAGCTTCACATCTCACCTGGCTTCACATCTTGCCAGGTATTCCTGGCAAGACAGCTGTAGCAATTAGTATTATTTAACAAACAAAAATACAGGGATGAAATGGAACATGGAGATCATCTAACCCTTTACCTGGCCCTTTTATACCATTTCAGACAGTAGAAACCCAAAGGGAGGATTTAATCAGATTTATCAATGTTTACAGTTATTGCTAATTATGAGAGCCTTTCTTTTCTTCAAATATGTTATGAGGAATGACATAATCCTGCATTCTTTACTCCAGCAGAAATCACAGAATATTGGTACACAGTCTTTACAGATGTTTCATTACTTTAGATTTTTGCTAACTCTTCAGAGTTACTACAGTTCTTGAGGAAAGCTGGAAACTACTTGACTAATCCATCAACCACCAGCAATCTTTTATGGTAAATGTTCATTTTTTGTTGTTGTTGCTAATATTGTCACATCCAGAAAAAGCAAGTTTTGTCCTATAGACACCCAAAGTTCACAGGAATAGCAGTTAAAAAAAATAATTACCATCAACAAGAAGAATAAGGAAAAATAGGACTGTACAATACTATTGCTTCCAATTCTTTTGTAGACTCTAATAACAGTTTAAGGCCATGAGAATACAGGAGTAGAAGCCTAATCCCCTACTATACTGGACAAGCTCATCAAATCATCTTCGTCATAAATTAAGAAAGATCCATCTTAAAACTTGCTCTGTTCTTGCTCCCAACTACTATTACGAGAAGGCTCAGCTGATTTTGAGACTCCGTCTCCTAATTTCCAGTTTAATTTACTCAGACAGTTTATATGCATTTGTTCCTGTGCCAACATTATGTTTTAGTTTTAACAGCACTGTCTCTTTCCCTGCTCCCCCCTCCCCCAGTATTTATTCCCTTGATATATTTACCAAAAGCAATCATATTTCTTCTCAGCCCTCATTTTGCTAGACTAAACAAGCCAAGCTCTTTTAATCTCCTCATGTAAAACAGGATTTCCTGATCATCTTAGCTGCCCTTTTCTACACCTCTCCCAGTCTGACTTCATTCATTCCTCTGCATGGGCAAACTCTTCACAGTACTCACAATTTTTCAGAAGTACCTTGTACACCAGCGTTAATATTCCCCTAGCTTTATAAATTACCGTACATGAAATATCCTAGACTCAAACTGCCTTTTTCTTGATGGTATCACATTAGTAGGTCAAAGCCATCCCAAAATGTAATACACAAAGATTCTCTCTAAACTTAGTCCTCAAGTGAGACACAGGAACAGCCCTCTGTCTGCCAGGCAGGACAGAAATAATATGACATGTTACAAACGGGAATTGAATATAAGCCACTGAGATGCAGTAGATTCTACTGAGGATGCTCAGAAATTATTTTCCAATTGCTTATTTAATTTCTTTCTATATTTGAGTAACAGATCTTGTAATTGTCCTGGTACATACCAGTTACTTATTGGGGGAAAAATTATTTCAATAATTTTCTTAGGATTTTTTTCAAAAGTAGGCAAGGAAGTCCCCTTAATATTCTGAAAAACAAAGTAAGTTTTAAATCAATATAAAGTATGGAAAAACTTTCAAACATGGTGAAAATACAAGTAGAAAATATGTTTCTCACACACAGTAAGTTAAAATGTGATTTTTATTCTTAATCTCCATCTCCACTACCAGCATAGAGGGGAGGGGGAGAGTAAAATAACAAACAAAAAAAAGCAAACAAACAAAAAAAAAACCAAAACACAAAAGGCAACATTACTGATAGATCTGTTAGCAGAGGTATTAAGGTACCTGGCTGTTCCCCTTTCCAATGCCTTTTTTTAATAACTTACTATTTTGCAAACATTTAATACTTCAAAGCTGAAGTTTTCCAGCCTCAAGATGAATCTCTTCAAAATCTCTTGAAAACATCTCAAAAAGCGTATTGCACATTACTAAGAATGAGACGGATGGGAAAAGACCATTGCTTTTCCACATTAAAAATATTCAGAGTGGAAATAGCTCATATGAGTAACATTCCTGTGAAAAACTTCTGTTGACCCCCTCACCAGCCTCTAGAAAAATACTTCGGATATGCTCAGTAATGACTTCTTTGAACTTTGCAGCTAAAATCTCATCCCATTCTAGCTGCACTATCTATAATCTATTCCACAGCTAAGCAAGATCCTGTCTGCCTCGTTGTCCACTGTGGGCTAAATCACAATGACAAAACCTGAAGGCTCAAAGTCCATTTTTTTTGCACTGCTTAGGAACCACTTTGGAGCCCCGGCAGGTCAGAGAAACACACTATCACTTCCAAATGTAAAAGCATGAAAAAAAACCCCAGACCAAAGAACAGGAGAGCAGATCTAGACAAGAAGCCCAGAGATAACAACGGGCAAACAGCACTGGAATCCAGCGGCAGAGTTAGAATCACAACCCAGAGAAGACATGGCGTCTCAAGGAGGCTGGGCGATAGTTCCTCCAACTGCTCTGCATAAGTGTAAATGAAAAATGATGAAGATGGATAATAGCATGATAGACATCAACCAAAAAAGGAAGCCAACACTCGTGATGTTGTGCTAAAGAACAAGTGGGAAGCATATTCCAAAACTATCAATATATTAATGTTAACACTCTAGGTGTAAGAACAGGGGAGGTGTTCATGTGCAAAGAGTATATAATAGGATTCAAACAACTGTTTCAGAATCTTTTTATGACATTTTATTTCTGGAATGTTTCAATGATGTATACATGTGCTCTGTAATAAACTCAGCAAGGGACCACTTTTCTTAAAAACCTGTCTCTGCTTCAGAATCCCGGGCAACAGCCTGTCACCAAATGCTTAGGGATTACAAAGCTAATAAACACATTTGAAAACAGAGAACTGGAAAAGGGTAACTGTATTGAGCTGGACATCTAATATTACCAGAGAATGAAACCAACTATCTAAAATGTGTGGAATGATTGGTTAATTAACACAGACAAAGTCAAATCTCAGAAATATTTGCTAAACAATCCAAAGCAAAAGAGCTTTCGCAGAATTTTAAGGCAGTATGTGATACTCTATCTACAGCAAGGCTGAATCCGGTGCAGGATAACTCAATACTGAGTATAATTTTGATAGACAAAGCAGAATCAGTCACCAATTTGAAATCAGTAGTTCCTAATGCATTGCAAGAATCACATCACCCTAGTTATCTACTAACATTGGACTTGTATGAAAGCAATAAGGCATCAGTAGGGGAACTTATTTTTTGGAAACCTCAAGAGAGCTCATTTTCCCAAGTTTACAAGAAATATTGGCAGAATAAAATGACACAAATCTAACACATGGAATATTAGAGAAAGCTGAGCATTACAATATTTCATAAATTTCATATATTACATATTTGTAGTAGGATGCATCTTAGATGGATCAAAGATTTGTTCAATGACAATCTCAAAATGAAGTTATTAATTGTAAGTTATAAAACAGTGTAACTTTTTCCAACAAAGTCCTCAAGGAATTGATTCTTAGTCCAGTACTGTTAACAGCTTAATTGAACTAGGGAACAGTAAGGTTTGCCCACAGACTTTGTGGAAGACTCTGCAAAAGCAGTGGGGTAACAAATTACAAGAGTGACAGAATGAGTATTGTCTGGCTTTCCTGGGAAAGTGATCACATTAAGGAGAAAAAAAAACAAAACAAAACAAAGTATCTGAGAACCAGTAACATAGCCGATACAGAAAATATACCAGGCTCTATTTGGAACAATATTTACGGGCCGTCAGGAGGCAGTAAGAAGTGGTCATAAATAGCAGTATGAGTTCTCAGATCAGTGCTGCAGCAAAAAAAAAAAAAAAAAAAAAAAGGCTCATGTCATAAAATGCACGAGTTCTGTCCAATAAAAGAAACAAACCCTCTTGCGGCTTCAACATTGTATTTTTAAGGCTACTGCTCAAATATTAGTCCCAGTTCTGAAGTCCACACATTAAGGATATGAGAATACTATAGGCTGGAAAACGAACCTTGCAAGATTTAAGGTGCTCAACTTAGTTTTTTTAAAGAAAGACTCCTGGAGGATTTGATCTTGAGCAAAGATATTTATAAAATGGACAGAATACATGAAAGCAAAAAAGTTCTGACCAAATTTTCTGAAAATAGCTTCTGGCTCATGAATGTAAGATGAAAGTAACCCTGGCCACTGCACTAGGAAGTACAGGACTGTGTGCATTGCCTTCGTGTGATTACAAACATTTTGCAACTCTGCATTGAAAAAAATGACTGCAATAAAACAAGTTTTTTGCCAATTGTCTGTACAGATAAAGAAGGAAATATTTGCACAATTTGGCCTCTGAGGGTAAATAGTTTCACATTCCTCTGAAGAGGAAGAGACTTGTTGCAGCTGCAGGAAGACATGAGGGTACTCAGCAGTTAAAAGAATCTGATTATAAGTATGTGAATGATAAAATGGCAACATTTCCATTTTGTTTGGAAAACTTATTTGTACAGGTATCTGCTCCTGCAATATCTGACCTCAGTTCAAAAATCACTAAGAAATTTTCTGCTCACAGCACTAAACAAAGGCAAATTCTCATTTTACAGGCAAAAAAGGAGAAGCAGAAGAATAATTTAGAAGATTTCCCATGATGCAGAAGATACAAAAACCAGAACCTCAAACGTCTAGAACACACTCCAGTGTTCTAGCAGTTAGGTAATTCTTTTCTTCCCCGCCCCCCACCCCCCGCAATTTTAACACAATTTAAAGTTATTTATACAGCTCAATATATCAGCAAAATGTCTGTAACGTGTTTTGTACAGGCATTATGTCTCAGCACAATAAAACCCTCTACAACACTCTGTCCCTAAATTTATGCAGTGAAAAGAACATCTCTCTTTCCCACGACTAGGAGCTCTGCTGATTAGTAGGTTTACTACATAATAACCAGAACTGATTTCAGGAGATAAACAGGATAAAAAGGGATAGTAGTAGTCCACATATGGGAAGAAAAGTAAAAGAATGAAAAAAATTCTGGAAGCACCACTGAATTAAAAAAAATAATTCAGTATGTGTGAGGATCAAGGAGGATTTGCTTAAGCATTACTGACTAGGGATTCACTTACCACTCTCTTGGTCAGAAATTATTATAAATCTGACTCTCAAAACCATAAAACCTAGAAAGTGCAAAGCCCAAGCGTAAAAAATGGACCTTCACTCAATGCCCAGTTTGACATCTCTGACATCTGACCTTCAGTAGTACCAAACAAGTCACAAGTACTCCCAAAACTAACACGCGTGTTCACACTGCTGAAGGTGCTAAGCATCAGGAAGGCATGAGCCTTCAAATGGCATGCCAACTTTTGTTCATTTAGTTCCTAGCAGTTCTTACCAAGAATAAAAAATAATTGCCCCCCACCCCAAGTCTCAAACAGCTAATGGTCAGAATTCCATGCTTTACCACCAAGGCTTTTTTTCCACAGAAATATAGAGGAGAAAATATTTAATCAATGCATCATATACTTAAGACATGTAACCAAATTATGAAATTCTCACTGGCTTCAAGATTTCACCTTGAAGACGACACATTTAAAAGCAGAATAGATCACTGTAAGCCCAGTTCCTAAGTGTTCACAGCTACAGATGCTTGCCAGTATCTCAAAATCCTGAACTATATGAAGGGCCCCTCTTCTGTATCCCCCTTTGAACACAATCAGAATGAAGTGAAGCCAGATACCCTTTAAAAGAAAATTGGAAGGGCATTTAGAGGAGGGACATAGCTCAGTTACTTCAAAAAGAATGTATTTCTGCAGCTAATCTAACAAGAATAGTCATTGTTTTGAATATTTCTAGTTCATTTTTAACCACATACACTGATCGTTTTTGCTATTTGTTTTATTCCTTTTCAAGAAGTTCCATTAATCTGTTCAACTTTTGGTCCAGGGCTGAATGGTGCTATATTAGTCCAGAACTTGACTAGGAATTTTTACCAGTGGTGTGTAATACACATGCAAGTTAAGACCCACAACAGTATCTAGGTAGTCAAATACTTTCAAGTATTTAGTTACAGTAAACATTCAGTATCAGTCTCTGGGGGTCCTTGACATCACCAGTGCATACATATACTCCTTGCATACTTCAGTTCCCCACAAAGATGCTAATGCTGCAAATATGAGTAAAAATATTGTGAGGCAGGCAAAAACAAAATACAAGCACATACAAACACTGATTTTGGGCTTGGCATATGACACTGGGCCTGTCCCCCAGCTTTCTCCATGTCCACAACATGCCATTTCAAGTCAGTGGGAATTCCAATCCCAATGTATTTTGGGGGCTCAACATACCTGAGGTTACCACAATGCTTTCCCCATGGTAAATGGGTGTGCTTAGATACTATGGAAATTCAAGGCCTTTTGCATATATAATTAGAACAGATGTGGCTTATGGTAAACAAGGACAAAACACTGAAATGGAATTTGGAAAAAACCTCATTTGAGTGGCTTTGGAAACTTTCACAACAAAGATCAAAGCGATTCCAAGGCAAGTCCAGCCAATATATTACTACCCCTCTCATCTAGAGGACACAACAGCTCCTGTAAAAATTACTGTAGAGACAATTCCATGTGTTACCAGCTCAGTTCCCACTGAACTGCAAATAAAAGTCCTGGTTTAAGTCATTCAAGATCCAATGCCACTTATGCAGCAAGACACACTTTGCGGGAGAAATCACAAATTCTGTAAGACTGTTGAAACAGATGGGAAATTTAGCAGCAACTTCCTCCAAATTAATAAACAGATGTTTAGAATAGATTACACAGGAAAACAAGTGAATAAAATCACAAACATTTTTCAGTTTGGAATAACACACTTGCAGGACACTATTGATGGTTAATAAAGTTGTTGATACCTCTAATCTTTAGATTTGTATCTTTAATTTTCAACATTAGTGAGATGAACGAGGACAATTTCTAACTTTCAAAGCTCTGATTACACGTTGGCTGAAGATTCAGTAAGACAGCATGAATACATTTATATTCATTCTGGGTTCAAGGCCTATTCAATACCCTGGACAGAAAACAAGTTTTTGTTTTAAATAGAATTAGCCTACATCAGAATTCTGAAGCAAGATACTGGTAACCAGGCAAATTCTACTCTGATGCAGTTGTGCAAACAAAACACTATAAATGATGGAACACACTAAAATGCTGTTTCATTTACCGCTGCTAAGAGATCTACTGGAAAACATCAACAGCCTTACACGGAACTTTGCGCTCCCCTACAAACTGAAATCGTTCAGTGAAAAACACTTCTCTTAAGTATTGAAATAGTATCTAACAGTAGTTAAAACTAGATGATAATTTGGGGTACTTCCATTTCTGAAACTACTTATGTATACTTTGGGCTTAGGTCATTTTCATTACAAATCTTTCTTCTTAACTAGCACAACACACTAGTTGAGTGTGTTGTGAGCAGTTCAGATAGATGGATCAAACAGTAAGATTAAGCCATCAGAAAAACATATAACAGGGGGGCAGGGAATCAACCACATAGATTTGTATCAAGTTCAGACCTCTTGCCTTTAATGAGAGACAGTCTAAAGAAAAGTCTAAAATGCAAATACTGCCAAACTGGGGGGATGTATCAACTTGGATCCTTATGACTACAGTGCATCTCCACCACTAAGTAAACAAGGGTTTGAAAAGATAGTCTCTTCTATTAAACTGACTGTAAAATGAAAATAAAATTTGCAAGGTCTCTTTAATATCTTTTAAGGATAGAGCAGACCAAGTCATTCACTATTTTCCTCAGTTTAATACTTCAAGTGCCAAGTTAGCTCTCAAATTCCATCAAATAATACATTTTCTCATTCATTAAGAGAGATTCTGCTTCTGCTTAATGTTTCAAACTTGAAATTGATCCCTGTGAAAATAATGTTAGTGTGTTTAAAAATACAAAGTATAGTGGAAGTAAAAGATACTTACTTCATATTTAAGAGGGGAAAAAAATCAGTTCAATTTTGGCTAAGCCAGTACAGAGGAAAAAAAATGGACAGTTAACTCTCTAACACAGTGATACTTCCAAGATAAGATCAGACTGTAACTCACTTCAGGCCCAATGTTCTCTTCATGTTCATAGGTTACAAATTATTTATAGTCACCATTTTGTACTTAGCATTCTGGCTTTTCCCATATTGGTAAATACTTTATAACCAAAGCATTTTCACATTTAGAAATACCTTTGCTAAAATGGCCTAACACAACTCAAATTGCTTTAGATCAAAGCAGATTTAAATAAAATGTCCCTCTGCTTCTTTACAGGAGGTAAAAAAAAAAGCTCTGTATATCTGGTGCCTGTAATCCCGTTCTTTCACATTAGAGCTGTAAGTCTCCTCTTTCAGGTCACGTCTTCCACATAAAAGTGCTAAACTAATGCCGCTTAATGACAAATTAATGTCCATGAATAAAAAATACACCTCTAATAGCATAGAGTAATTTGCCATTACAATATCATCATTGGACATGCCCCTGGTTTAATACGATGTATTTAATTCATAACTTAATGAGTGATATATAAAAAGAGAGAGATGAACCCTGCAATTACATTTATGTGAGTCTGTCACCTTATTTGTAAAACCTTAGAGTCATTTACATTCAAATTAGAACAAATGAGTGATTTCACAAAGTGCAGTGATAAATGACCATTGCCGCACAAGACAGAACTGTATTTCCTGTGAAAACATTAACAGTTTCCTATTATTTGTTAAAAATTACAATGCATATTGCCCAGTGTTGTGTGAATAATGACTTTTTTACTGATTAGGTCAGAAGACTAACACAGAGTAAAAATAAATAATTTTTCTTTTCATTTTCTTCTGATTTTCGCTCGAATTCATCTGCTCAAACTGTTACGGACTCACACTGCCACCTGCTGCCCACGCCTGGGGAGGAAGGGGCCCGACGGCCCCCTTGCAACTTCCCCTCACCCATTCGGGTTTCACCTCCTGCAACCAAACAAATTTTCCTGCCAGACTGCTAACTGGGCATGTCGCCGAGGACACCAGCAGGTCAGGGTAGCTGCACCACCCAGTTACAAATACTGCCATTTTGGGGGTCCATGCATCTACACCGCCTCAACTAGTAAGGAGAATTAAAAGCTAAAGACATTGGGGGGCAGGAGAGGTGGGACACACACACAAAGAAAACATTATTATTGATAATAAATGGTAGATGGTAATAAAACCAAAGAAGAATTTTGTACACTGAGCATTCTGGGATTCATCAGCCTCTGTTTACAGCTTTATAAAAATACTAGAAAGGTTCCAGAAGCAGGGATCTTTCAGGGCCAGAGGGACAGAAAGGTCAGGTAGGGAGGTCACATTGGCTAGAAAGACAACATGAGAAGGGCAGGGAGGGAAACGGTGAAGCGATGCAGCTTCTTTGTTCCTATTTAAAACACACACCAAAGCTGCTCACCCCTCCTGACAGAAACTGCAAGAGAAGGAAGATGTACCAGTATCTGCCTCTTCCCAACTTGTGACCTCTCCTGCAACTCTGATGCAGAAGACTGGCAATATGTATCCATACAACTAGCTAGAAAGCACAGCAGTAGTGAACCTAGACACTCCGGCATCATTTTTTACACATCCCTCAGCAGTTCCAATTCAGCTTTGCCAACTATTACTTCGTTAGGAAAAGCAGAATACACAAACACACAAAGCCAGCAGGTTCCTGACCATAGATGCACCACTTTCTCTAACAGTTAACACTCCAGGAGCAGAATATCCACTATGACATTGCAGCTAAATAGCAGCAAGCGGATTACAGTAAGAATGGGATTCAAAGTGACTGGGTATACTGTTTTTACTTTCCTCACTGACACCAACTGAAAAATGGAAAAGACCACCATCATTTTTTTCCCCCGAGTCCCATTCTAAGCTGGAATCCTCAATAGCACATTCACATTTCATATATGTAAATCTGTATCTCTGTAATGTATATGTATGTTAAAGAGAGAAGAGATGAATTCCCAGTTATTTTTGAGCTTTGTACAAGAACTTTCCTAATGACTGTCAATAGCTCAACGACTCAACAGCTGACAAAACATGCTCCTTCAAGAAACAGCAGGCTAGCACAGCAACAGCTGGTTGCATCACACTGAAAACTGGCGAAATGCAAGATGACATTATTTCTGTGTAGTTTGTATTCTTGGTATGGGAAGGTCACTCTTTCCACCACAGGATAAAGTTGGTAGACTCAAGTTTGATGGTGGTGGTTTTACAAAACACCACTCTAATTCTGATGGAGTGGGGGGCTGTAGAGTGTACATGCATGTACTCAGATTAAAAACTCAGTACTAGTTAAAAAAGGCAAGCTTTGCTTGCCAGATGACCTTTAGATTTTTTCCCAGCAGTTTAATTTGCTCTATATGAAAAAAACAGGAGCTAAAATCCCAGCTGAGCTAGGGCTTTTAGCAATACAAAGGTGATGCTCTCAATCTCTGGTATAAGAATTAATTAATTTCTGAAGGAGTGTGTTTTAGTGAAAGTTGGGATTGTGTTGTTGGCACCACTCCAAATGGAGGAGTTTGGTTTAAGAAAAATAAATAGCTTTGAAGCTCTGGTCCCACCACATACATAAACCATGCACACTCCTTTTAATTCCACAGGCAGATTCATTTGCAGCTTCTTCCTTTTAAAAACAGTAACATATTTCAAGCTATAAACACATTCAAATAGTTTAAAATTAGTAGAAGAGATCCAGATCATTAGGTGTTCATACACCATGAAAAAGTTTTGGTTTATAAGCCTAGATTGATCATTACAGTAGAAAGTTAAAAATCAAATGCCACTACCCAAGTCAATTTGCCTACTTCAATTATTACCAAGAATTATTCCAGGAGATCTTATTTTATCATTTGTTAGTTGATTAATCTAATTTTTGCATTCCAGGCCTGATCCTGCTCACTGTCTGCTTTTGTGTACAAGAATCTAGAGCATGCAGTACAGAGACGGCTCCAAGAAAATTCTGGTTGACTGCTGCTGTACAGTGCTGTGTTTTTTCAGGCTCATTTTAATTAATCACTCACCTAAAATATTCTTTTCATCTTAAATTAGCCCTCTTTAAAATGCTATGACCGACATCAGTAGCAAGAGGGCAGATATACCTGTGGCAGAGTTCTGTCCACTGTAATGAAGATTCTAAAAGGTAACCTAGTACATTTATCATTTAGCAGGGAACGTAATGCAGTTAAAACTAACAGGAAAATTGGCACCAAACTTTTAACTTCCCTTGACGCAAACACATTTATGATCCCAAGAACAATTTTTAACAGTCAGGGGAATTTTAATGGCAATTAGGACCACCGCTCATGCCTACTACACTTGCTGCTCCTAGCTACTGTGAGAATAGGAAATGATTTCCAGCACTGAGTACAAGGACAGTCAGCTAACACCACTTTAATAAAGCTGTATTGAAAATACGCAGCTGTCCAACCAATAAACATAACATAAATGTATCCCAGACTCTATCCAGTATGTAAACTTGATTTGTTCTTCACAAAATGTGCCTGATCTGGCAGCAGGAAGTTAAAGGGGTAAACGCTAACAATCATGCCATGTCCTGCCTCTCAGAAACAAGTGGATTGCTTTGGACAGTTCTGCAGCTTCTAAACCCCTCACTCACACCTATCACCCTATTAAGTGGAATGTAATTCAGGAGGTAACAATAATAACAATAATACTGGACTTTAGAAAATACCGAAAAATCAAATACGGACAGTCTTATGTCCCAGGTCTCTGAATGCCAGTGGAAATCAACCTCTGGTTTATAAACTGATTACTAAAGCTATACCCACACAATAGTGAGTTGATGTTGATCAGTAGAAGGGAAATTCCATTAAAAACTCATATTCTCAATAGCATTCCTTCCTTATTAAGACTCCTTCACTGTTGAAATAATTTGTGGTTTGTGGCTCTCTTTGGTACTGAATGCACAAACAGCTGAGGAAAAAGACAAAACTTCTTACATCTACAATCAGTTATGTTAACTCGGGCGTACTTACGAAACAAACATTTCTATGTTCTGAATAAATCTTTTAACACATTTATTCTCTTGCATAAAGTCATCATGTACCCTTCAGAAAAACATTTACAAGCTTTAAAGTGCAAAATAGTTCATCACACACACACTACCTAATACCATGTTCTCTACAGCTCCATTTAAGAAGTCCATTCTCAGATCCCCATCACATTCCGTCCCTTCAACTAGCTTTCTGTTGCCTTCTCCAATGTCATAGTAGGACAGCTGTGGTCCACTGGAACTCCAGACGCTAAAACTTTAGAATTTTAAAAAGGGAAACAAGACAAACCCATTCCCATTATATTTCAAAGTCTACCTGTTGGTTGCAGCTCTCTGTGTTAGCCTCCTTTGAAAAACCTCAGCCAAAACTGACAATCAATCTGAGCTAGAAGAGGAACTCAGGAAAGAAGAGTCTTAAGAGACCGGAGGTGCACTCCGCAAGCAAACGCTGCGTGCATGATCATGGATTTTAGTGCAATTCAAGATACACAAAGCTCAAGTCTTCAGTTTAGCTTTCCCACACCTATGTAGCAGAAATGTAGCTAAGAAAAATAACATTGTGGGGGTCGGTCTCTTCTCCCAGGTAACAAGCGATAGGACAAGAGGAAATGGCCTCAAGTTGATCCAGGGGAGATGTAGATTGGATATTAGGAAGAGTTGCTTTACCAAAAGGGTCATTAGGCATTGGAACGGGTTGCCCAGGGCAGTGGTGGAGGCCCCATCCCTGGATGTTTTTAAAAGTCGTGTAGATGTAGTGCTTAGGAATGTGGTTAAGTGGGGGACTTGTCAGTGCTAGGTTAAATGATTGGACTAGATGATCTTACAGGTCTTTTCCAATCTAAGTGATTGTATGATTCTATGATTCCCTTACCGTTTGTTTAGGTTGAGACAGACGTGTGAGATTTCAAGCCCTGTTTCAATGTCTAAAGTACCTGAGAATTATGCAGATGACGTGATGGCAGAGATTCATGAATATGTATGTATTTCAAATAAAATACACCAGGATGCTTCAAAAAGTCCCCCTCTACAAATGAAGCTAAAAGCAAAACCCCCAAACAGCAAAGGCTGGGGAGTAATCATAATTCAAGATATGACACTGCTGAGGTGGAAGGAGAAGTCTCCACAATACAAAGATCTAAAATAAGGAAGGAATGCTTGGGCACTTCTCTTGTTTGCAAGTAGAGAAAATATAATCTACAATTCTTCTAAAATAAAAATTAGTAAATTATCAATCCAAAATGAGAATGAGTTTTCCAATGAGAAAACGGAATCAACATTAGATGCTACAGCACATTTGATAACGTGAAGTTTATAGATGATAAAACGTATTTAGTAAGCTAGCAGTGTTTTCAGAAACTTCCATTGCGTCATGCTATCATAAACGTCTTAGAGATGGATATTACCTAATTGGGAGTGGGCAGAAAGAATGTTTCTCTCCTTATTTCTGTCATTCCTTTGATCAAAAACTCTTCATAAAGATGCCATAAACATGAGTCAAACAATTTGTTATAGAAATCTTTTTGAGATTTTTCAACAAATTAAAGTGCTCTAAGCTGGTCGGTCTATAAGAAGGAGGATCTGTCTTACAGTCAAAATAACATCTTAGTTTATTCCAAGACAACAGAGGAAATTCCTTAAAGATCAGTGAATATAAAAGTCAGCGTTGGCTGGAAGTGAATCTGCCCCCAGTGCACTGCAAATCATCTTCGATAATTAGACGCTTCGATCAGTACAGTCTGAAACTGAACTGAACTGAATTTGGAACCTCACAGACTCCAAATATGCCTTGGAACAGATATGTGTATGGGCCACATCAATTGCATTTGTAGCAAAAAAACCCCCAAACCTTATTGAAACCCATGGAATAATTACAGGCCCTAGACAGAATTATCAAGAAGAGGTGAAACTCTTTTGAGCTCCAAAACTGATAAGCTGGAACATGTAGAAAAAGAGAAGAGATGGAACAAGCTCTAACAGTAAGAGCAGCACTCATATATGGGAAAAGCCTGGTCCAATCCAAACAATTAAAGACAACCCTAGCAAGTTAAAACTTGTCATCATCATTACACAACAATAATAAATGACAGCTAGGTCCCACATACTATATTTCCTGAATTTATGCTAAACTAAGCTAAGTCCATGATATCTGAACTACTCTAAACAGCAAGAAAGAAATTTACAAGTACAGTAAATGAAGAGCTCTGCAGCACCCAGACTTATCAGAAAGAAGAGAAAGGGCAAGCATTATTCTCTTCCCAGCATCGGTATCATAGCATGTGGGGTGACAAGACACCCCATTTACCAACTGCAGCAAGGATAAGTGGCTTTAAGGAAGCCTTCTTTAACTATTTTGATTTTATTTTTAAATAGTACTAAAAGAAAGCAATAGATATTTTTAAAATTACCCAATAGTATGTAGAACATAAACAGATATTTGATATAGATAATTTGGACCCTGAAAGATACTCACAGTCTTTATGCACAGTACCTTTCTGACCTCTGCTAAAAAGGCTTACACAATTACTCAAGGTTGATTACTTGCATGGACTGCAACTCTGCAGAACAAGTAAGACAGATAAATTTTTACTGTGATCTATTCAGACTGCAAATCTGTCTACAGATTTTTTTTTTAATACTGTAAAAACAGTAAAATACAGTCTAGAGCCCGACATGACGTAAACTAAAGTCATCCCACAGACGTCCATGAAGATTTAAAACCTTACAACGAGACCCTGATTCAAAAATACTTTACAGAACTACCACTGCTGCCTCCCAACGTATATTCTCCTCCTCATTCCCCACCCTACATCCCCCTACCTTATTCCTTACCTCCATCACTGTAAACCTGGACACTGGGTCCCACCTCCTCTTCATTTTTACACCACTGTATCTCCAGTTACCCTACCCTGGCACACTACTCAGAGTACAACAGAGCTCTTTCACATCATTTGAGGAACTGCATACTGAGAGTCACCTCCAGATAATTTCTACTGGCCTGTTAATTACAGAGTAATTTAGCAACAATGTTTGCTCACTCTGGGGCTTTTTTTGCAGAGGTGGTGTGGTGTTGGGGTTGATTTCTTTGGTTTGGTTTGGTTTTGGTTTTTTAATTCGTTAGCAGTCTGTTCCTAAATACTTGACTATTGCTTGCACATCAAGGATGACATCCAAAGCACTGTTAATTCTACAGTTGTCTTTCCACTGCAGTGACCTCTGGATTAAATGTATCAAGATGGTGCCAAGAGAAGAGCTACAAATACCAGAGACTACTCAACACAGGTCGTGGAAGAAGTTAGTACAAGGAGTTATATGCTGGGCATCTACTTGCTCCTTTCCTACAGTCCTCTCATATCCCCACCTCACCAGCACTACAATACTCAGCTTCTTCCCTACCCTTTAATATTTCCCCGAGCTTCTTTGCTGCAATCGTCTCTGACAAAGAGCTTGTAAGCAGCAGACACATGCTCCCATTGATTGATTTGTTAGGGGGGCATTAAATACACTGTATGACTATCAATGTTAGACTTGTATCTTCTTTCTCATTACAGTAACCCCTTCCCATGCCCGCCTGAAAACTGGTAGGCCAAATGGTTTTGTGGCTTATTTGGCATCTCACATTTCTTATTTCTCAAAGTAACCACCTTTCCCATCACATTCCCTGTCTGTTTTCTCAGAAAAACTAAATCCCTCCTTACATCCCTGAAAGCAAACTGATACAAATTGCAGTACTCTACCAGCTCCTTTAACTTTCTAACTGACTTACAATGCACAAATTAATACCACCTTATTGTCTGAACATACATTTTGAAGGCTCCCCTAGGTCTCACACTCAAAGAACAGATTTTCTTTATAAGACACAGTCTTCAAGTACATCCTGAAGCTCTTAACATGAGATCCTGCATGCCTACGGTACTCAGTAGCTCAGTGTGCTGCGAAGCACACTCAGACTGTTCAAAGGCAGTTACGCTGTTGGAAGGCAAGTGCACACGAAGAGGATTCTGCTGCCGTGCATTTCCATGCCCAACTGTTGCACAGATACAGCCAATGCACCCTATTTCAGCAACAATACTGAAAAACTACAAAGAAAAGGAAACAGTTCTGTAGAATTACTATTGCCATTTTTTTTTTATAAGGCTTTTCATTTTCATGGTTCTTGCTGCCATCGTGAGCCATCTCCCATACAAGCCAGGCACAAAAAATTATTTTACTGGATTCATATTTTTTGCTTCATAATGACAGCCCTAATGTTGATAATATTATCAGCATTATGGGCATGAGGCCAGTTGAGAATAACGTGCATTGTAACAAGCCCTACCCCTTCACTGGGAGGTAGTAGTTCCCTGGAATACACATCAATATTCTGTTGTGAACACTTATGCATCTGAATGCTTCACAATACTCATGATTGCAATAGGGAAATATTTAACATTTGGTAAACTGTGGCAAAGGAAAGCAAATTCTCTAGTAAAGGAAGGAATCAAACTCTCACATGCTGATATTAATCAGTGGACCATCCTTGTTTTCAGGACTGAAATGGACAAAATAGATGGGAGAAGGCAGCACCTGCCACAAACTGATACCCAAATTACACTAAAAAGTCAGGTCTCCTGAAATCCAATTTATTGCCATTTAGGTTACACCAGGTACTGTACTAATACTCTCCTACTGAAATTAGGCTTGAAACAAAAGTTTACCAAACAGAAATGGCTGATAATTAGGCAGAGAAGCCTCACCTGAATGAGATAGTGAGAACATAAACTGAGAAGCTCCAGTAGCTGCAAATGACTCCCAGCTGCTAGGACATCCTGTATCACTCCTGGTTCCAAGAGGATCTGTGAAGAAGAAAATGGAAGGTTTGTCATGTAGAGTTCAGAGTATTTGTAGACAATACTACATGCCTTTGTTATTTCAGACACTTAAGTCAGCATAAAGAACAGAAAGAGTACAATTAAGCATACAGAGAAGTCTTTGCAGGATGGGGACAGGGTTTTTAAAAGTTCACCTGAATTGCCCAAAGGATTTTTAAGCAGATTTTCCTGTGAGAGTCCATAAGCCGCATTACCCCCTAAATCCTTTAAAACTAAATGCATGTTATTTATTTTAAAAGGAGACTTTTCAAAATAACAGAATCTCCTTTCATTATACATATACCTGGATGCTTCCATATATACTGATAAATCAGGCCAACAGAATTGACTCAGAAGTCTCCACTATCAATATTATTCATGCCTGTAAAAAAAACCATACAGGCTAGGAACACCCTTCCCATTCTGCATGGTACCACTTCATAATTTTCCTAACCACTCTCTTCATTTTACAGAGCAACACTGTGAAGGCACAGAGTGAGCATGCTGCTGGGGAAGTGCCAGAAAGGGCTTAGAAACCAAGAATGATTATTCTGTCACTTGCTCACATAAAACTCCTACTCATTTCAATTAAAATCACGCACAGGCAGCAGCCAGGATAATTGGGCCTCAGCTCCTAGCCTGCTGTCTTGGGGTCAGCTTGTTAGAGCATCCCTTTCAGGACACAGAAAAGTCTTTGGGAATACAGACACTGGTCAACTTCTTATCAGCACTCACATCATAAACTATCCAAATTAATATTATATTTAAGTATAAGCGGTGCAACATCCAACAAAAATCGGAAATGCATGAGAAGAATTAATTTTTCAAAGATATTCACTTTATGCAGAGTTTTATCCTTGTTGTATTTCCCCTGGCAACTTTGGTTTCACACCACATGAGGTCAGTCTCTCACTGCTCCACAGGGAAGTAAAGCTTTATTCAGATCCTTTTTCTTCTGCCCACATGATTTAGTTTTATCTCACAGCATCATTTGTGTGTCTTAAATGCAGTGGAATAAGTAGGATGGCAAACAAAAGGAAAGACACTCATCTGCATCTTTTGCAGTTAAACTGTTTTTCAGGAAAATGAAAAAAAACAAAACAAAACAACAAACTTATATGCATTTCTTCAAGCAAACCCACATTATCTCCAACATAATGGATACACGAGGAACAGGAGAGAAAGGGATTGATTCTTGTTTATATCAAGAACTCATTTACATTGAGTTCTCAGCATACGACATGCTTAAAGCTTGTGCAAATCATTGTATATATTCATACTAGCTTTTAAGTGAACAAATATGTAATTTACATACTGTATAAAAGTTCTTTATCTATCCAGAAAGACATGTCAAGGATCTTAATGTAAGTGCGAATCAGGCCCAGCGCAACCCAGGTTTTTGGCTGGTGCTAACGAGGTTGCTATGCATGACAAGAGGTAGTTCTATGGAAAGCTAAAAAGGATTTCAGTTACAAAAATATCTCCAATAGGTATATTTAAAAAAAAGTGAGCAGCACTGTCAAATATTTTCAAGTGAGAACTCAAGGTCAGAATGACAAAACAAGCTGGTTTAGACCTTGCAGTGTTTGTTATTCAGACATCATTTACACTGAGGAAGTCGTCATCTGATGTCATATTACTTACTAAATGCCAGCCACCAGCTTAGCATTGTTAAAGACGCAATATGAAGAGAACCAGAACCCTAAGCAGATTACTACCTTGTAGGCATAGACAAACTATATTTAAACTGTGATTAATATTAATGTATTTTAAAGCTACATCAATCCATTTACAAAGAATACTAGTAGTATTATGAGATGAGAAGTAGGACATGAGGAAAGGAGGGTGACTGATTACTACCTAGAGGTGATTTGCACAAAGTCAGCAACAAGAGTTCATTTCAAGGTCGCAGACATATTTCTTACATGTTTTTCCAATTCTTAAGGCTTTTCTATAGCATGCAAGATTTATTCTGCTGAGATAACATTCACCTTTGTGTTTCCCAAGATAACTGAGGAAAGTCTATTTTGTCTCTTCCCAAGACTTTGCCTTACACGGAACTATCTGAATTTTTATTCGATACTCACTTGGACATAGGCAAAAATACAAATTCATCTATGCTAAATGTTCACCAGCAAACTGCATGCTGGGGAAACCCACAAGAAAAAGAGAACAGTAAGTAAAGAAGGAAGAAAATACTGCAAGCCTTCCTTCCTTCTACTGAAGCAGGTAATTCACAATTATTACACATCTCTTAGCTTCTATACATTAACACAACTACTTGATTTTTATTAATTACCAGCATAGCTGTTTATATGCTATATAGGCCATCCAGCTGAATCTTAACAGTAAACACACATAAATACCACTATATGCACACCACAAGTACACACAGTGACTGACTCTCCTCTGTTTGTCTACCCCTCAAAACAGTAACTGAGGTCTTCTGAGTGATGCTTATTGAAAATTAAGGAGAGGGAAACTAAGATCTGCTTTGGATTCATGCCTTCAAAATTCATCACAAATTATTAGTGTGAAAACTAAAGAGAGAAGCTTAAACTTTTTCACTACTCCATCCTCAATTGAAGAGTTACAAGACATAATTACCAGGGCAGAAACTCAGAGTAATTTGGAACTGTCTACTTCAGACAAACTTCGCAATCTTCACCAGTGAAGGATGTGGCTTTGTATGACACATGGCATCTTAAAACTGGTTTCTGTGCTATTTTTAGATTAAGACTAATTAGATGCAATTCAGGTATTGCACCTGGCTGCAGCTTACAATCAATCCTCTATTCAACCCTTATTTCTCAGAGTTAATTTTCATTATGCTCTCAACTTTTCTCTGGCTCGTGATGCTACCAAAGAAAAACAGTTTAACCACCTTCTCCCTGTATACAATGGGCAGATCTTGCAGACAGCCCCAGTAACTTACTTTCCCAAGGCATCAGGTCTGACACACTGCTCGTTTTCAGACTGATCTCTTTTGACAAAACTATTTTTCTCCTCCCACACAATGACTGCATTTTAAAACAGGCAACCTGTTCTTCAAGGCAGCCATTCTCCCCTCCATCATCCTACAAACCCTTCAGAGAACACGCACTAAATTCAGTTCATTCCCTCTTGTGGGCAGATCAGTAGGCCAAGGGACAAAAAGGATGCAAAAATTTGGTGTTTCTTTGCAACAGAATGCTGAGTTCACAAGATCCAGAAAGGCAGATTACACAGTTTTTTAGATCCACATTTCTTAGACATATAATTAAAATCTATATGGAAATGCATCCATTTATGCTTTGCTGATATACTGAGCAAAGCCGCTCTGCAAATGCAAGAATTAGAAACGTTCATAAATGAAACCTGAGTTTCTGAAGCATAATTCTGAGGCAGAAAAGGGAATTCTATAATCAGCCCCATGATCACAGATACACATGGCCCTGAACACCCTCCTATACATCTACCCTCTGGGCAGCAGTTCTAAAAGTGGAATTCATTCCCCCTTCCCCAACTCACGCTGCATCCCCTCCAACCTAGTACATCTTAGGGCTCTGGGTAGGCATGGAAAAGAATAACGGGCATCACACTTCTTGCCTCTCCCTTCATTGGCAACACAGAGCAACTAGCAGCTATGACTTCTTGGGCTGGGAGCGCTATATGAACCACCATCCTTTCTCAAGGACAACTACTCATGCCTCACCTCCACACTGCCCAGACTGAGAACATCCTCCTACTCTTTTAATGCCTCCTGCCCCTCTACAACCAACAAACCAGTACAGGCCAACAAAAAAATTGCACGGTCGTAGCAAAGAGGGAAGTAATGGACAAAAGAGAGCGAAGAGGAAACTCCTTAAACTGTTCTTCCCAACAGAGAAACTTACAGCATGAGGGAGAAGGTAAGGTTCAGATTAACTTTCACCTCTCTGGAGTGTCACAAGGTTTGTATCTGGAAAGAACAATTAGATAATTTAATCTATTCCCTGTATATTGCAGGCCATTGCATGTCATCCAGACACTTTTAAAGACACTGAAGTAAAGGTATGTTAGGCCCAAGGAGGCTAAACTACGTGCCCGAAGATGGAGAGACTGAGGGTGCACTTCTATCACCTTCATTCCAGCTACTCATTTATACCTCCCTATTTCCTTCTCATTTCCACACAGCTGTTTGTGGGGCCATGCAATAAGTGAGGTGGTGGTGTGATTCACATTAAAAATAAACCAACATTATGCTGTAAGAGTAAGGAAATATGTAATGTCATGTCAGAAAAGTCTAGAAAGTAAACCATACCAAACAGAAAACAATAAAAAACCCCCAAGATTCCTGCCAGTCTGATGTAAAAGAAAATTCCTTCTTGACTCCACTTGCAGTGATCAGCACTTCAAACAAGACAGGCATCTAACAAAAGCACCACTCGTTTTTCCCCTCTGGAGACCATTCTGTGTGCTTCAGAGCAATCAAAAAACCTAACTTTTCTTTTAGACCAATTCAGATTGCATTTCACCCACAACCAGTTAGCACTTCTGCCTGTCTCCCTGTTCATTCGCACTTCAATTGAATCCTGAACTCCTTGCACATTGAGAAGGGCTGCTTCAGAAAAGTGTGGAAGGGGAAAGAATGTTCTAGTCCCCTGCAGGCAACTGCCCAAAGCCCTGGCATGTAACATTTGATAGTACTTGTTACAAAATCCAGGTGTCTCATTAGCCAATGCCAGAAGAAATAATGACCAGCATTTCTCTGATATGCATCATAATATTTTTCCAGAAAACTACATGAAAATCTGTGTTAAATGCACAGCATATAAATCACAGAATCATAGAATATCTCAAGATGGAAGGCACCCGTAAGGGTCACTGAGTCCAACTCCCGGCTCCTCGCAGGACAACCTAAAACTAAACCGTACGATTAAGAGTGTTGTCCAGATGCCCCTTGAACTCTGACAGGCCTAGTGCCATGACCACTTCCCTGGGAAGCCTGTTCCAGTGACCAACCACCTTCTCAGTAAAGAACCTTTTCCTAATGTCCAGCCTGAACTTCCCCTGATGCAGCTTCATGCCATTATGAAGTAAGTACCATTATTATAAGTAAATACCATTATTATAAGTAAGACTCCAAGCAAATTCACTATTTTTGGGGATTATGTTTCATTACTTTAATTACTTTCAGCTCTAGACAGGCTGTCTCATCCGCAGCTTGATACCTATCCAGAGCAAATAACATGAAACATTTAACTTTCTCTGCAATAAACTGCATAAACTGAGTTAATTAAGCTCTGTATTATTTTAAGCCCTCTGGGCAATCTGTAGCTGAACGGCAAACCTAACACCTAGTAGCTGTAACCTAGTGCTAGGCACAGAAACAAGACTATCCTCCTGATAGAAGTAAAAAAGGAAATGTCCAAAACTAAGTATCAAATTTATATTTTTGGCTTTGAAATTGCATTGAAAAATGATGTTAAGTATTTACAGTAAGACATAGTCCTGTCGTAATCAAGTTTTCCATGACCTTGGCATATTGTCCCCAGTAGAAAAGAACGAGGACAGATGAATTCACTTTTGCTAGTGACCCTATGACTCATTTTAATCAAAAGGCAACCAGTGGAACTGCTATGCACAGGACTCAGGAGGTCACTTAGCCAAGAAAATCAACCATCACAATACAGCTTTGCAATACACCTCATCCACAAGTAAGCTAGAAAGGAATAACAGAATAACAGGTGCTAAGATACTGACAGCTGTTTCTCCCTGGTCTTAACTGAAAATGGCAGATGAAATACTGGTTGATCACTAGAAAAACTTTCACCACCAAATGAGGGGTGGATTTCGTAAGAGATGACAGCCAAGATTCTATAAAGGAATCAAAGCAATTATCAGGATAAATAGTTGCATTTAAAAATATTTATTTCTACTATTTCTGTACTATCTGAGAAGACCTTTCACTCTTTCATGTTTTTTGTTTAAGAATTAACTAAGCTGAAAGAACAATTTCACAAAGGAGCTGTAAGAGAATACTTTAACCGTAGGTTTGTGTGCATGAATTTGAAAAATCACCAGATGGTACTCCTACCAGTTCATGAAACCTGTTCGGTAAAGTCATAATAGCTGTTACAGGTTGACAGGTTTTAAACTAACTGAATACAAGCTAAAGTCAGTAAATAAAGGCAGTAGTTCAATAGGACTCGGATTGATAATGCATTAAAGTAATACTGAGAGCAACCCAAACACATGAAATAACAATATATCTGAAAATAACATGAAGTTCTAGGTTTGTAACTGGAATAATATACTGATATTACCTTTATTAAAGACTGCTGCTATGTTAGCATTTTGTGAGTAAAAGAAAATATGTTAAATATGCTAAGAAACAGAAAAAGTTTAAAGCCTCTTTTCAAATTACTATAAATGCAACTTCATGTGTGGCTTTCAACAACAAGAAACATTTCAACATTCTACAGGCAGGGTATAAGGCTGTGTTAATCTTGGGCTAAGAAGATACCACAGGACGAGTTATCCTAAAATTTGCTTTTGGAGAAACAGCTGAACTTAAAACATCTCTTATATAATGGCTGCCTCACTGATTCTTTCTTTTCAGCTTTGGTAATTCAGAATAATTTTATAACATTAAGACGACAACTTCATTTCTGTTACTACAGAAACAAAATATTATGGTTTAGAAAATGAAAAGAGAGACCAGCCAGTCAGGAAAACAGGACTTGGTCAGGAGAACTTGGTATTAAGCCCTAACAAAGCTGCTGGTTTGCTGTGTTGTCTTTGGAAAGTTATTTTCTCCCAAAATAATTTCCTGTCTATGATGCAACAAAGTAAGGACAGCAATTACTTGCTTTGTAATGTGTTTTGAGGTCCTCAAATAAAATTCTATCTAAATGCAAAATATCTCTATTACCATAAACTAAAGACATAGGACAGAACATAATTACAAAGAAGAAAGATCCAAGTCAGCGAAGCATGTCCATATACATAGGACTCCAACTGTGTATTTGTATTTTTGTTGAATTAGGATCACAATCACCTACTGCAAATTAAATCCAGTGTTCTTGCACAATAATTCTTTTTTGAAACTATACCGCAGTGCCTGTCAGCTGATTCAAATGATGGTATCACTTAGATTTTACATATGTATACAAGATCAACATAAACGATGTCGTTTGCTGGACCTACATTTGAGGAAGAATGCAAGAGCCTCATCTAAAATGAGAAGCCTCAAAACTTCAGTTCAAACCACTTACTCAGTCCCACAGCACTTACAGTTTAAGAGCCTGTTTTCAGCACTGCAACTTTTCAGGTGCCCAAAGCTTTTCTTTTGATGAAAAGCACCTTTTCTTGTAATGCCGAGTGACACCTGCCAACTACACTGGCCTATTTAGGGGTTATCCCATTCCTCCAAATGAGATTATGTCTCTTGGTAACAGAAGAGTTACAAACAAACAAACAAAAGTTAAAAAGAGCAGGCAACAGTGCCCATGACTCTCTAACCCAGTGGTTAAGACTATTACTTGGACAGAAGGAATTGTGACCTCGAAACACTGCACCAACAACTGTTTCTCTATATTAATAATCTAAAATATGTAGTTCCTGTATTGATTGTATATCCGTCTCTCTTCCAATGCACATCTGACACTTGCAAAATGCCCCTGTGAGGAGGGAGGATAAGTAATCTAGTCACTAAGACTCTGGCCTGGCTTTACTGCTGCCAGCTGTGAAGTAAAAGAGAGAATGACCTTAAAGGCGTTCTATGAAGAAAGGATATGTCAACTACAACAGGAAAAGAGTTTTATCTCTGAATTCTGAATATGGGGATTACATGATAAAATGCCTATGGCCAAGAGAGAACACATTTAAGACGTTTTTTGCCAAAGGTTTCATTATTAGAGGATTACCGAGAGCCTACATGCATAGAACAAAGCCAAATTCTGCTGCTATTTGTTAGGTTTTATTTATTTCTATACCAACATTTCTTTCTTTGTGATGATTACAGACCATAATAATGGATTAATTCAGTTGGAATTATGATACTGTTTATATTTAACTTGAGTTTTACAACAATCGTTTCTTCTGTTGAACAATCAATTTTCCCTTAAAAGCAAAATATTTCCAGCAGTAATTACGATAAGGCACTGTCTGCCTAAGTAGACAGAAAGATTAAGTTTGCATTTTAAGTCTGCAGACATATTTCAAATTTAAAAAAAAAAAAAAAGAATCAAGGATGACAAGAGTTTCATTTCAGATTGCAATGTCATGCTAAAAATTAAATTTCTTAATTTTGATAATTTTCAAAAACTGCAGGCATCAAATATTGCCATCGTGCAATATTAAGTATTTCCACCAGATGTCTCCAATATATTATTTTACACAGAGTTACACTGGAGTTACTACACTTCACATTGAATGCAAATTTAGCAAAATATTAAAGAAATAAAGAGAAGAAAGCTGAAACCAAGTATTTATCTGTTTAGACATGGATACCTTAGGACTGTCCCTAAATTGTTATCAGTTTCACAGTGTTACCTAAAGAAACAGCAATTTTTTGGACTAACATTTTGGCCAAACGTTGGAAAAAAAAAAAAAGAAAAAAAAGTTCATGGCTTTCACTTTTAAGAGGCGTATCAGATCATGTCTTGATATGGACATTTTCACAGCAATATACGATTGTGACTGGCATAAGTGAGTTCTGGGTCACTAAGTATTTTTTTTTTTTTTTTTTTAAATCAGAAAGGAGTTTGCAGACCCAAACTGAAGACGACTGTTTTCAGAACTCTCTCTGATGTAAGCATGCAGTAATCCAGTTATTTATTAATAGCCTTTGTGGATTACTCCCACTCACTACCTTGAAACGTTCATTCACATTCTGTCGGCTTGAGTCAGTACATAAGCAATGCTCAATACATACAAACCCAGTGCTAGAAGAGCATTTCAAGGACAAACGGGAAAATTCAAGACTGCTAATTCTCAGATCCGCGTATCACTGAGTTATGCTTCAAAGACATTTTTGTAAGACAACTCCTAAAGAATCCTTCTCATTTCTCTGTGCTTCAAAGTAGCATTTGGTGTATCTGGTAGACATGACAGAGCAAACTTTGCCTTACAATCACTTACATATATGAGCAACTGTACATACGAGCATATCTATATTTAACTCAAGAAGCATACCCATTTATTCAAATTAGATTATATCTGAAAATTAAAGACTTAGAAGTCTCTACAGGATCAAGGATAGAAGGCACATATTATTTACCAGGGAACTGAGAATACTATCCTGGAAGCAATGTGGGATGGACTGTTGGCTTACATAAAAGCCAAATCCATCCTTTCAAGGTTCTCAACATACTTTACACAGGTTTATTAGACTCTGAATTTTGCTGAAAGATAGGGGAGTATACCTCTATTCATAGCAGACAGGATGGGTCAGATAGAAATCAATTACAACTCATCTTCTCAAAAGATACTTCCATTTAGCAACAGCAGTTCTCTCTTTAGAATAATCAACCTATAGTTTCAAATGACTAAGATGATACAGGTGCCCAACAGCACAAGAGACATTCAATTTTATCTATTAAAACTTTCAACTGAAAGAACAAAAAGCATACCAATGACAAGTCACGTACTGAGATCTTCAGCCAAGTCAGTAATATAGCATGGCATCTCTGTCTCTCATTATATCAAAGAAATCTTTGAATAAGTTATGTTTTGCATAACAGGAGAAACACAGAAATTTCAAATGCTAATCTCTAAGGCTAAAGGGTAACTGTTGCATGGGCTGGTGACAAAAATAGCTCCTTTAAAACAGGTAAAAAATTTTCTTTCCTATTTTTATTTAGTTCCCTTTGAAAAAAATTAAGGCCATATACTCAATCCACAGTAAGGAAGCAGATGCCTTAAATTTGTACAACCCAACAACTTTTCCAGAATAACACAATATGGATTTAAGCTTTCCTTTCAAAATAACTAATAAACAAGTATACATCAATAGATTCAATTGTTGTAGCAGTATTTCCAAAAATAGTTTGGTTACTTAGAATTTGAGAGTCCAAAGTAAAAATAGCTGGGTGTTCTGAGCTCACTATCCATGAACTCTGAACTTAGATGAAATCATACAGCAACACTGTCCAGGCATGCAGTGCAGAGATACGGCAGGTCATATATATACTTCTTTTTGGCAGAGGGCAGAGGGAAGAGGAGCATCACTGCATTTTCTGACGTAACATAACGTGATACATAACCTACTATCATAAAAAGTGCTACAATAAAGATATATAGCACCTATAAGCATTTACAAAGATGCTTGGACTGCATCTGTCCAGACAGTAAGAGACTACTTTTCCCCTCAATTATGTAATTTGTCAAATAAAGCAGAATTTATAAATATTTATTATTAGGAAAACACCTAAGGTATTTTTCCTTTCTTTATATTTAATTTAGCATGCAGAATCAACTCACGTTAAGTTTTTATGAACAGCCAGGCCACCAAAAAAGGGGCATAAAACTCCTACATAGTTCACCACCTGGCAACAATGCACATAAACAGTGTTTTTATTAGACAATCCCTCTAAAGAAAAAAAAAAACAACAAACCAGTATATGAAAAGGAAGACCTGTTAAATCAAAATACCTTGTATTGGGCAGTGCACAAGAAAAATAATTTCTAGTACCTCTGTAAAGGTCATCTTCAGTTTTTATTGCAGTTTGCTTTCGTTTGTGTCTCTTACTTTGAAGAGCTGTACAATACCTGTCCAGTATATGCAAAGTCCAGGGCTTGTTTTAAACCGAGGCTTGTGACACCATGCAGATTCACCTCATCAGCTTCGCTTTCAACCATGCAGAGACTGAACATTGCCTAGGGGAAGAAAAGAAATGTTATTAACTATTAAAAACAACGCCCACTGAAGGTCCAGGAAGAAGATTTTTCCACCTTTACTAACCTTTGTTTTCCCTTGGATAAGGATTCTAAATATTTTATCAATAAAGAAATAGAAAAACTTCTTATGGAAAAACTGGAACAAATCCCTTTGGTCCATGTACATACACTTCTTAACAAAGTAATTCAGGTGAAATAATGGGAACAATCACAAAATAACATATCATTCGATAAAAAAAAAAAAAACGAACTGGACTCTGGGGAAAAAAAAAATCTACATAAGCCACGAGAACTAATACTTACATATAGTATCACTATATATAGGAAGGAACAATAAGCCATACACAATTACTTGTATGAGAAGAAGGGGCAATTAATATACAATTAAATTAAATTAAATAAGCATCTCAGACCGGAATGTCAACAATATAATACTCAAGTTACTGAATGAAGAGGAAGGATGGAGATGCAGTCACCTAAACTTACAACCTCCCCTTATTTGTTATCATCCCAGTTTCTCAGGTCTTAAAACCTAAACTGAAGATTGGTAAGGTGCTTTGGAACTTCCCTGAAAATAACACTGAGGAAAGCAGCTGTCCCTTTCATCCAGTCTTACTTTCCAAATCATCAGTCTTCAGTGCCTCCCTGGACTAAAGCAACCGTACTCAGCCTCTGGACCCTTGTAGGAATCTTTTTCTTCCCACCTCTGTTAAATTTAGACTCCTGTCTTTACCCTTCACTCTTCCCTCCCAGCCTGCACTCCCGCTGCAGTACCCCTACTTACCACTCCTTCCCTCGTCTATCAGTCCCATTCTCCATTCTTCGTCACTCTCCCACACATTTTTTAACAAAATATACCACTCACAGTCTTTAGACAGTAAACTGCGAGCAAATAAACTGAACAGTTCTACCATCTGTCATTGCTAAAGAGAGTCTAAACTTATCCTCAGTAGGATTTGCGCCAAACTTAATGCCTCTGCGGAGGCTACCAAACTTCACCTTGAAGAACTATTGTAAAGAAGCACTTCTATGAACATACCCTCTGCTACTTCTGTCTCTACTCTAGCTGATACCTGCAGAAGCTGAGGCAGTCAACAAGCACACTGGATTTCATATGTGCAATCTGTCCACCAAGCACTTCTGAATTTAATAGAAAAAATAAGCCCTACCCCCTCTAACAGTTTAGCACATAGCATTCATCTAGACCCAGGTGGTTCTTTTAAAGAACTGAGCGTTTCCTGCAAATGAGTAATTTCTTCTGGAAATGTTAGTATTTTCATCATTTAAACACTGTAATTTGACATAAATCTGTTGCCTGGAAATCATCCAGTATAAGCAAGAGTGACATTTATCACACGGTCACTCCTTATATTTCTGCAATTTCTATTTCAATAAAGTGGTATCAGGGCTTCTTCCAAACTGGCAAGAAAAAAGAAATAGTTCAAAATGTTTATCAAACAAATGCAGTAAGACACAGTCATGAAATACACCTAGACAGAAAAAAAAATTCTAACAAGTTCAGACTCTTTTCTAATTCCATTAAAAAAAAAAAAAGTAATCAGAGTTGGACATTTCATTGTCAATTAGATGTATCAAATGAGCTCTAATAGCTACTGCGAGGCTTCAGGGCTTGCCAGGAGCTGCAAGGTACCCATCAGCCACCTGCTCCCTGCAAAAGCAGACCTGCAGTTTGTATCTGGAAGAGACAAGCTTCTCTTCTCAGAAATTCACTACTAAATAAACTTTTTGGATACTATTCTTTTCACACCCCAATTCCTGAATAAAGAGAGTAAAGTCTCAAAGCAACACCTGTCTACATAGAGGTAGGTTTCCACACCTTCTGTGCACTTGGTTCCATCACAGACTGCGTGCAGAAAGGCTGGAAATGCTCAGTGATAGAAGATCCTGCATGTTCTGCATTCTCTGGCTGCACTACAGCAACTGTCTGTACACTACCTACTTGTACATAGGAACCATCAAAAGAGAGTTACTAATAAAGTTTCTACTCTGATCAAGGGCTGATTGATGTCTTACACAATAGGTTAAGCGTAAAGATACAAAGAAACACTTAACTGAATCTCATCTGTAGACCATGAATTACTTCTGTGAAGAATTGGTAGAGTTTTTCTTTGTAGACTTACTAACTTTACCTTTAGGAGACTATTCTATTGTATCACAGAGATTCTAACGTGGTCCTTACACAAGGTTTATTGCTACACCTGTCTTAATAAACTCAGTCATTGTCCATAATCATTCACAGCATTTAACGAACACAGCCTCCAGCAGAGCTCTGACCCGCTGCCAACTAGCACTCTCCCAGGCAATGCCTAGTCTATGGTTCAGGGGATAACTCAAGCTGTGTCTGTTCCAAATAGACAGCATGGATAAAGCCAACCTGTTTGCAGAGGGGAGAAGGTTTAGCCATACAGACACAAGCATGCTGTGCCAGTCGCTTTTAGGGCCAGAAAACAAGCCCTTATCCGTCTTACTAGCACAGGCATAGTCTAATAGTGCAATGGGCTATTAGAATTGTAGCTGC
This sequence comes from Sagittarius serpentarius, assembly GCA_034782735.1. Taxonomy (NCBI): domain Eukaryota; kingdom Metazoa; phylum Chordata; class Aves; order Accipitriformes; family Sagittariidae; genus Sagittarius; species Sagittarius serpentarius. The sequence goes on along the minus strand of JAVKLA010000014.1, from coordinate 15,575,603 downwards.
CAGTAAGCCATAGGACTATGGCTCTGCACGCCATCTGCTACATGGAGTTCATTTTCTCTCATGTTATCCTCTGAGTATTCTATGGAAGTTTTTGATACAGAGTATGAACTACATTTGTTTTTCAGGGAGCAAGGCCAAAGAATTTAATCCAAAGACAAGGTCTGCAATGGTCCTCACACAGTTCACATTCAGCTGAACTGGATTAGCCTCCAGGAAAGTACTCTCCCATGCAGATGAACCTAGTACTGCTCAGTGATCCATACTGCCTTCACCAGCAGGCAAATTTCCTTCTCAGCCTGATAGTTTAAAGGTTTAATCCAGCATGAAAAAAATCTGTTCAATCATAGGCAGAAATTGAGTTCAAACTCAGTCTTTAATTTGCACTGCTGTACTTGAATATTGCAGTATTAACTGTAGAAACATATGGATCATTAAATTCTGGCTTGAGACGTCACCAGTTCCTGGAGAATGAGTTACAGTTGGGCTGTCAAACTCTGCTTTCAGTTGCATCTCTGAAAATGCTCTGAGGTTTTGTGAGCTCAAATAGATTTGTCACGCTTTTAACGCAAGGCTGGTAGCCTACTTTATTTTTCTGTTGGGTATGTTAAAAACAAGGCAATAAGATAAATATCTCAGGTGGATGTACAAGTGAGAGACAAGAAAAATAACAAAATATAACATATTTGGACAAGTGCACAATTCAAAGTCAAACTTACCAGAAAATCACAAATTTGATTAAGCATGAAATAATTATTTTAGTTATTCATTTCATTCAACAATGCTAATATATCATACTTTATTTTAAAATACTTCTGCTTGGACAAAATAAAACCTCTTTGAAAATGCCTCATTTCTCCTCCAAGACCTTCATGACAGTGGGCAGTACAAGTTGCCAATTCGTTAATCAAAGATCCCTTTAATAATAAAACCCACAGGCAAGAGACCTAACTTTTCTTCCAGTTCCTTTAAATATCCAGGTCTTGTTCTGCCATCCAATCAGTCAATGAGCCAACATTGTGGGAAATAAACTGAGTGTTTAAATTCTGCTCTTTTAGTCAATATTTTAATTAAGGAAACCAATTCCCCAAAAGAAAAGTAAACATAATCCACTTGCCATTCTGTGGTAACTGCTCCAAAATTCAGGTTTCAACGTCCTGTCACAAATGGATATATTCCATTTGTGGAATTCCACCTGAGCTCACACTTGTTTAAAAGAAGCTACAAATTAGGATGGCCTCATTTTTGTGGGGCAGGCAGATGCTTTATTAGGTGTTAAAAGAGGAGGAAGGGAGGAATCAACCCTCCATTCTTCTAATCTTGGCTTGAGAGAGAAATAGAGCTATAGAACTATTCCCAACGGAAAACGAAAACAAAGCACACAATCCTTACATAAAAACAATCAAACCATAAAACAGCTCTCAGACTCTTGAAAATTTGACTTCAAAGTAACATGGCAAGTTGGTGGGCATTTGATACACAGCACAATTGCATGCAGTTTTGCTACTCTGCCCTCAGCAGGCAAAGGCGCCTTTATAAAATGGTTTCTTCTGCAAACACAGAACACAAAAGACTACAAGAGCTCAAAACTGAATGGCACACAACAGGGTGACTAGGCTCAGATGTGATCAGATCTGATGTAACCAGGCAGAACAGCCTGAGTAAAAGATGCTTAGCACAGTCATTGGGTCTAACTTTCCATGCTCAGCTTCTGCTGCTGCTTAGCTTTCAAAAGCAGAATGCAAGATGGATGTAAAATACCACCAAATGAGAATAATGTATTACTGTTAAAATAAGTACAAGACAAAAAATGTATAGATATATTGATTTTTATCACTCAGGCAGCAGTGCAACATGTACAGACTCCCTCACAACATCTAACTTAAACAGACACCAGGGTCACAGAAACACAAAATTATATTCAAAATCCCCAAAATACAAATCACTCACTGTCACAATGGTGAGGTAAAAAATTGTTCCTTGTCTTTGAGTCATTTTCTTTCTTGCTCAGATGTTCCATATCCATGAGAGTAATGAGCTTGTCCTCATTTGTACACATCAATCTTACAGCCATGTCGGCCATAGCAAGCAGTAAATCATCACAAAACAACCAAGCTGTCTGATATTTTACACAAGTAAACTCTTTCAGTGAATTCCACGCAACTTAGTGGCCTTTTAAAGGCAAGAAACAGAATCAAAACATACACAGCCTCAAGCGACAGGTAAATGAATATAAAAAGAACAAATGGTTATGCTGTTAAAAAATACAGTGACCAAAATTATAAGTAACTTACTTCTATGACCTGGGGAAACAAACTGGAATTCTTATTATTGAGCTTTTATAAGCTTTCTGCTGGGAGTTAAAAAAAAAAAAAAATTGAACACTGAGGTAACCACTGGATTCTAATTTAAATCTGCATTAAAACTGTTTAACATTTAAGAGATTTTTAAACAAAATTAATAAAGTCATTAAATGAACAATAATATGATACATTGGGTAAATACTAGATAGAAGGGAAATTGGTAAAATACTTGAAAACTTGAGAGAAAAGGAGAGGAAACTGTCATCAGGGCCTGTAATAACAGTATCTGAAGTTAGGTAGCTGAATAACAAAAGTAAGTAAAAGTGTTTTCTGGGTAATCAATAGATAGAAATAGGCATGTTTAGACACCAACATACAGAACTTAGTGGAATGAAGTATCTTTTCTACTTGTAACTCTAGAGGAAGCCTAAGCACTTAGCCTAGCCTAGATGCCTAAAATAGGTGAAAATTTTAATCCTAAGCGTAAAGGGTTGAGTGAGCTGAAGAATGAAAGTTGGAAGAGATAAGAGTGAATTGTGTCCTTTTAGTGTATTCATTTTAGAAGAACAGAAGAACTTCCAAAGATTATTTCTGGAACTAAAGCTACAAACAATGACAGCAATAATAATCCAAGAAATGTTTGCACCTGTAAGTTTGTTTCCCGTGACAAACTGTTATATAAAAGAACTAAAGTTTTGTTTCACTTCTCTGAACTCACATAAAGTCATTTCTAGTTTGAAAGCCTTAGGTGAGTGGGTCTTTAAAAAAAAAAAAGTTACAGATCACCAATTATGAGAGGCTGAATCCACACAAAATGCCTTCAGTTTGCCTATCTTGACCTTCTTATGCTTGTCCCTCACTTCAGCTACATTAGACCCTAGCCGACTTTTCTGGTATGTTCCAAACAGGAGATGAGCAAATGACCATTTAAATTACTGCCTTCAAGAAATATCCTGGCTCTTCTAGGAGTAAAGTACATTGTTCCAGTGCATAGCAATTACCTCTAAAATATCTCAAAGTTCCCTCAGCAAGATTGTGAAAAGACATTCATTGTTATCCATTTTCTTTGATTCAACTCTAAATGCAACTTTCAAAAGAAATCTAAGCGTTCAAAAACCAGAAAGTAAGCTGAGCTTACTACAGCAATCTACAGAAACCCAAAGAGCAACATTTCCAAATTTCCTCCCTCTGTTTTCTCAAACATTGTTTTGATAACTACCAGCAGCCCTAGTTCCAAGTCCACTACAATACCAAATGAATGTTTGGACCTCCCTGCCAACGCATAGCTCTGAGCTACACAAATTCTTGTTCAACCACAGACTTAGCAGTAGATAGCAAGCACAATAATAAAGTCCTGGGATACTTCAGAATCACCTCCATTAAAAGCTGCATTCACATGATGTTCACAGGGTTTCAGCAAGGCCAAGCTTGTTTTGCACAACACAATGCAAATATCTCAACTCAGTCCATCTCCCACTTGGCTTACCCCACCACCTTTCAACTGGCAGTTAGTCAAGGATGAAAGCTCTGGCAACTGATGTGCAAGAGCCTGTCTTTACCTTCAGCTGTCATTCCTGCGTGGCTCTCCAGAAATCTGACACATTCTGTACTGTAAAGTGCATAAGTGTTTGCTGCACTTCCCCACAATCACCAGCAGATAGGGAGAGTGGAAAGTCGGCACACAGTGAACTAGCATTCCTGTAGTTCCTTTCATTCCACCATGCTCAAAAAGATGAACACCCAGGAAGTCAAGATGAACTAACAGCAAGTTAAGCTCAATACACATGAGCCTTCTCATCTCTAAGTCAGTATAGAGCTCTGTTAAAAACTCACTCCTACTTTTCCTACTAATTATCAACTATATTGTAAGCAATCTGGTCAAATGTTATGGGGAAAAAGTTCTTATCAATCTTACCATAAACCAAACCTTAAGTATGCCATCCCACCCAGCCCATTATTACTGAGGCTGAGCTCTATGGGAAAAAATAAAAATGCAGCAAACAACTTGTTTGGTAGTCATGTTAACTATTTAACTAACTTTTTTCCACCCAATTCAGACACACGTCTAAAGAAAACAAGAAACTTTATACTTATAGCCAAAAAAAAAAAACAAACCACCACCACTACAATTTTGAAAGTGAGTGAACATATATTCTTTCTGTCTAGCAAACTAATTGGTAAAGAACTGGTCAATTAAATCACCAAGGTTTTCCTTAACTATTTATCTTCTGGGACTGAATTTTTTTAAGTAACTAACACTATCTAGCATTGTTTTACTGTTTTAGAAGAGCAGAATTGTTATCTCAAATTTCTGCCTCCACAATTCCACAATGATATTGCTTGAGGGTTTTTTTTAAATTATTTTAAGATAGGCATCTCCATGCAGTGTTTTATTCAAATTCACTTCCCACAGTATATGCACTTACTTCTATATTCACCTGTGTCACATCTTTTTCTTTACAGGAAATTGATCCTATGTCTCGTCTCGTGCATCAAAAGCTATGAAGAAAGTAAACTAACACTTCAGAGATCTTGGATCAATTTCCCACACTGCTCATGGAATTCAGTTACGATGTGATACCTCAAGATTTTTTTATTGCACATGTAATTTTAAACCTGTGAGAAATCTCATTGGCATCAATGGAACAGCCCAGTCATGCATTTTTTCTGATTTGGGACCTAAGCCTACCTGTATATAGGTCACTCAAACTTCTAAGTATCCAGTCCTGAGACTATCTTATCTATTTGGACTATAAACTCTTTCAGGCTGAAACATTCTCCTTTGCAGTTTGTATTAAAAACAGCAACTCACTGTTCATGTAACAGTAATACTAAATAAATAAATCATAATCTATTAATCCCCTTTGTTGTAGTACTTCTGAATTAACCTTTAGGTGTTCTTAACTTCATGTACTAATCCTTCATTACATAAGCCATATAATTTCTTCTTTGCTGTTTTCCCCTATCACAATGACAACAAAAAATATTCAGACTGTATTAACAGGAGTCAATATACTACTTTTGACAGATGACAACATCCACATCAAATGTCAACTATGTTCTAGATATGCAACGTATACTTATCCAAATAACCACTTCATTACGTGAATGTTTCCTTACTGCATGTAAAAGTGTGCCTTGTTCTTCTCATAACTAGCATGTTATATTTTGCTTGTTTTCCTCCCAGTTTAAGCCTGTCTCTCCAAAATCAATTATCAGCCATGTCCTCTGGAGTTTCTTGCACACTGAAAAACATATCCATCAATACCAACTGCATGAAATATGATTAAGAGGCTCATTACGTGTTTTTTCTGAAAAAGTTCTATATAAATTCCCAGAGAAAATGTCACATAACAAATTACTGTAGGCTCAGTTATCAGTGATTGACATCTGCTCAATGAAATCTACCTAAACATTGGTTTTTAAGCATTTGCCATGCAACTGAAATGAATCCTGTAAAATGAAAAGGTCAGCTATCATTCATAGTTTAAGGGAATATATAGTTAAAGGAATGGGAAGAAATAAAAGAAAAACTGAGCAGCAAAATATACCTTTTTATGCACAATACTGAAGTCTCACCTATTACTGTTAGCAAAGTAAATTCCACTGAACCTGTCGTGCTTCTTTCAGTACGTCACAGTGTCAGACAGTGATATATGATTACACAGCCCCTAAGAGCTTACTAAATCAATGATATATGCAATGCACTTGTTGCATTGCACTCTTAATACAAAAAGATATCACCTTCTTAGTATCTTTAGAAATAAGTAATGAAAATTGAAGTAAAGAGCTAGCCTACTGTTTAGAGGGCCTAAGGATGTGATATTTTTCCCTGTTTGTACAGTGCACATTTTTGGGGGAGTAAACTGGCAAAAAGAAAGTAATTTTCTTGGTTGTAACAAGGCCCAGGGTCTTCACTCCCAGTCAAAATAAAAAACAATATAAGAATTTCTTCTTAACAAGTTACATTGTTGGCTGAACCTGCATCAAACCTAATTCATGTTTTGATAGAGCTTAATAGTCAGTTTAATGTGTCTTCCCCAAATTTCTGCTTAGATGCACAAACATAATTTAAGAAACAAGGAAAAAGGACAGATTGTAGCATACTACTCCTAATGAGTTGCTGCATCATCACTAAAGAGACCTATATTCAAAGGTAGTCTAGAATTATTTTGTTTCAGCACAACTTACAATTTTCATGTGCAACCCCATATCAGAATTAAAAAAAATAACAGTGAACTACTACAGCTACAGCAACCTTATTAGTTCCAATATTTCAAAACAAATGAGTTGTCACAGGTGGTCCTGAATACCAAAATTATTGTTTTCATTGTGGCAGAAGCAAGAAAACCGAATTGTAAGGACACTGCCATGCAAAGCACTGCATAAATCTGCAGTAATGTACAGTCTGTTCTAACAACAGTCACTCTTAAGCAGGCCTGCCTTTTGGAATATAAAGGGAGCAGCATAACTAAAACCAGATTTTTTTCCAGCATCTCCAGTCAAGCACAGAAAAGTATGAGTCACATTTGCAAATTTTGGCTTAAATTGGTTTAATGCTTCCCAGTGAATGCATAAGCCTATTGTTCCTGTCCTTTGATGATTTTAGCAAGAGATATCAAAAGCATGCCCAAAATAAAACTGGAATAAAAGTCAGTTAGCTCTTGAACTAGCACTTCAACTACTTTTCATTCAGGGAGGCAAAGCTTCTTCTGATTTCTTTTTGCAGGAAAAAACATGATCAAAACTTTGACACCTTTAAGGGGCTTATTTTTAAAAGCATACTTCATACCGTACCATCAAGACAAGTATCCCACCTCAGTGCATACGGGCTATAACTAAATAGTTGTACAGCAAGGCTTAATCTAATAGAACTGGAATAACACAATCTTAGTTATTACTATAATTAGCTACTTAAGAAACCATTTATAATGTGATGTAAATGTCATTAGACACTGACATCCAAATGTTCCAACCAACAGTAAACTACGGCAATTATCTTCTTTTCTCTGGCCCATTTTATGAGGGTTTGAACTAGATACCCTTCACATGTTTTAAAACAATCCTATTTTTTGTTATAATTATGAATCCCTCTTTTCATTAAGATTATAGCATAATTTTGCTAAAGAAGTACCCTTAATTCCCACCAACATATTTCTTAAATTATTTTATACAAAGCCAAAGAATAAAACCAGCTCACTGACTATTTTATTTTGGTTTTGCACATCCTTTTACTGCTAAAACATACAAAAGTAATTAAACACTAACAATTTGCTAAATAAAAGAAGAATGACTTAAATAACAAAGCTTCTGTTAATATTGCAGTCATTTGTCACAGTAGCTTTCATCATTAGCTGAGCTCTGCCCTAGATCAGCTATATCCTCTGGAACAAATGCCTGTATAAAAATCACCTCTTCATTTTATTTTTAGTAGCCTACATTTGACTGTGCTCATTTGTCATTTGGTTCTTCATTCATCTCCAAACAAACAAACAAACCCCCTCCAAACTAACAGACCACAATGACATCAATTTAATTATTCCCATAAATTCTATAGGCTTGACACCTACTCCTTCTTGGTTGAAATCTAATTTTGGCAAGGTAGATCTTTAAGTGCCAGGTATGAGAGCTTCTGAAAATGCAGACGGACATTTCATAAGGCATCCTAATATTCAGGAATTTTAATTTCAGATGGGCTTTGTGTATGTTTGTTGCCTATTTGTATAGCTGGTACCCTACGACCTTGGAAGGCCAGGTTATTTTGGCAGTAGCTGAGAATGCTCCACATATCTAAGGAGATGGTAATAGGTAATTTGATTTTTGCACACATACGCAAATGTAAAATTGTTTTTATACACATAAAAGTAACAGCTACAGCCTACTGGCGAAGAGTGTTATGCTGAGCTCTAACCATTACTTTTCCACAAAGCGGATTCACAAAAAGCTTTCAACAAAGGCCTTCAAAGGCCTTGAAGGAAAACTAGAGAAAAGAGGAGAGATCTTTGCCTGAATAAATAAGTGACTGAATACATAAAACAGTGAACAAGAACAGAGCAGGCCAGTTTTCTCAGGGAGTGATGATTCCAGTGGAGCACCTTAGTCTGGGCTGTTTAACGTACCCAGAGAAGATCTGGAAAAGGGCAAGAGCAGTGCAGCTAGAAAGCCCGTTAAGGCAAAGCTATTCAAGGTAGCGAGGACAAGGGCAAAGTGTGATAAAACTGTAAAAGGATTGTATAAGATGAGCGGTTGGTTTCTAAAATGGCAGCTGTAAAAGTAGCATAAGAGAGTCATCCCTGTGCTCAGCAACAGTAAAAAAAGAGTGAAGTAATCAAAGCTTAGAAATTATTAGGCAAGAGAGAACAAAACAGAACTCAACCCTATGCCCATGCAGAAATCCATGCTTTGCCTACTGCTGCATACAAATCTCTTACCCTCATCTCACAAAAGATATACTAGAGCTGTAAAAGCTTCAGAGAAAGGCAAAAAGCATCATCCTCAAGTATATGGAACAGCTTCCATTTGAGTAGCATCTGAATAAGTCAGAAATTTCCAACCTGGGATTGAGTGCCACGAGAAGAATACATAGGAACTGATGGTTCATTGTCTTTTCCAATAGAAGAACTAGAAGGAATCAAGTGAAGCCGATGGAAATTGGATTCAGAACAAACAAAAAGTAGTTCTTCACAAACACAGGCAGTGGGCCACCTTGTTAGAGAACACAGTGGATGAGAAATCTTACACAGGCTCAATGGGAAAGAGGATAAAAGCTTGGATGAGACCCCTATTTAGGATTACTGAATAGACGGGAATCACACCCTGCCCAGGAAAGGCCCCTGAGCTGAAAAGAGCTGGGGAATTCTCAGGGACACACCACATACACTTTGCCTGGTTTTACTCTTTTTCTCTGGGCATCACAAACAGCTACTGCTAAAGTGACTAGCCAATGATCCAACACAGTGTGGCTATTCTTACATTCTCACCCAATGGTGTTAAGGGCATCTCCCTCTTTCAAGGCATTACCTATTAAGTAGTAGATCAAGAGACAGTTTAATTCATTTGTCACTCACACATGAGGTCACCCAGTAACAGTGGACTGGGACTTAGAATGGTTTTAGATGTCTAAGTTTGAAAACAGGTTGACTTCGGCAGATTAATTCCTGCCAAATACAAGCAACCAGCAGCATTTTACAAAGCTGTTCAGGACAGCCGAATGTAAAAGTTCCACTGCTTAAATCCAACCTTTTACTAGATGAAGGCCTACAGCGACGTGAATTTAACTAGCAAATACCATATTTCAGTCTACTAAAATGAAGTTGTTAACAGGGTGTAAAAAAATGGCACTGTTGACAATGAAGCAATTGAAAAATTTGTTTAAAGACAAGTATTTCCTCCAAAACTTCCAACAAGCATGATGTGCAACACAGAAGGCAAGAGTATGTGCTCTGTGATGGGCTTCTCCTTATACAAATGAAGAGAATGGAAGAAACCCTGAGGGAGCATCCAAAAGAAAAATAGCTATTTCAACATAGTTAAAACATCCTAAGACCCGCTGCATGTACAAGTGCAACATATGGATTGTGATTTTAGCTCTTCAGCAGTCTTGCCTCTTTCTTTGGCTACTTCTCACGTTATTAAAATGGTATGTGTGTCCTAGTCACTTAAGCTAAAAGTGACATGCTGCCCAAATTATTCACTTGGGTGTTTTCAGCTTCACGACACCCACAGAATAATAGCTTTAATTTCTCCTGAGGTTGTGTAGGAAGACACTGATGGAGACTGCAAAATACAGAAGACTGTCTACTGCATCCAATGTAAGTTCTGAAAATATAAGACTTCTTCACCAGACTGAGAAGACGACAGGTATGAAACACTTCTCTGCCACAGGCCTGCCCCAATAAATTGGCTTTCCACGGGCAGACACATAGCAACACAGGAACTGCAGCTGAACCTAGCCCAGCTGCAGAACACTTGCTATAGCAGCACTGCAAAATTGAACTGAGGTAGCCTGGAGCAAGTAAAGAAGACGGCAAAGAAAATTGGCAATTACAGCAACAGGGCTGCAATGACTCTTTTCTGTCCTGCTTTTAAACTGAGCAAATGAATCAACTGAATAGTAATCAAGCACCACATGTTGTTATAACACTAATTTAATTCAAGACAATGAGCCACAGTCTCATATGGCCTATCTCACTAACTGCAGAGTTGATTTTGCCATACTTATGGTGCACTTACTTACCACACAGGTAATGGGATTACTGAATAATTAGTAACAAAACTATTTGCATTTAAACCTTTACATTATGCTAGGAGTACAACATTTAAAAAAAAAAATTTCCAGGCCTCCTCTTATTTTAGGCAAGTTTTTTTTCTAATGAGAGGCAAGCAGCACTGAGTTCTCATTTCTCAACAGGTGGTATATAAGTAACAAGTTCACAACACCAGACACTACTATGAATCTTCAAATATCTTCTGCATTGTTGGCATCACTCAGAACCACGTGTATTGTGCCACATTTGGCTGATTTCATGTGTAGAAGAATTGAAATATAGTGCTAAACAGTTAGACAGCATGCTGAGATAGTCCTTAGATTTCTTGCAGCATCACTATAGTGAATGTTACAAGGTCAATAATCACAAGCCTGGAACCACTACTAAGACTATATTCCTTCCCAAGTTTACAGTTAGTATTCTTTTACATAGGAATAATGCATTAAAAAAAACCCAAGAGTTTAAAAAGAGAGTTAAGAAGGGTGGGGAAATAGTTTTATCTCAATATTAAGCATATTTTTAAAAAAATCTTTATCAAAGTTCTTAGCCAAGAAAACTGCTAGTGTGACAGTAAATGAGAGTACTATATCCTGTTCTGAAGTTTTGTAGGGCAATTGGGAACTGCTTCTGAGTTAGGGCATTGATCAAGGAGAATGGCACAGGACAATATGAATTAGTATGACAAAGACAAGAAATGAATTCGTCAAAAGTCTTGAGGCTTCTCAGACTGAGTGGAAGAACGTTAAGAGTAAGAAGATGGCAAGGATGTATAAGTAAATGAGAGATGGCACATAGCTGTGATATTGCTAGTTGTGCATAAATTATGATGGCAGCAGAAAGATAGCTTAGTATTTTATGGAAAATGTTTCAATTTTCATATAAGTTATCATCAGTGAGAGCTGATAAGAAGTAAAGGATGCAAGGAAACAACAGGGTGCATGGTTTGCCACCTCTGGGATGTTCATCTGACATACCTACAATTGTACATCTGCATCCTGTAGTTTGATCTGTTAGGGTATCACGGATGTGTCAGATTTCCAAACAAACAGTAGTTGCACCTGGGGTCCTTCTCTAGCCCCAAGCCATATATGGATAGGTATGACTGCTTCTGAACAACAGACTAGCTTTCTAGCTTGAGCATTACAGGAGGATTTTTGTACTAAGAGTCAGGTTCACAAATGGGCTTGCTTTTCTTGGCCGCTTTCTTGAATCCTTACAAGCAGTACGCAGATTTTCCCAAACCCATTATGACAGTCTGCATAGTCTGGATGCAAAACATACTATTCCTATAGTACTATCCTACTACACTTCAAAGAACGTCTGATTTCAGCCTATACTGTCCCAAACAAGTCTGTTCTAGATATGTGTTCAGGAGTTGGTGAAAAATAGCGTTGGCTCAGAATCTACCAGTTTTTTGCACTTTCTGAGTCCTTGGTCAATCCTAAAATGGCGGGTTTCACAAAAAGCATATGGACGGGGAAAGGGGAGACATGGTCATTTCAGCTACAGATCACATCTATACCACATCAGTTACACCTACATTTTTAGTTCCTTAACAAAAGAGCAGAACTTCAGTTTAACTAAAATTTTCTAGGAATACTGTCTTTATTGTTTCATTTCCACTATGAATCATGGAACAGTTGAGGTTGGAAGGGACTCCTGGAGGTCATCTTGTCCAATCCCCTGCTCAAGCAGAGCCCAGGACCGTGTCTGGGTGGCTTCTGAATATGTCAATGGACAGAGACTCCACAACCTCTCTAGGGAACCTGTGTCAGTGCTCAGTCACCACTCACAGGGGAAAAAAAAGTGTTTCCTGACATTCAGAGGAAACCTTCCATTTGTGCCCCTTGTCCTGTCACTGGGCACCACTGAAGAGACCCTTGCCCTGTCCTCTTTGCACCCTCCCTTCAGGTGTTTCTATAGTGATGAGATCCCCCCGAGCCTTCTCTTCTCCAGGCTAAATAGTCCCAGCTCCCTCCGCCTCTTCTCACAGTAGAGAAGCTCCACTCTCATAACCATCTTTGTGGCCCTTCACTGGACTATGTCCATTATGTCCATGTCTCTCTTGTACCAAGGAGTCCAATAAAGGACAACTGTGCGTTATTAACATATTCTAGTGGCAATCAACTATATGTATTACATAATGAAAAAACATAAGCAGATGTTTCAGTAGTATTAATTAGGATAACATTGTTTGATTTACAACAATTAATTATTTTCATTTGGAGGCTTTACCTCTACAGTAGTCTTCTGTTGCCTTTATATTTACAAATTGGTTAAGAGTGCATTTGGCACTGCCTTACTTGCCTGAGTTGCTCAGAACCCAACAAAACCAAAATCCATTGCAAACATTGATCTCCTTTTGTGAATTCTACTTACAATAGCTTATATACAAGGACGTGCAATTGAACAGAGCCAACAAGTTCCATCAAATGAAGCAGAATCTACCGTTAATTGCATTTCCTTCTTTTTGTTATCTTGTTCACAAAGATTGGTCTTAGAACTTCAAGTTTCAAATTCATTAAAACACTGCTTTTGGGTGCAGGTTGCAGGTAGACAACGGGCATATGGGAATTATCTTTATGAAGGATATACTTTGAAGGATTTGAGCTGAAGAACCTGTAGTAACTATTGAAACAAAAAAAACAAACAAAAGGCATGTATGACAGTTAACAAAAGCAATGATTCTATATGCTTGGGAAAAATGAAAAAAGCATTAGTTTAGAAACAATGTTAGATGATACAGTGAATCTATGGGACTGAGATCTACCAAAGCTGTGTTAGGCAATTAATACAGATTAAATAGTTTAGTTTCTCAAATATATCATTATTTCCAACTGAAAAATTAAATTAAAATGATCCAAGGAAAAGTTTAGACATGTAGGAAGAGGAATTATTTCTCAACCTACACAGGAAGCTAAAAGTGAGGGTAAGAGCATCGTCTGCCATAAAAGTCTCAGTCATGACTAGATATTACTAGAACAATAGAGTTGATTTGGTCCAATGGAAAGAGCTAACATTTTAAAGTGTTATCTGGAAAGACAACTTCTAAGTAGCATCACTTCCAGGGTACAATAAGCAAGGAAAATACCATTCATTTGGTACACGTACACCAATGGTAAAATACTGAAAAACAAAATCACATTATACTGCAAAAGCAGCAGGTAATTCTGATTTCTCAGAACTAGGTCCTTAGATCTACCCCTAAGGCACGTCAGGGAAAGCCTTTTCCTCTATGATTCACGTAATACGACCTCGAAAGCTATTTGCATCACACAGTCTTTCATACCTCAGGGGTTTGTTTGCAAAAATTAATTCTCTAACCTTATCAAGAAACAATGCAATATATTGCAAAATACAAACAATCAGCAATGTTGTATACACAAGAAAAAATTATCTGTTGACGGGGAGGAAAGACGGCACAGAAAAACCCTGAAAAGAAACTGCTTAAGAATCAGCTGCAACAGTTAGAAGTATGAAGTCTGTAGGCAAAATTAGTATCTACTAATTCATTTCAAAGAAGAAAGGTTCTTCTAAGAATTGAGCATGCTCATTGTGGAAAAAAAATAGAGTATTATTGACATTTTAAAATCTATTCTACTTAATTGATATAATTTTGTTCATCCAGATTACATGGAAATTCTGCATCTTTTTGCCAAAGTCCTGTGACTATAAACCCACTCAAATGAAAAATAAGGAAGAAGGAGTCGTTCTGACTGGAAAACCAATGCATTTTGTACAAGAAAAAAAATCTTGAGGTTATATAATCACCTGCCAACACTGTAAATGCCTACTAATGAAGTCATGCAGTAACATTTCATTTTGCTCCCAGAGGGGAAAAAAGAAAAAGAACCTTTTAATTGGAAATCACTTAGCTTGCTAGAGTTATCAGAATGCACACATACTCACTAACTCAACTGCCTCGTCTCACTGCAACAGACTGAGACAAACAGCAAATTAGTGCATGTCATATGGAAAAGTTTGCCTAAAATGCTGGTTTTTGCTTAAAAAAGAATTCATAAAAATAAATGTTTACTATTCTCTGTATGAGTCTTCTAGGGTATGGAGCTAACTACTGTATTCCTTAGCCCATTTTGAAAGAAGAGGTCCTTCAGGAGATCCTGAACAGAAAAGAAACTGAAAACCCTAATTTTCAAGTGTCTAATCTTGCAGTTTAACTCTGTATTTTTAATGTAGAGTCTTTCTGTACAATTTCCTAAGGGATTTTTTTCTTAAAGAAAAAAAGCCGCAACATTTTGGTGTACAAATTTAACAAACTCCCAAACCAGGTGCTATGCTTAGGATTTAAATTCCAATGTTTCCGCACAGCTAGAACTACAAGACTAACTATACCAACTGGAAGAAGGGATGGCAGGCTGTTACCCTAGAAGGCTAGCCCTTAGTATTTTGCTGAAGCTCAGGTCTCTGGCTTGTCTTAGAAAAGCAAATGAAGATTTTACTCCAGACTATAACCTCAAAGAAAAATTGATAAGGCAACCTCTGTTTGACCTTCTTCACTCTTCCACATGCAATGGCTCCAGTTCCCTCAGTCTGTAGCATCACACACATTTAATTATCCTTCTAAAGTGTTAACAAACTTTTCTTTGCAGTAAAAGAAAAAAACATATGCTGCTCAACTGACGACTTGTTCTCATCAAGATAACACCACAATTTCAGAAGTAGCTCCATCTAAATCAAAGTAGACACAGAACATGTAGAAAACCATAAAAGGGCTACGTAGAAAGCAATATCCAGTCTCTTGTACAAGCTGTTTTACAAGACTGGCAAAAAAGAGAAAACAAAAAAAAATCACGCTGATTCATTCTGATAGAGCCCTGTGTAGAACTGAACATATTTCATTTTCTCACAGAGTAACCTGAGATCATAAGAACTGGATGACAGCTTCTCCAGATAGAGGTGAAGGTAGGCTGGTACATTAATCAAATCTATGAGCCACAGAAACCAGAAGCTATGGTAGGCAAGCTCTTTGTGTCACGCTGATGTACGGTGTCTCAGTTTTATTCAAGGCAACTTCAACACCTGATGTTCCCAGAATCCCGTCCACTGCAGTCCTGCAGTTACATCTCACAAAAATTAGTGAATGCTAAGTTTCCCATGGCAATGATTTCTTCATAAATGACTTCAGGGTTAGAAAATCTGCAAGGTTTGACCAAGAATTTCTTCAAGAAAATCCAGGAAAAACTAAGGGTAGAAATCATCTTATGTAATATTTACAGCTAAGTTTGAAGCATGCGAGTCTAGTCTTTACGACCAGTGGAGAGAGATCTGGCACTTCCAGATGGTCATTCATTTCATTCTAAATAAATCTTCTACCCTCCTTTATCATCCTCTGGAAATGCCCATTTCTCTTCACTGACTCTGAATGAAGCTTGGCGTCATTCTCCTAAATCTTAGAAAATGAATACTCGGGTAGCTCAAATTAGGCAAAATCCTCCTAGATATAAAAACATCAATAATCTCAGTTTAAATACAAAACATTATTACTTTTTGATCAACTCCTGATTTTTCTAAATTATTAGAATCAGGACTATAGGGTATAGTAACTTTTTTGCCACCTTCCTACAGAACATAAATCTCATTTCACAATTTTCTAACAAAGCTTTTTGTCCATTAATAATAGAAACTGTTTGGCTGATTTCAGAAAGCACAAGGTCCATATTTATAGCCGATACCTAAAGTCTGAAGAATATGTCCTACCAAATTACAACAATGTTGAGGCAGATCAAATTAATAAATGCTGCATAGATCATCCTCTCAGGATTTTTTTTTTTAACAGAAAATATTTATGTAGCAATTAGCAATTTGATCTATTGTAAAACTGTTCTTTTCTTTTCCATAAGGCATTAAGATTTTAATTTGCAATAACTGTCCCACAAATACCAAATAACTCAATTGGAAATAACAGGGTGAATCACAGTGCCCCAAATCTCAAGGTCAATAAGCGACCAAGGTAGAAGCTGTTCCTACTACACCGCCTGAAAGCTGGGTGCAGCTGCCCACTCTATGATCTTTCAATGCACAGAGTACAATGAGCTCTGGAAGGAATATGTCACAGGTGCAGAGGAATGATATGGCACCCCTGTTAAAATATTTCAATCAAACCAGAACAGCAGCCCTGTAGTGTATCTATCATCAACAAGTATATATAGCACTTGCTAGAGAGCTCCAAAGTCCCTCTCTGTGCACTGGGGTAAAAGGAAAAAGGTGGTAAGCAACCTGTGTTACAGCAGGCCGGAGCACCATGACAAAGCAACGTTAGCAGCTATGACAGTACAAAGTCTGCAGTAGCAGAACACATAAGCATGCAGACAAGCTCAAAAAATGAGCAATCAATTGGCTCAACATCATCACAGTGAAAGTAACATCAAGGTTAACAATATTTCTTAAATACACAGAATAAATTAAGCCTCAATTCTAACCAAAAGAGAGAGACAGAGTTGACAGGAAGATAAAAATACTGCTCAGGTAATTAAGGATACAGGACAGCTGTCATACACTGTATTACTACTGTAACAACACAAAAAGGTCACCATGAAGAAGTTCGTAGCACTACAATTACAGTGTAAGCAAAATATTAAATAAACTTACTTTGTTAGAGAAAACAGACCTTTAAATTAATTTCAGCTTTAGTCTCTGAATAACAGCAGGATGACTCACACTTAAAAACACCAGTCAACTAAAGAGCTACAGACAGTCCAATGTTTTGAACAGGTACATTATAATGAAGGTTAGTAGAATTGCTTCATATGAAGAATGCTCTTCTTATTAGAAAACTCAATTTTTCAGTTACTCCAATTTTAACACCTGGGTTCAATTTTCCATGCTGAGGGAATAGTTTAATATTTACATTTCAGAAACACTTGTTTCTGAAAATAAGTTTTATTATGCTTAAAAAATTACTACAGCCTCCTCTTTGAGAGTAACCATTTATATTCCTACAGAAACCCACTCTCAAGTTGACTTAAACTGCATTTATTAATGTTTAAATTCCCTCTCCCCATTCTTCCATGCTCTAATCACAACTGTCTCAAATGTCTGGGTTCTAAAAAAAAAAAAAAAAAAAAAAAATCTTTACTTGCTGATTTTACTGGGCCATAACATTCACAGAATGTGTACTGCCTGTCTCTATTTGGGGGCAGGGGAAGGAGGAAGACTAATCATAAATAATGATAAAAAACTTAATGTTATTAACATTTCTTTCCTATGACGTGCTTGTGGATATTTAAAGTTCTATACTCCACTGAACGTGCAATAATCCTGAATTTTCTAGAGGCTCAAATTTAAAGCTTGTTCAGTATGATATCTATAACCATCCCTGTCCCCCCCCCGGGTAATTTTTAATATTATTATAAGAAAAGAAAAAAAAAATAATCTTTGGACTTACTCGGAAGTAGTCACTGCAGGCTGCCAGGACTGCTTTATGTGCATGGAATTTCTGCTCTTCAGCAATAAGAGTGATATCACAAAGTATACCATCACTTCTTTGTTGGTTCAGGGCTGCCAGGACAGCATCGTTATGGGAGCTGGACTGACAAAGCCTCTGACCTGTCAGCATTTCCTGAACGCTGAGAGGGGAAAGTACTTGTCAAAAAAAATGTAGAAAACAAGCAGATTTTGTTAGAAATACAGAAGAACTTTTTTTTAAGACAAGACTGTTTGATAATTCTTGGAAAGAAAAAAAGTGATGAACCCTGTCAGGCAAAAACCTTAATATGGTATAGACAGCACAAGAAAAGCTCAGTGTAACAAAGTACTATGAAATCTGATTATATACTCAAATTTTAAAACCTCAGTTGTTCTGATTTTCATTTGCTGCACTGGAAGTCAGCTGGACTCATAGGATTAATTCAGAATCATTTTAGAATTAAGAGAGAACAATAAAGGTCAATGGAGCAACAGAAAACTTTAAATGGCTCAAACTGATGCATTAGTGGAAAGGAGCACGTACATATGTATGTAACCAGTCCTACTAAAAAGAATGAAGACTCATGGTCTCAGGTGGCCTGTTTAAGTCTGATTACTGCATTATTGAATGCTTTCAGACCATTTCAGGTCATTCACGTTTATGAAGTGTTGTGGAGAGTTTTTTTATTTTGTACTGGGGGGGAGGATGTTTGCTTGTTTTTAAAATGCTGAGGCCTTCCACCACCTCTGAACATCTCCTTGTATGAATATAAGATTTCCATGTCATCAACCTAAGACTGTCTGATCACAGCTTCCTTTTCTACAGCAGAAGGAAGAGACAATATAACTGCTGATGCAAACAGAAACAAATCAAACAAATCTGCAAATCCTCTTCGGCACAAAACAATGCAGTTTATTTGAAATCTGTGAGACTATACCAATTTATATTGCCTGAGAATCTAGGTCTTTATAAAAGATGAGTTTACAGAGAGTCATCCCTGAGTAAATCAAAGGTATATATTTTTTTTTATTAAGGGCTAAATAAGCTATTGTTTTTCCACTACAATCATGTAATTCACTCCATACACATGCTATGCAGCAGCTCTGTGGCTGCTCTATTCTCCTTTCCCATCAACACACACTCTCTGTACTGCCTATCCCACTCCTGCACCTTGGGCATCTGCAAACTAATGCAGAGCTGCCTTGCAGACTGTTTGCTCTAATCTAACCTAATCTTTGAAAAATAAAAGAATTAAGACATTACTTCTAGAAGAAGGATGGCCAAAGTGGAGTTACGCAGGAATAACCTGTATCTGAATTTCACCCCCTCTCTAACAGTTCAGGTTTCACACATGGACATACCCTATATACACTTAAAAATGATTCAAATTATTTTTTTTCCTTCAGTTATCCTGTTTGTGGAATCCCACTGGTATTTTAAGAGACAATTATCAAGAAATTTAAATTGTTAAAATACAAGGAAACTATTTTCAACAATTATTTCCCTTCTATAATTTCTACAGCAAAATGACTAAATCAAACCAAGATGTATTATTCTTGGCAGGCAATACTACAGGTTCATCTTGATGTATTAAAAAATAAACTAAAAACCCTGTATTTTTTCTCCAGCCTTCATCAACAGCAATAATCTGAAACCAAAGGTTAGCCATCAGTTTTGTTACTGATTCCTGGAGAACTGCAGGATACAGTCTGCTCACCCTGGTTTCCCCCTTAAGGACCTAGAAGAACATGGGGGTTTTGGGGGGTGGGGTGGGGGTGTTGGTGTTTTTTCCTAAGGGAACCGAGGACATGAAAAAATTGGAATATAACCTCGGCAAGTATAATAAGCTAATTATACTTAGAGATGGTTTCTCTGTATTTCTGTTTTTATTAGCCTCCCTCCCAATGCTGTGAACCAAGCCCTTCATTCCTCTTGCTTTTCTCACAACCATCCACAGGTGATTTTCCACTTGTCGGAGGGACAAGGCACAAGGATAATTTTTGTGGGGAAAATTTTTATTCTTGTATATACAAAAAATAAATATATTTATATATACACACACACATAAAACCAGGCATCTGTGGTTTTAAATTGAGCTCTGTCATAATCCTTTTTTCAATTCAATGACCAAAGTGAAAAATCAATTGCCTGTAACCCTTGTGCTAACAACATATGAAGAACGTCTACACATGCAAGGCAATTTAACTGGAATTTATTAATGAAAAAGCAATGATTCATTAAATATGACATGGCCACTTTGTAGTGATAATTGCCAGTTGATATACTCAACAGCTATAAAATGCAAGGAATTCCCGATTCTCTTCTGCTGCAGAAGCATGGCAGGGAAAGGGCAACAGAACTGGAATGATACCATGCCCCAGTACTATCAGGTAGAGCTCTGAGCTCCCAGATCAGCCCATGAGTGTGAACTACTCTGTAAAACACAAGAACTACCAGCTTATCAGACTAATGCAAGTTTCTGCAGAAAAGCAACTAGATTAATAAAATCTGCTGAGTGTTTTGCCTCAAAGTGCTCCCAGAAACTAACTAAATTATATATATCAAATTCTGTGATGAAACAGCGGGCAATACAAATAAATGAGAAAGCTAGACTGGTAAGCACATATAGATGATTAAGACTCTATAACACAGGAAGAGACAGAATTGGGGGAGGTTCTGGAAGGCAGGAAGATGAGTTTGGAGAGAATGCTTTGAAGCCATTTCAGAGAACTGGAAGAGTAATATATGTCCTGAATAGTGGAACACTACGCACACCAAAAATGATCACCAGCCATCAACTCAAATGCAAGAATGTAAAATGCCAGCTGCTTCCACAATCAAAAATTCCAAGTATAGACAAAGGCATAAACAAGAGAACATACGAAGAGACTGTGGAACCCAAACCAATTCCAGGCATGCTTCTCTTGTTAGAGATAAGTGGCAACAAGAAAGCAATATTTTGCAGATTATAACATGGATATGTATTAAATAACATGAATTACTAATGAACAAAAATATTAATTTCACTTTTCTACTATCTATTGACTGATGCTTTGGTAAACAACATCCTAAAAGTGAATGACTTCATACATTCCACCAAGTACTATACCTTAGGCACCTCTCAGATGGCATGTTTCAGTTCTGCTCTTCTGAATAGCAAAGCTTATAGTCCTGTAGAGAAAGCAGCATGCATTGCAGCTAGAAAGAAAAGAGAGGAACATTAAAATTCAAAGCATACACAGCCTCAGCCTTAAAGATCAATACTTTCAGGATGTGTAATTCAAAAGCAACTTTCCTCAATTCTTCTATTGCAGAAAGACATATCTTACAGATTAAGTGAATGTGAAATTTTATTGGCTACATTGAGTATAGACTGAAAGTGGCCTTCCCTCCAGTCTTTTCTATAAATTCACACCCTACCATCTTAACTTCCTGTGTCTACTGCCCTTGAGGTGTGTCTCCTTTCTGCAAACTCTGGAACACATATTATTTCAACATGGTGGAAGTGTGGCAAGGGAAATACCTTCTCAAAAATCCCTCGGTTGGAAAAGTAGGCCAGACATCTATTGGTGTTTGCTTACTTCCCTGAATAACATACAGTTATAAAAATCTTGCATCTCTCACAGTGTAATCTCACAGGCCTATCTAGGATCTACGAGCTTTGCCATACACGTAAACTCATGTTTTGACTATATTAATTTTTCCTAAAGACACAATTTTGTGGGGGAGAGAGGAGAGGTTTACTGTATACTCCAAAAGGCAGCTCAAGCTTTCCCCAGAGCAACATTCTTGATTGACTAATGAGTGCTATGACCGAGTACCACTGTCAACCTGGATACAGACACACCTTCTGGTAAAAACAAACAGTACAGGACATACAAGCAGTATGATCAGATTTATAAACTCTATAGGGATTTTTAAAAGGTAAAATATTAAAGTGACCATATAAATTAACCTACGCTGCTTAATGGCTACTGAAAATTGCTTTTGTACCAAAAAGGATAAAGGATGTTGTAACAGACAATTATTCCCCAAAGTGATCAAATCATCACAAATGTCACACGAATCTCTCAGTACCTAAATAAGGTGACAGAACTTTTCCATCTCTGCTGGTTGCCAGTGTGCCTCTGTAAAAGCAGTTATTTTCCCACTTTCCAATTAAAACAATGCCCTATTCCAGGTGCTATTCAGAGGCTTCTACTGAGGTCAATACTGAAACACCACAAACACGCTTTTGTGGTGTTACTAATTAAACAAACAAAAGTACAAATAATCCAGTTCTTTGGTTATATTAATTTGTTCTGAAATTTTGCCCCTTAATCTTACACTGACTGGTAGTTTTACTTTGAAATCCACTACACTAGTTTCAGGGAGACTCTGCAATGGATATGTGAAGGCAGAATTAAGCCCTTAACTGTTCCGCAGATAAACAAGCAACCTACAAGAAAGGACCATTAATCCTTTTCCTATTCTCCCAAATTACAGTTCTTCATTCTACAGACCAAACTACAGTTCCTACTTGCTGGAGAGGCACAGTGATATCTACCTTTCTGCAAGTGCTGTCACCTGCACCACAGCAGTGGAAGGACCAAGCAGAACCATACAAGAGTTCTGAATTTTGGAGGCCGGTAACTTTGTTTGGTTGGATTTTCCTGAAGACAATACAGGGAACACTCCTGAGAATTCCTTGTAGATCTCAGGTCCTTACTCCAAACTACAGAAGGAGTAACAGCCACTCAGTTCAGATATAATTGTGTGTTTAGCTAGGTGAAATGTAGTTTTCCTCCATCTCATTCTCAAAAACAGCAACTTCTAAAACTTCAGCCTGGGACAGACACCTGGCATAGAAAACTACATCTTGAATAGCTGAAGCATCCAATAAACCGAGTTACTGAAAACAGGGTTGTATGGCAAATTGTTAACTGGTGTAACAGCCAGCACAGCTGATGCATGACGTTTTAACTTCATATATCAGATATAAAAGAAAAAATAGATTTTAAAAGAACAGTCAAAACAAAGGTACACTACTTTGACTGCTTATTTAAATGATATATGGAACATTTAATGTAACTCAGCGGCAACAAAGTATTACAATTCAGCAACATCTGAAGAATGGAAATGTTCTCGTATTTTCCTCCCTTTCCCCAAAAGGCTATAATGCTGAGCAAGGGGGTGAGGTCATTGAGAACTTACGCTGATCATTCAGGCGGATGCTCAGCAAACTGTTATGCAGTGCTTCCCAGTGATGGTTTCTGAACACTTCACTCTCACCATCAGCCCCGTTTCTAGTTATATTAAGACAATTCACTTTACCCTTCAAGAGACAAAAAGACACAGCATATTAAGTCAGTGGCCCAGGTGCTGGCAACTAACGAAGCGAACACATTTCCTGATCAATGTACCCGCTATTGCATACACCCATGTGTGACCTATGCAACATTTCAGCGGTCGCAACAGGCTTCTAAGTTCAAACTTTGCATTCATCAGTACCAAAAGGAGAGACTCAACAGTTAACTTGACTGGTATACACAAAAGTTTTAACTAGGTACTTAAATGGCTTAAGTCCTACACCAGAACTGCTCATACAGAACCAATATCTGTAACAATTATGCCACTACAATATCCATATAAATGCCAGCATTACCCATACTGGCACAAAGAATTGTAGAGCAAAAATTCCTTACTCCACCACAGTTGTGAATATGGACATCCAAATCAAAGGTTTGAACTCTGCTGTTTGTAGAGAGAGTGGCCAGAAGCAACTCACCTCAGATATGCAGAATTCGTTGTACCATAAACCAATGCATTACAAACAGAAAACAGGAATATAACCTTAAGGAGGTACCTGAGCATTCAGCTAAAACAAATGAGAACTTTTACAATAATCAAGTCTATGCAGATATACTTACCAGACATTCTGATGAAATATATTACATAGCATATAAAATATATAATATATATAAAAATACATATGTGTATAAAATACCTGCATAAGAATAAGGAACATAGGTTATTGGTTTTCTAGCCTCTGTCCAAGTCTAAAGCAATCCACCTTGATGTCACATCTGAACAAAGTTACTTTTTCCAGTCTCAGGGATCAGAACTTAACACTTCCTGAAGAATGAAAGCCATTCTTCTAGAAACTCAAGTTTCGGAACAGGAAAAATCTCTCAGATGCCTTCAAACAGCTTGATTGTGTTTTCAAGGGTGCTTTCATCAAGGTTTGCAAAATATGTCTAGGATACACTGCCTTGTTTTTTCCACACTGTTGGACTCGTTTTCATGCCACTCTGCAATCAGATCCAGAGGCACCTCAAAACACAGGCTTAACTGGGCCTTTCAGTGAGCACAGGCTACTAAGGACTTACTCTCTCTTTCTGTCCCTCTCATGATCCAGAGTCAGCACTACCAGAAATACAGCTCAATAAACTGTTAAGCTTCTCAATCAAACCATTCCAAGTATCAGCAGGCCACCCTCCTTCCTACTCATTACGGCACTATAAAAACAAGCATTCTTGTAGTTATAAACTCCCCTGAAAACAATAGAGCCCGATTCACATTTTTATAAACATGAGTAAGAAACTTTCTTCCTCATCTTCTCCAATCTGCAATTTTTTAAATCAAGAAATGTCCAACAGTCCTGATATTGCTGGCTGCAGCTAGGAAATCCTACACCAGCCAGAGACTGGTAGGGAAGAAATTCAAGCTTTTCTCTGACCTTTTCAAGAGGTCCAAACTCAAGCAGCAGTGAAAGCAAACAGGAGAGGGGCCAAGACCTGGAGGGAAAAGTGTTCCTTCTAAAATAACTAAGGCATATGCTTCAAAGACTTAAGAAAACATCCAAACAGTCCCATATTGAGTTCAATGTTTTGCCCAGACAAATCAATCTTTCCTCAATTTTGCCATACATCCTTTCTCCTCCCAAGTGCCAGCATAGCATGCCTCACTTTTTATTTTTAAAACTACGTCACATACACAAGAGTACTACAACAGTGTGCAAGTCATTTCATCAATACTGCACTGATTTGTTTAGCAATACAGAATTAATGCAGCACAAAATTTTTAATAATGTATTTATTCTTGTAAAAAAAAAAAAAAAAAAAAAGAGAGACACTTCCACCTGTTACATGGATGTGCTGTGCCAGGACAGTTCCAAAAATCCTTTGGACCAAGAGGTTTTTTTCTGTTTCAGATAGCTGGATCCATCTTCTTTATGTAAACTAACTGCCATTGGTACATAAGGAAACGCTTTGCATTAGAATGTTCGATACATGCTATTGTCTTTCTATTTAACTACTTTAAGTAATTAAATTGGTTTAAAAGATTAGTTTATAAATTTAAGGATAAGACTTCTGGTTTAAATGGAAAACTTCAATTCCACCTAAATCCTTCTATTCTAGTGAAATACTCCATTATGCTGGAGATTAACAGAAAAAATATAGGCCAAACAGAAAACACTCACTAGATCTTAGGTTTGAGATACACACTAAAATTGCCATAAAACATTTTTTTGCATATTATTTCTTTGAGATATTAACTTCTTAGAAGTTTATGATCCTACTAACCGTAGATCCTACTATATTTTACAACTAACTTGTTTTCTTATTGCTTCATTAGTTTGTTAACATTCTAGAAAAGTGCAAAATTTAAAATATGCAAACAAAAAACCTAGCAATGATCCACTTATTGCTGAAAGAATATAACAATAATTTGGTGGGGAATGGAGGGAGGCCAGTAGTTTTTCATGAAAACACAGTCTATCTGGGGATTTCAAAGATAAGCAATTCAAAAGAAATCACGCTGTCCATGCAAATGATTATGTCCAACTAATATATCAAAACAGTGTTTGTTCCTGTGGCAGCCTCATGAAATGTCAGTCTTTCTATGCATTTTTTGTCTTAGTCTTATAATGCAGCAGAGTAAAAAGTAGGTTTTTTACTTTCTCAGGAAATCTTGGAGCAGTGTGCCACTCTACTGCATCCATCACATATTGCCAGGCTATGCTGCTTCTCTAATCTAAATTAGCAGTATAGTTCAAGAATTTTTTGTTCAAAGATTATTAAAAAATAGTATTTAAGCAAGCAGTATTTCTTCTTTTAATTTAGTTGATTAAAATATTGGTTTGGAAAGACTAGACAAAGCAGTTTATTTCCAAAAAGTATTTACTGGCAGAATGCATGTGTTCTTTTTCAGAAAAAGCTCTCATTCATTTAAGTTAGTTTAATCTTGCGGAATCAATACCACATTCAAGGTTTATAGAAAATGTATCTGAGGCATTGATAGAATAAAGTATTTCTGATCAATTCTTGAAACTATATGCCAACAAAATATGGACTAGATTAACGGGGGGGGGGGGGTGCAAATAAAAAAAAAACCCCACACCTCACATTTAGTCTAGTTTACCACTGCAAATAACTTGAATGCCACAAAATTCACTATTTTTTCCCACAAGTAATAAGCTTTTCTTCTATCCCACATATCCAATTTTACAGAGGGACTTAAGCCATAGCCCAGATCATTACAGAACTAATTCTGTGCATAAACAGGCTCTGTATTTTAGATTTGATTCCCAAGAAACATTTTTTTCCCCTCTAATCATGCTTGCTCTGTCTTGCAAACTAATAAAAATGTATATGCATAATGGAAACTACAGTCTCTTAATGATGCCTGAAAACATGCAGCTTTTTTGCATAATTCAAGCTTATATAAAATTAATATAACTTTGGAAGTTTCATCAATAATTTTTACATATGCTTTATATAAATGAGTTACACACAGCCTCAATGTGAACTCACTTATGGAACATGATGGACATAAGCATTACTTTTGTTAGTAAGTCAGAAATGAAGTGATTTGAAAAATCCTGATTTTAAATGTGTTCTTATTACAAAAATAAAATAGTTTGACAAGAAAGAAGTTCTCTCTTCTTTACTAAGATAATTACACCTTAGGCAGCAGTTACTAAATTATCCCCCTCCCCACAAGATGCTCATTCCTCTCCCATCCCCTGAGCTCCAGCCTAAGTTTAGAGGAAAGCAAGGAGTCTGTTGCCTACCTAGAAGTCAGAAAACTCCGTTTCAATGGAGCTGTACAGATTACTTAATCACTGGTCATTGGCTTTAGCAGTTTACAGAGCAGGATCCTCTTCCACCTGGGCTGGGCTGCTCTTTCCACCCTTCTGCTGCCCTCTCAGCTGCCTCCACAGTTCTAGGCAACACACTGTGCTGCTGTGGGAGAAGTGAGACTGCCCTTCACAGAAACCTGGCGAGACTGACAAACTGTAATTTGAGAAAAACCAAAGTGAAGCACAGGCAGCTACCACTTCACAGGTTCCGCTTAATACAATATTCAAGAGATACTGAAAGATGCTTTTGCAGACAGAAGAGAACCTTATGGCCAGTATTAGAACTCCTTTAAAAGACAGGTCAGAAAATTACACAGCAATTGATGCCTTCCCCCTACCCCCCACCAAGAGTATAACTGTGAAAGGCTGCAACACAAAATTTGAGCTAAATGTCTTTCAGACATCTCACTGAAATCCACACAGTTATCATACATAAACCTTCACTGCAACCAGATGCAACATCTCTGCTCTGCTGATGATCCACATTTGGAGTGAGGTAGGAGAGCAGGCTGCCAAGAACCCTTGGGGATGGACGTCTTCAGGCGGAATGAAGCAGCCACTGCTTCACTCCCCACAACAGCCCCTGCTGCTTTAGACCCACTCACAGAGTGACAGAAAGACTGGCTTGCCTTTCTGGGAAGATCTATGTTACTCATCTCCTAATAAAGGATGCCGTGAGAAAGTTTGGGGACTGTGGAGTCCTTTACACTAGGACCACTTAAGAAGGCTTTCACCCAGTCAATCACAAATAAGGTTGCTGATCTTCTATTTACCACTAAACTTAACAGAACGGCACTGCATTAGTATTACTCTGCCTATAAACTCGGTTAGTGTGTGAAAAGCCCTCTAATTACTCCTCCCTTAGTTTTTTATTTTGAATTAGGAAAATGTAATGGGTTTACGTGGCAAGGTTTTGGTAGTGGTGGGGCCACAGGGGTGGCTTCTTTAAAAGTTGCTAGAAGCCTCCCCTGTGTTCGTTATAGCCAATGCCAGCTGGCTTTAAGAACAGACCCCGCCACTGGCCAAGGCCGAGCCAATCAGTGATGAGGGTATGCGCCTCTGTGATAACATATTTGAGAAAGAAA
>JAVKLA010000014.1:15504119-15534921 GCA_034782735.1 Sagittarius serpentarius | reverse complement strand
ACCTGTGGCCCTGTGGAGAGAGGAGCCCAGGCCGGAGCAGGTTTGCTGGCAGGAGTTGTGACCCCGTGGGGGACCCGCACTGGAGCCGTCTGTGCCTGAGGGACTGCAGCCCGTGGGAGGGACCCACACTGGAACAGTTCAAGGAAGACTGTCTCCTGTGGGAAGGACCCCAGGCTGGCGCAGGGGAAGAGTGTGAGGAGTCCTGCCCCTGAGGAGGAAGAAGCAGCAGAGACAACGTGTGACAAACTGACTTCAACCTCCCCCCAGCCACTCAGGTGGAGGAGGTAGAGAAAATCAGGAGTAAAGTTAAGCCTGGGAAGGAAGGAGGCATGGGGGGAAGGTGTTTTAGAATTTGGTTTTATTTCTCATTATACTATTCTGATGTGATTGCTAATAAATTAAGCTAATTTCCCCAAGTCGAGTCTGTTTTGCCCATGATGGTAATCGGTGAGTGATCTCCCTGTCCTCATCATGAGCCTTTTGTTACATTCTCTCTCCCCTGTCCAGCTGAGAAGAGGAGTGATAGAGCAGCTGCATGGTGCTTAGTTGCTGGCTGGGGTTAAGCCATGAAATGGGGATAGATGCAGTCCCTAGAGAAGATGCACTTCACTCAGCACCAAGTCAATGGTGTTGAACATAAAGCCAACTAAGCCAGCTGTTGCATCTTCCTGTGGGTGTGCTTTAAGACAGGATTCCTAGAGGCCATGGTGGATACCTCTATCAAGACCATACTGCCAGGCAGAGAAGGAATTAAAAAACAAAGAAAACTGTGAATTACAAACAGGACAACAGTGACCTATTACCGTTATTATCATATCCCAGAAAACCGTGAAGATTTTCCTGGATATGTTAACAACAAAACTCTACAAGAGAAGCCTGAAGAGATTTCTTACCCCAACTCTTTTCTCCATGGACACATTTAAGGACTAAACAGTTCCTTTATCCCTAAAAATGGTATTGAAATCCTTGGAGAAATCAAAGCTCTGACTAAATTTGAAAGACCCACAATCTTTTTAGCCGTTTAGAGCACAGTTAGCAGACTTGCATAACATAGGTTTTATTCATTTAGATGTTGGCTGGTTTGGGGTTTTTTTTGGTAGTGGAAAAGAATTTACATCAAACAACTCATTTGACTAGATCTTATGCTGTTAATTGCCTTAACTGTGCACTTTATCTACAAGATCTCACATTAGCATTTTTAATTATTTAAAACACATTAAAAATTGCTGGTATCAGCATGATCAGAAATGACCTTCTTAATAATCATTCTTGTTTGAATGTAAAGCATTTGATTCCAGCTGCTATGAACTTTTAAACAAGCAAAAGCAATGTCTGCTGACATAAAAGGGACAATCCACTTCATAAAGGAATGACAACCAAATTAAAGTGCGTATGTCCAACAAACAATACTACTTTATGCTGGACACTTCATAAGCTTTAATAAAGTTAACTTGCTCAGGAGGAGTCTTGAATTACTGTATTTTACTATATTATTCTGACTTCTACACTGTACCACAACACTAAGATTTTCTTTCACTCCAGTTACTTTTTCATTAGTTTAGAGTTCTGGCCTCTAACCCACATGGAAGCTACCTATGTTGCCTCTATGTTGGGTCCACAACAAATAATAAAATCTAAATATATCACTGCTAGTACATCTTTAGAAGAATCAATGGGACAGCATCATCACTAAAAGCAACCATCCTTCTAAATGAGTATTTGACACAGACTGTTCTAGGAATGAAAATGGCTAACTCAGTGTCTACCACTAGAGAAAAGTTTTGTTGCAATCAAAAGTAAGCGCTGATCAGAAAATAAACACATTTTAAGGTAAGGAAAAGCCAAAATAAAGCAGTCATGGTGGTTTCCTTCCCTGTCACCAGATGTATCTCTGGAATCAAACTGCACCTGAAGCTTTCATTTCAAACAAACAATACAGTCTATAGGTCTGAAGATTACTGAGAGAAGCCTGAAAACATAATCTAACACCAGACTTCTGACTTCTAATGGAAAGAGGCTGAATTTATTTACTGTCTGGGAACTGACTTTCAGTGTCTGAATGCTTGAGGATGACAATGCTAAAATTAAAAGCCATTGAATGATATAACAAATGGAAGCTATTCATCAATGTATTGAGCTGGGAACAGAGACACACTGGCCCAAAAGGTGCTGACTGGCATAAAGACGGCCTGAAGCGCCCACCCATGTCCTCCAATGACTAAGCCTAAGGATACTGTAGACAGATCCAAGGACTAAAAGGATAATTAAATGGTGTTTGATTTCTCTCTTTACCAAATGGCACACACAAAAACCTGGATTTGAATCAGAGGATTTACAGGGGACAGACTGCTCCTCACCTTGCCAATGAACTGAGCAGTCGTATTGTACATGATCCAGCACTCTAAGCACAGATTCACTGGTCCTTTTCCGTCTTTGGACAGTGGCATGCTGAATGCAGCCAAGAAGTGCAGGACTGCATCCAGATGACCTGAGTCACTATAACCAAACAAAGCACTGACTTGTAGCTTTGGCCAGGATCATTCATTTACCTGGCAACCCTACAGTCACCCCTACCTACTCAGGAGACACTTATTCTCTAATAAATAAATAATGCAAAAATAGGTTTGAAAGATCTCTCTCTACCTTGCAGTGCTTTAACTCTTAGATCTCACAGCGTTGCCAGTCAGTGAGCAGACAGAAGCTGTTCCATCACCATTATGACTAGCTTTGCGGCATGCTCTCATGCAACTCTTGGTTACATTTGAAAAACAAATGCAAGCTTTTACCTCTGCCTTTATACTGATTCTGAGATAACCAAACAAAGGCTCTTCCCAGAGAAAGAGAACAAATACAGACTACCTAGGACTAAAAGCTATTTGATCTTAAGTATTTATGAAATTCCTTCAGTAAGTACTACTGGCAATACAAACCTTCTCAGACATTACTTGAAATCCAATGCAACAATACTGCTGGGCCTCGAGTGTTTCCCCAATTTATCATTACGTAAGTGTGGTCTTTGAAGTCCATTTCTCACAGACAGAGAATAAAATTTCTGCGTCTGGACTGGAATTTACCAATCTGCCATTCCTAAAGGATCACCCCCTACCTGCGTTCAACACAGCCCAATGCAGAGGCTTGCAGAGACATCCAAGCAGTTTCTCAGCATGTTACCCACACAAAACACTGTACTAACAATATTGATCCTATAGGATTTGCTACTTCGTTCAGAGCTAGGTGGGCACCTCTATAAAGCATAGTCAACTTGTACATCCTAATGATAAGTTTATATGAAAGGTTTCATCCCTTCTGTAAAACATTTTATTTCTTTTTCCTACCACCACAGCCACAAAAACATTTGATCTATGGTTACAATTTTCCAGCCTACTTGGTTCCAGTGGAATCCTACAAGCAAGAGATTCTCTGTGGAGACCCCAAGATTGCTTAAGACAGGTTTCCGCCCACATAGGGAATAACTAAGAAAAAGGTGCAGCTTAGGCATCATTTTTATTACCACTTCATCAACTCAATTTCTAGTCTGAGTCTACCCTTATCTTTTAAGGCTAGAGACTTTCTTTGGGGCACAGGTGTGGTTGCATGAAAACCACAAAAAAATAGCACAAAAGTCAATGTGAGTTATCAGCTATTAAGATACTTAGACATTACTCAGTCACAAAAACTAAGTATCAGTATAAAGTAAAAATGTAATATTGATTTGGGGATTCAGTGTCATTTAACAACTCCTGCTTAAAAAAAAACTTCACAAATACATACATTCATCCTTCAGCTGCGCAACTGGAAATACTCTGCTCATCTGAGTATTGCCTACCTATCACTGTACCTACTGTACAGTAATGTTAGACCAAAAAATGCCAAGAACCCAAAATAATAAGGAAAATAACTTCAATGTAGTAGGTGGTAATGTCATTAATTTAAGAACTAAAAGAAGAGTTTTCCTTCTAGGAAGTTTTGTTAGGGGAAAGGATTCTTTGCTTTAGCTAACTGCAACATGGTAAGTGACTGCAAGATTGTGACACTCAGGAACAGGTAGGAAATGTTCTTGGAAATACCTTGGGGAGATTCAAAAGACTTCCAACGGTATTGAACGCAGTAGCTGGAGAAGATTTTCACCCTTCTCTGAGGCCAGAGTTGGTTAAAATCATTGCTTTCGGCATCCTGAGATCTTCTAAAGACTGAAAACAGGAGAACATGAAATGTTACCAAAATTTGTCCCTGGTTAGCAAACATTGGTTTTCAGTATTTGAAAATAATTTGCTTCTTCTGTGCACAATCTCTTCTGCTTTTGTAAACCATAAATAACAGTTCATCTTTTATTTGTTTTCAGTTTCTCACAGAACCAGTTTGTTATGATTGCTCTCTCCTACACAAAAGCTGGTCAGGATTTCCAAACATCCTTCTGTTCATTTATGGCAAGCTGCAGAAACATTTGTTTACTCCAAATCAGTGTGAGAATCTGGTAAATAAAAACACTAATTTAACACCTTTTACCCCCTAGTATATAACAGAAAACTAAGCACTTACAGTCAACATGTCTTTCTCTAATCTGCGTATATTCATTACAGGGCAAAGCAACTGGTTGCTCTTTTTTCAAGATAGAATGGGTACAAGTTCAGCAGCAACACCAGCTTCTGTACTTCCTTCTCTTGCCTGACCTGGCTTAAGAGTGTATAGAGAATTCTGTGGGGTTGCTTTTTAATTTTTAGGGGGGGGGTTGTTTTATTTTGTGTTTTTCTTTTTGCTTAAAGCTTTAAGAGGCATGCTGGTGATCCAGTCCACAGTACACCTCCACAAACTGTGATGCCCCCAAAACACAAGAGCAATAAACTGCAGCAGGAGGGCAGACGTATCATGAGTACCTCAAGCCAGCACTGCTGCAGAACATCTTGTATCAAACCATGATAGAAAGGCAAGGAGAGACTGATCCACAACTTCAACTCAGTTGTTACCCATCTATCCAGACAAGGTGCATAAGGGACTGTAAATCCATTAGATTGAATGTTCTGATAAAGCCTTTCTTCTGACAGTTTTCAAACGGGTGTACCATACAGATAAACAGATGGAAAATAATCTTAACTGAGAACAGACAGAGGTGGTTGTTTTGGGTTTTTTTCTTCAAATAGAAGGTTCTGAATTTACAGCTCAAGATTTTCTTCAATCTTTCCCCACTCTCCTTAGTCTCAGACAGAACTTTTTCTTATTTGGAGAAAAGCCTCTGTTTCAACGAAAAACGCCTAAAAATATGATCTTAAATAATTTTTAATCTTTGATCTTTAATTAGGATCAGAAATAGAATTAGAAAAGAAACAGACAAGTATTTAGACTTTTGTGCCCTCTTCAGGTCTAAGCAAAAGAAACACTTCTGTTTGGAAGCCTTGTCCCTTTTTTCCTCCCTCCCACAGACTATATCAACTGGCTCAGAAAAAAATAAAACAACAAAACCCCACCCCTCACCTCTTGCGTATCTTTAGATCACCATAGCTATACTACCACTGTTTGTTTTTTGTTTTTTTTTTAACTCCTGTTTTAAGTGTTCAGGGCTTGGTCTAGTTTGTTATGCGCTACTCAGTAATCACATAGTAATCTCTCTCACTACCTGGGCCAAAGAATAAGTAAGTCAGAAACTAAAGGTGCAGCCTATGAAAATTTATTCCTTGGGTTTCCAACAACAATTTTCAATATTCACAGTACATAGACCAGTGACAGGATGAAATGTAGAAACATAACGTGCAATTCGCTGAAGCAATCTATGTCACTGAAGACGTTTCCACTCCCCTTCCCCTGTACACCCCGTGCTCTGCCACAAATTATTGCCCCAAAGCACAGGCAATACTTGTGTTGCCACCATCCCATTGGCATTACGGTACAAATCCAAACTGACATCCTAAGACAGTGCCTACAAGCAGCCGAGATGATCCAAAGACCTAAATCATGGAATCTGACTCCATAAAATGTCTAACACAATGGACCTGACTGAAAGGTCTTAGAGAAACCGAGCAATCCTAATAAAATAAAAAAAAACAATTAAAAAAAAATCAAATGCCATGCTTCAAACTGAGTATATACTTGAGGGTCCAGTTATTAGGCGGCCAGCCCTGGCTACAGAAACATTTTGGAGTTTGACTTGCTCTCTGTAAAGCTGAATTCCTACTTCTGTTCCACCTCCATTCATAGCTATCCTCACTAAGGAAGCAAGCAAAGCACATCCAGTCCTTTTATTTACATTTCAGCAACTCCTATGTTTTTGCGCTTCTGTGACTCTGTTTGGAGGATGGAGCACATACCCGAAAAGTAAATGCACAAGATTTCCTATTGGTATTGCATCATTCAATCTCCTATGCACTTTCCCAACAAGCAAATACAGCAGTTGCATTTGCATGCAGAAGCCACCAGACAACAAGCGATGCGGGGTGTATTTTAATGTAACCTCACTGAGAACAAGAAGCTCAGCGCAGCAGGGGTATGGCATACTCTCCAGTGCACTCTGCAGTCCTGATGCACCAAGACCCTGCCAGAAAGGAGTTCTGTTCCCTTCCTGTTTGTTTGCCTGAGTTTTCTACTAAAGGAGAAAAAGAAGAAAAAAAAAAAACAAGGAGGAAAAAAAAGGAAGTTCAGCTACAGACTATACCAAATCCACAAAACAGTACTGTTATCCCCACTAAAGAAGTTCCACACTTCAGTTCAGCCTTTAGCTCTTGAGATGTCTGTTTTCAGCTCCACAGTTTGCTGAAGTCAAAGTCCTACTTCTGTTCTGAAAACATCACCTCAGTTCTTTCTTTCTTTTATGCAACCAAAATAAAGGTCACTGACTGAAAGGGCGCTTTCAAAACTAAGTATAACACAGAAAAGAGAAAAAACACAAAAGATGTATCCCCTCAAAGGGAGAGCCTTTTGATGGTCTATTATTGCTTTAAAGACATCCCTTTAAAATCTGTATTAGATCAGGAAAAAATATTATTCAAAGCCACTCTTCTTATAAATGTAGCTGTTGGAAAAAATGTTAATACCAATTTTAGAGAATTTCAAAAACGAACCTGGAAAGAATACATTCCATGTATCCTGATGACATTTCTTCAACCACAGGTTATCATCTGTTCTGTCTTGATAAGACAGGTAGAGTCCCAGTTTAGAAAGGCAGTAGCCCTTTTACTTTATTTAACCTGAGGGGAAACCGGATGGAAAATGTTTCAGACATAATAAGGCCAATAGCTTGCTCATGTCCACTTCAGAATTTGTTATTAATCTAAGCAATGTTGTTTTCACTTAACCAATAATTTTCTTTTAAAAAAAACATACAGGACAGAAATTAAGATTTACCAACACCGCAGAAATGGACCTCGACCACTCGTAGACATGATACCTTCAAAACAGAAGCCCCCTATTATCCAAATTAATGATACTGAGGATTTTTTTCAAGCGTATTCTTACAGAAGAATAGAATGAAAGGCTATTCTGGAGGCACAAGGGGATAGAAAAATTGAAGACGTTAACATTTAGACTGCCAGGGGAAAAAATACACATCCTAAGTAATCACAGCATTCAGGAAAAACACAACAGTAAATTAGGCTGGAATGTCACATCTTCTATACCATCAAAAACCACCACTATACATACCATTCCTGTCAGGAAAAATAAAGACAGATCGTTGCAGAAAAAGACTCTCTTCAGAATAACCGTAACCTTTAAGTACTGACGAATCAAAATATTTACAATATTTATCCCCCGTAAAGCTCATTCTCTACAATTAAAGTTCTTCTAAATTTCTGCAGCATATTGCTACAGAAAACTTAGAGAAAAATTATACGTTCTCAAGTATTATTGATGTTCTGAAGCCTCCAATTTATTTTGCTCATAACTGTTCACATATTTTGTTGCTTTCTCATCACAGAGAAATCTCCAACTGCTGATATCAAAGGCAATAGCTTCAAACTGGGAGGAATGTGAATGGAATTGCATGGCATTCACTACTGGAACGTTGTTTTTTGAAGTGACACCTTTCATTTCTCAAGCCAACGGAGACATATTTTGCAGAGTTGACAATGTATGTAGGTATATACAGACCCACCAGTACTATCGCAGTTCCCACAGGGTATCTGTCCTTTAAGCGACTTAGCTGCCCAGGGACAGCATGGAACACAAAATTCTAATTCAGCTATTCCGTGTGTGCAAAACTTCTTTGCAAGAAAGGAAGCCAAGCATTGCTGGTCCACAGAAAGTCTGGTAAGGGACTTCAGTGTCAAACCCTCGCTATGTCCCAGTTTTTCCATAGTTAAAAGTGCAACTAAAAAACAAATCTGATAAAATCTTGACAAAATATTTTTCCCATCCCACTCTTGGCCAGGTTACTCAGCAGTGAGTAGCGCAAAGTTCCTCCATGCATGCTGGAAATCTCAAAGACTGTGGCCTAGGTCACAGGCTAGCACCAGACCAGAACACGCTGCAGCTCCTTTCCGGCCTACGTTAGATTATTTCCCTTTCTATAAAGGTCAGAGCAGATTTAGAATCAGGGTGGCTAGTCCACGTGGGAACACCCAGATCCAGGAGTTTCAAAGCTCTCCTGGTCTCCCAGTTTAAACTGCCCAACTCCAACACCATTGCTTCGTTTTCTTCTCTCGAAACTACCTCTCAGAGTCACCTCTAGTCACTGGAATTTCTTCACAGACTCAGCAGGAATGTCTCAAAAAATTCTCTCCTAAGCATGTTTCTTCTCAAACTGAAGTTTCCAACTGTTTAAAGCCCAAAATTCAATCAGAGGTAAAACACACTCGTGAGCCAACATTTAAAAAAATACATAAATTAACAAATTGTTTAAAAAACACTGTGAAAAGTATCTGCTCTTTATTCATTTTCAGTGATCAGAATTTGATAGTAAAATTTCAGAAATCCCTCTGAAATCAAGATAATAAAAGCTTGTAAAATAAAAGCATCCCATCTACAAGCACATACTCTTGCAAATGGGTAAGCACATAGGACGACAGAAGCAACATCAGACCTCATTTTACCTCATAAGTGGTCATAAGGCCATCTAAGTCAGTATACAAAGAAGTGAAGACTTAGAAATCGCTATGTGAAGGATCCTATGTCTTTCACTACTAAATGTAATTGCTAGATAATTCAAGAAACTGGGGCGATATACCACCGCAACCAGTTAGTAATATTTGTGGGGAATAAATGAAGAATTAAAAATCAGGTTTCTAAAAATGGAATAATTTGTTAGGAAAACCTCTGTAATTTTCAGCTTTTGGAACTGGTCCTCTAACTATCTCCAAAGAAGTGAGATACAAAAATCCGAACATGAGGTTCCCCTCCCTCCGCCATCAGTTCTGAAGTAATTGAAGTCCTCAGAGCACAGAACACACTGGCAAGTGCCATATGAAAGTCCTAGATGGATGACAAATATGAAGGATAATTTCTTTACGCTAAAAAGAATTAAAGTGAGACAACTATGCAGTTACTGTAGATAAGCATAATTATAGTCAATGATATTTATGTTTAGCTAGTTTCTCCTGATAACACTGTCAACTGTTCTTGCCCGAGCGTTTAAATTTCATTTTTCACTTAATCCAATTCCCATTTCTATTCCAATTTATAACCATCACTTCCCCATACTTGCATGGCATTAAATTACTGTCATTCTTGGCCATTAAGTCAATCATATTCCAGTCAGCAAAGTCGATCAAAAACACCACAGCAGTGCCATGAATTTCATATTCAATATGTTCCTTTTTACTGCTTTGTAGAAGCTGACCATCAGTTTCAGAAGCTACAGTATATCAATTTCTGATTTTTCATGCAGAAGCAACACATTCTGAATCAAAAATGGAGATAACAAAAAAAAGTTGTTTTTTTAAATGAACACTGCATTTCCTCTGGTCAAATCCCGCTCACATTAATTTGCAAGTACCCACTGAAGAAAAGGCCCACGCAAGCCTAGATTTCCATCTCCTACCAATGTTTCAACCATGCATCTCCCTACTGTAAACTGCAAATTTATTGCTCTCCTTAATACAAAGAGAATGATCAGAGGGGTGGGGGGGAAACAACAAAACAAAACCACCTTCCCTGATATTACTCGAATTTCTTTGTGTAGTTCAAATTCAAATCCTGAGCCAAATTCAGTTACACGTTTAGCAATACACAGACTTTTTAACAGGAGTTGCTATCTCAAACACAGCTGTTAATGTCCTTCTTACAGAGAAGATAGACTCAAATAAGATTACAGCTCAACTAGAAGATCAAGGCAATCTTGAGTTTGTTGTCTGAGGCAAGATTCTACACTATCTGTTCAGGGCCAGTTTGAAAAGTTCAGTCATTTCCAAGCTTGCTTTAAAAAAAAAAAAAATCTCCAGAAATTTAGTTTCTGCATAATCATCTTTACTTTTAGAATATCACATGGTTTTCTAACAGTAAAGACAATGCTTAATCTCATATTCTGTGTGGTTCATATAACATGCTGATCTATCAAGTGTTAAATAAACAATGCCTCAATTTCCATATTAAAATTCCCTTCCCTGAAAGCACTTGCTCTCGCCTGGAATTGAATGCAAGATATATATACCTGCAAATCTAACTGCATCATTTTTGAAGAAATCCCAAGGCAGCTTCTTCCCCCCTTTAAATATTAGAAGTACTATTTTCCCCACATCTGCCAACTCAATAGCTGCCCAAATGCACATTTTCTCCCTGCATGCTTATACAGGAAGTAACAGGGACTTTCGTTGTTGGTATGCATAATAAAACACAATATTTTTTATAAACACTGTAAGCACCTAAAAAAAGATCTTATGCTTAAGAGGCTTTAATTGGTATGACTGCATTATTTTTAGTGTCCTACTAAAGCAAGAGCTTATTACTCCCTAACAGTTTCTCAGAGTACCCATACCTAGCTTAGTACTTCACACATAATAACTGCACAGTGCTTTACAGATACTGTCAAATTATTCACGATCTGAAAAGTAGACAAGATGAAAGGAGTTTTTCTGGAATACTTTCAAAGTTCAGAAAAAAATTCTCTCTAATCATTTGTAAATTTCAACAAAACAAAGAGATCTGACTGAGAAGCTATATATTAGTATATTTTTACGCATCTGTGGTAACTACATTATTTGTTTAGCGCATTGCTGCGTTTCTGTAGGATCTAGTTAAATAGTAAATTTGGTTTTCAGATAAAAACTCTAAACAATTTCTGAACACCCCTCAGAGGCCTTACCTCTGCTAACTGCTTCATGGAGGCAAATCCCAGAACCAACAGGAACTGGCAAGGCTAAGTAATTCTTTACCCTATACACTACAGTTAACAGGATTGCGGCCTCTAGATCTACTCCTGATCTTTTCATGACTTAACAAAAGCTGCCATTAACACTTACACAAATAAAACTAACACCAACTTGCTTCTGAAATATTTGTAAGATATCCTCCTACACCTACAAAACCAGACAAATTTATAACAAGCTTAAAAAAAATGCATTTACACTATTTGCCAAGATCAACGTCTGCAGTTTATCTCACCGTGCTAAGTTTTAAACTGTAGCTCCATTTCTTTCACATTTTTTTGTAGCGTACGGTGCCAAGTATACTGCTTCCCAGTGTCTGCGTGTGACAGTTTTGTCTGTCAACTGCCAGTCGGACTCTGCCAGAGAGCGTACAGACAAGCCGGCATCGCTCCGCAGGCTGAATTCACCCTCCATCCATGTCCTGGGAGACTCACGGGAACGAGTCGTCGTCTGCAGCATGCAGCATCGCAGGAACCCGTGACTTTTCGGTAGAATTGCTCCAGACTGACCAAATCGGAAATTTAGTGCCGAGAACCAAATCTTTCTCCACTCCGAGTTAGGTATTTAACCACCAGAGCAGTACCTTTTAAATTCCTAGGGCTGCAGATTTACTCTTCCAGCAATCAAGGTGCCTAGCTCCTTTCCAGCTGGGAGCTCTCGCGTATTTAAACACTGGAGAGGAGCAGAAGCTTGTTTTTGTCACTCAAACGAGTAGCTTCAAGCCTGGATACACGAAGAGAACCGCTCCTGCTAAGCGAGGAGGCGCATTTCACGGCCCGTTTCGGGGCAGCAGAGCCGTGTTTTAAGAAACCACCACAAACCGAGCACCTGCAGCACATTCCCTGCACAACCCCGGAGGCAGCGGGACGCACCGCGCCCCGGAGCCACCCCCCGGGCTCCGGTTCGTCCTCCCCCCCCCGCCCCGCTCCGGGCCACCGCCGCCGCCTCCTACGCCGGGGTTACACCGAGCCGAGGGCCGGCGGGACCGCCGGGGCGGGCGCCGGCCGTTACCCAGGGACGCCCCAACGGTCGTTTGAACCGTTTCCTGGCAACGAAGACACTCGCCCCCACTCCCCCCGCCCCCCGTCATGACCCCCCTCGCCCGCCCCAGGCAGCGGTGCTGAGAGACCGGGGCGGAGAGGCGCCTCGCCCCGCCGCCCCGGTTAGGTAACGGCGAAGCACCGCCTCAGGCCCGGCCGCTCGCTCACCTCGCGGCAGGTGCCGGTGGCGCCGCCCTTCCGTCCCCGCTCGCGGCGGGGAGGGGGGAGAACGAACCGCGGGGAAAAAGCTCCCGCACCGCCAACCCGCCGTCTCCCGGTTGTGCGGCTCCGGTGCCTGAGCAGGAGGAGCTTCGCCCTCCCGCCCCGCCCAGTGCGCAGCGGCGGCCCGGCGCGGCAGGGCCGCACCTGCCGGAGGAGGGGCCGGGCCTGGGCCGGGTTGGGCCGCGGGGCGCCGTCGCCGGTTCTCGGTCGCTCCCGAGGCGTTGCAGGGCCGCCAGTGCCCCCGGGAGGCGGCGGCGGCGGCCGGCAGCGCCACAGGCTTCCCACCCGCCCGAGGCCGTGGCCGCGGCCCTGCGGGAGGGCTGGGGGGAGAAGGCCCGGTCAAGCCCTTGAAGTAGCGACAAGTTTGTGGCCAGAGCGCCTGGGAGGCGGGATCGCCACAGGGAGGGGGCGGTCAGGAAGGCTGTCAGCCCGGGGGGAGTTGGGAAGGGGGGTTTTAGGACGAGAAAAGCGGCTGGAAAGGGAGAGGTCTCCGGAAGGGCAGGCCCACTGCAGGGTCAGGGCCTGAGTGCTACATCCTAGGATATTAGAGCATCAGCGCTTTAATATCAAAATCCTATTAAGGATTTTGATGTGGCTTTTCAACAACCCTATCGCAAGTGACGAGGGACACCTCTCTGAGATAAAACTGCTGCATACAGGCATGCTGCATTTGCCTGTTTTTCCAGATGCCGTCTCTGCCGGGCCACAGTAGCCAGCTTTGCAGTGAGGCTCAGTAACAACACTTTTCTTTCGACCTCATCTCATGGAACTGTAAGGTGGTGGGAGCTTTTCTTCCCCCACCCTCTAACTGATCCCGTGATTGTGAAGAACGTTCAGGAGAATTAAAAAAAGAAATACATCTAATCAATAGTGAGCCACTCATATAATTTAGCAAGACCGGACAGTGCTTTAATATATAGGAAGAAATAGTATTTTGAGAATTGCACGGAGCAGCTCTGGTTTTGAGCAGAGTCCACATCTGCTTCTGGATTTTCTGAGGAGTCAGTTCCTGTTTTCTGATCTGTACAGTTAATACAAAAACAGTAGATCCCCAAAATCTCTGCCGCCGTCTCCAGCATACCTCCATATTAAATTTTACGTACATGTCACATCAGAGGAGTTCAAGTATTTTTCAGATGACAATTCCCTAAAACATTTTTCAAAGTGTGGGTCTTTAGTTAAGCCTACTGACAGATGAGTTGTTCTGCTGTAAGGTGTCCACAAAAGACATCTAGAAACACCACAGTTCCTCACATGCAGAGCAGACAATAAAAACCAGAAAGTCAGCTCAGAGAGTGCACAGCACCAGATGCCGTCTATGGTGCCTTTTGTGTCGTAATGCAAAGCTGCTCCAAGTCAAGCTTCAAGCAGGTTGCTGCTGATGCAGTGCAATACTAGGCAGAGGCCATTTCTGTTTCAAAACAGAGGGATAAAGACAGGGCCACTGCTTCCTATCACAGCCAGTTAACTCATGTGCAACACAAAACTGTTGTGGCTACATTACCTTTTATTCCAGAGCTATTTTGATCAGTGTTAGCTTAAACATGTCCACACCTTGCTGCACTGCACAGTGTGGACATGACAAGGTAGGTGATGAGCAGACTGTCCCTATACTCAAGACGCTTCTGAGCCACTGTAACTAGAAACGTGGCAGGAACTGGAGCGCAGAGTTGCAGGAGGTGCAGTGCTGGTGGCTGAGTTGAGCAGAATGTAAGCAGCAGGCAGTTGGCTGGAGCTCGAGGGGCTGCAAAAATACTATGGGACAGTGAGTGCTTTGCCTCTTTCCCTGGCAGGTTGGCCCTCAGACCCAGCGTGGCTTCCTTGCACTTCCAGGGAAGTGGCTACACGAAGAACGTGAAGGGCGAGAACATCCAGGTGGTGGTGTGGTGCAGGCCTTTTAATGCCTCAGGATGTAAAGCAAGTGCCTATGCTCTTGTAGACTGTGATCAAGCAAGTAAAGAAGTTAGAGTCTGCACTGGAGGAGTCACGGACAACTGATATGTAGAGGCGTGTTGTCACATTTTGGATGAAGTTACGCATACAACTGTGCAGTGATCATTTATGACCAAACTGGTATTGGAAAGACCTTTACAATTTAAGAGGAGCCCCAATGAAGAACATGCTTGGGAAGAGGATTTGCTACCAGGTACAATACATTGTATCAAATATTAGAAAAATTCACAGAGATTGATACTGGATTTTTTCTCTCTTCTGGAAATCTATAATGAAGAGCTTTTTGATCTTCTGAATCCTGTTCCCAGTGCTGGAGAAAGACTGCAGATGTTTGATGATCCCATAAACAAGACAGGAGTAAATGTGAAAGGCCTGGAAGAAATACCTGTACAGAATAAAAATGAAGCCTACCAAATCTTGGAAAGAGGTGCAGCAAAAAGAACTTCTGCAGCTACTTACATGAATGCATATTCCAGGTGATCCTACTCGTGTTTTCAGTTACCATCCATATGAAAGAAACCAGAGCAGATGGACAAGAGCTTGTTAGAACTAGGAAGATAAAATTGGTTGATCTTGCAGGAAGTAAAAACACTTTAGTTTGGGGCAGTTGATAAAAGAGCTTGCGGAGCTGGAAATACCAGGTAGCCTGTTGGGACTGGTGAAAGAGTTATTACTGCTCTTGAGGAAGGAGACACAGAGAATCTTAACAGAATCCTTCAAGACTGTCTTGGAGAACAACAAAGAACATCAATAATTGCCACAGTTTCTCCCACATCTATAAATCCTGAGGAAACATGGAGTATGCTCACATAGCAAAGAACATAAGGAAGCCTGAAGTTAACCTTCAGCTGCCAAAAGGAGCTATTATTAAGGAAGATACTGAAGAGATTGAGCCTCTAAAAGGAGACCTTGCTGCTGCACAAGAGTAAAATGGAATCTATATTTTCACTGAAAATTCACAAAGCCCTTAAAGGAAAGCTGACAGTTCAGGAAGAACAAGTTGCAGAGTATATTGACATAATCAGTGCCATGGAAGAAGAAGCAAAAACAATCACTAAACCATTCACAATTAATAAAAGCAAACCTGAACCATGAAAACAGATCTGCAAATCAAGGAAGAAGAACTGAAATAAGCACAGACAGATCTGCAAGAAACCAAGGTTTCTCTGGCTGAGAAAGAATATGTGGTTTCAGTTTTGGAAAACACCAAAGTAAAACTTCACAGCACAGCTAGCCATTTGGTTAGTACTGTTAATACAAAAGATGTATCTATGCAGGACTGGATCATAAGAAGGCTGTTGATTAACACAGTGCTATTGTCCAAATACATTTGCCAGAGAAATGAATGTTCCGTTCAATAAAATACAAGATTCAGTTAGTGAGAACAGTCTGAAGCAGCAACAGATGTTGACATCTTATGAATCTTTTATAGGTGGCCTCCTATCTACCAGTTGTTCAGCAGCTAGTGTATTTGCATTAGTTGTAACAGTGTCTTTTGCTTCTGTTAAAAAATTGCTGACCACTGAACTTTCTTGTATGTCTGAAAAAAATATTAAAAAATATGGCTCCACCATTTGCTAGTAGAGCTGAGCTGTTGAGGTTGACTGAGGAGCATATATGTGGATTAGGAAGAGCACTAAATACCTTGACACCAATGGTGGAAATTGTCCTGGAGCTAAACTGTCAGTTTCAGAATAACACAAGGAACTTTTCTGCTGTGGCTGATGAGATGGAGGGCCATAAAAAGAAATTAATATCTTCTTAGGAGATCTGTGTCTCACTCTGAAAAAATTACAGGAATAAACAGCCAGTGTTTTTTCTCAGTTGCAAAATACTGAGAGAATTTAAGAGAAGTAGAAATGGCAAAGTTTGTATATACAAAGAATGCAAATGAATTAGTGTCCGCA
The DNA here is from genome assembly GCA_034782735.1 of Sagittarius serpentarius. Taxonomy (NCBI): domain Eukaryota; kingdom Metazoa; phylum Chordata; class Aves; order Accipitriformes; family Sagittariidae; genus Sagittarius; species Sagittarius serpentarius. The sequence goes on along the minus strand of JAVKLA010000014.1, from coordinate 15,518,511 downwards.
CTGCAAAGCCAGCTGGACCTGTTGGCACAGGAGATACAAAAGAACTTAGCTGGTATACTGTTAAAAAATGGAAGTTTGAAGACCACCATCACTGCTGGGCAAGAAAATGTTTACCTGGAAACTATGGACCTAGTCAGCAGTAAAACTTCTGCTTCAAAACAAATTTATTGCATCTCTGGATAATTTCTTTAAAGAGCTCAAGGACATAAATGGTGAAAACAAGAAGATTCTGCTGGAATCCACTGTCTCTTCCCAGCAACTTCTTAGCAATCTCACAAATGTGTCTCAGGATACTGGTAAACGGAGAGTATTTAAAACTGCTCAGTCATCTTTATGGATCAGTAGCAGTCCTTCTTCAGCAGTAAGAAGCAGCAGCTCTAGTGTTTACAACAGAAAACAGAAGGTTTATGACTCAGATCAGTATTTTGTATTGGATATTTTGTTCTGCATTAAGCTGCAGTAGATGTGATTTGGAACCACCACATTGTACGAATAGATCCTACAATAGTTTTTATTATATGCATATCAAGAATACACAGTCTTTTGTGTTCAAAGATCCTTGACATACTGCTCGCACTAAAACAAACTAATTGATGATTTTAAAAGCATTGGAAGTCACCCATGAGAGCTACAAACTGATGGCCTATACTGACCTTAAAAAAAGGAAGAGTAGGTCATGTTGCTGCCAGCCACGTTCAGGGTCTCCACATCTGTGCTCTCATTTAGAGGTCTGACTGAATGACTGCTAAAAAAAGAATCTTCTTATCGATTTCCAGTACGTGCTCACTAAAAGCCAGTCAATAAGTAAGAACTTACTCAAAGAATGGAATTGTCCTATGGCTATTGGAAGCTGGGAGCTAGACAGCAAGCAATTCTATGTAAAAGGGAAAGGCAATGGATTTATGTATTATATACAACTTCTCTCAAGAACAATAGTGAATTGTGGCTTGCAGCATTTACAAAGTGCATGACTGTTAAAGAGACAGAAAAATTATCCTTAAATATAGGCTTGTCAGGCTCTTTGATATATATATATAAAAGCTTGTATTGCTACAAATATACTATCTTAGATATTTTTTGTAAGTCTGACTTTAGAGATTGGCATCAGTGTAATTTCTTTATCACTGCAACATATGGCAGTCTTTCCTGCTGCCAAAACATGGCCATGTTTCAGCCTCAGGGTACAGCTGGGTTGAACTTAAAACAGACTGTTTTCAAACATAGATACAGAATTTTATGTTACTCCTTCTGACACCATAAAGGAAAACTAAATTCAAAATTCCTGTCACTGGAACCTCTATGAATACTACAGTGCCTAGTGGTTCCAGCCATGCCGAAAGTGTTTTTTCCTTCTAGTTTTTGGATAGCATCTAAAATGATAACCAGTCACTACTATGTCAGGATCATCTATCACTCTGCTATCCACACTGAAAACTTCTTCAGTTCAGATCCCAGCATGGATTTGCAAGATTCTGAATCTTATGGTGATTTATGGTGAGTTTGCTACATAACCGCAAGTTATAGCGATCTCTGTTTGTGTGCAATCAATGATTCTGTAAACCTTCTGTTCTCAGAGGCTCTTTACAACTCATCCGTACTTAACTGTCATTTCCTCTTACAGCGCTCTTCCTGATTTGCAAAGCTGAATGTCAACCTGCTGTACTGGTGCGTGTTATCTCAACATTCTGAAAATTAGCCAGATAAACACAGCCAAATCCTAGTTACATTTGAAAGCATACCAAGCATCACTATTTTGATTAAAACCGTAAAAATATCAAACACTACACTAAGTTCCAAGCAGTTTGCTCAGCTGAGCATTTTCCAGATTACATGGCAGTACCACTAGCATCTAAAGCAAACAAACAGAATAAAGGTCCAACATTAAAAAAGGAAGAAAAAATGGTATCTGCAATCCCATTCTCTAACCTTGCAACTGGAGCTAGAAGAAAACCCCTAAGTGCCTCAGGTTTTCTGCTTATTGGCGGAGCTGACAAACACCAATTGCATGACAGCACCTGCTTAAAAGAAGCCCAGTGGGCAAAAGAAAATTGAAACAGGTAAGGGAGTAACTATTCCCTTCTCTGTAGTAGGTATATAAATAGTAGTGTTAGCTGTAACATTGGAGTTGTCTAGGTTACTGCTTTGACCTGGTTCTTTCATTTGGAACAGGTTTAGTCAGATGAGGTGACATTCCCTACAGGAGGAAGGAAGCTTCCTGACAGGTAGCAGGATGCGTAAGGTCCTGTTTTGAACCTTGCAATGCTTCCTCTGCTATGCCTATTGTTCTGAATGCAGCTCTGGATGCAGTCCTTAACATTTACAGAACAGAACAAAGGAAGTGGAAGTTAGACAAGAAACTAACAAAACAGTTCTCTAAGCAACCCGTATGGTACTGCTGGCAGGTAAATTGCTGGCCACTGAAAGTTAACTCTTTATTCCTCCATCTCCCTTTTCTACATCCCCCCTACTCCCAAAGAACAGTTGAGTGTGGCTCAGCCTGAGGCTGCTTTAAACAGAATCATTCTCCAATTCTGAACTGTTGGAATCAAAGTAGTCTGGCACGTTAGATGTGACAATCCACAGCTTTTATTTCTGTGAAGTAGGAGGTGTATTGCTAACATCAAGCAAGCATATTTTACTGCCAGTACTCTGAAAAAGTAGTTGCTCCATTTAGCATGTGGCTGCTGCAGGAGGGGCTGGAGGCTCTGATGTATGAGAAGTTCCATGACCAGAGGAAAGAGATCACGGTATGGCTGGCAAAGGAAGAGCAGGCGTAGAGCTTTGGGGAAAATGGTCAGGACAGAGGGAGAGAGACCATGCACTCCTGCATTTCTTTTTACACTGTACCAGATAAGCTTGTATATAATGCTCTGTTGAGCCTGGTGCCAGCCTTGGCACTGTCACTCCACTAACAAAGCGTAGGCCTCAGTGTACAGCACTTTGCATGCCTTTGTTTTCAAAACCAGTGTACCTAAGGAATCACAGCCTCTTCAGATTACTCTTCCTTCAGCTTTTTCTTACATTCAGGTCATTCCTACAATGGAAAGTAGCGTGGAGATAGTCAAGATCTGAAAGAATGACTGAATGTTTGCTGCACTTTTAATTCTGGGACAATTAGACAACAATCCTCTCCCTGATAAGAATAAGAGTGAGGATGCAGGTGTTAGAAACCGAGGGAGAGCCCATGTAAGTAACTTACTGAGCTTAGTCTGTCTGCAGAACCAAAGGACTTCCTATCATCCCTTCCACAATTGAAGCTGGCAGAGCTGACCTCGCTGTGCTGCCTTCAAAACCCTGAACGATGAGTAACGTAAAGTTTTGTTTGAGCCACTTGCTGCTGGTCCCCTCTCATGAGGAAAGAAGCAGTAGCTACACAAAGGACCTTACTGCAGGCAAGCTCTGGAGCCTGAAATGGCATCCAAATGGCCTGAAGCTGAATGTCTAATTCAGCAGGAAATTTGCCACAGTCTAGAATGTTCATTGAGAACAAAATAACTATGCACACCAGCAATTCCTTCCTCACAGGGTTTAAAAAAAATATTTGTAATTCTTTAATCATAAAGCTCTGCAAGTTAGAACAACATCTGAAGACGACCAGAATAAGAAGAACTAGCAGATACACATTAGAAACACAGCATGTGACAGGAATGTGAGAATGTGTAGCACGTTATCCTTAGTCATCCTCAGCCTGAAACTACTCACTTTCCAGGCACCACCTTGAGAATAGTTGATTCCATAACTGATCAAGGAGTTCCAGTCTTTCGCCATGCAAAAGCACTTGCAGACATCAGTTATTGTAGGCTGCTGCACCCTGCATTTACAGTTTTGAGTTTACTAAGCTTTAAGTTGTTTCTGCAAATGCTACCAGCCTTTCAGCCTTCTCAGTGTGTGTTCTAACAGTTCTCTGTGGTTTTTAGAGCATTATTGAAGGTCCTGTATGGCTTCATGTTGTCAGAGCATGAACTTATAAACCGTGGCAGGAAGAGCTAAGTAGATTCCTAAAATAATGATGTTCTGTAGATATCAGTGGTACCAAGTCTCAACTTATTGCAGCACCTCAGTGTCTGAACTGAGACCCCTGCACCTTGCCAGCTTTTGTACACTGGAAGCAGAAGATATTGTAGTTAACAGAGTCACTGAATAGATGAGTATGAGTCCACTCACAGTGGTACTTGTACAATATGGAAACGCTATTTTCTGAAAGCCTGCTGTTTTCATGTGCATGACTGGTGCTGTTAAATCAGTGGAGGAAGAGCTTCTGTAATCGTACTGGTAGCAGAAGCATGGCTGTACAAGGTCGGACCAAAGATTCACCTAACACAGTATGACTGAACCCTCACAGGTTAACTTTCCAGTGCTTAACTCTTCAGTTAAGGAACAGTAGAAATCTGGAGTACCTAGTTTCCTAACAAAAATCTGTTCTTCTAATAGGATGTAATCTTTAATCAATCAAGTAATTGGTGATAGAAGGTGAATGCAAGTTCCACATGTATGTGAATTAGCTTATTTTGGATATCGTGAAAATGCCGGTAGGGATAAGGAGCATACTGGTTGTAATATATATCCTATTGTCCAAGTTTGCCAGTACATTGTTTTGTCTTTTTCTGTTTTTGAAGTTACCTAGCCATGGAAGTATCTGAATACTGCAAAAGCCACTCTAGCACATCTCTGCATACTTGCCCCACAAAAGAGAAATTCAGGCACAGTTCTCTGAAGGGTCCACACTTGCTTCCTCAGCTATTTGTTGGACTGGTTAGGCTGTGTGCACGGTAGTCTGTAATACCTTCTGCCATTTGGATCATGATGAAAGACAAGAAACAGTGCTCTATACACCAAATACTAGACAGACTGCTTATCCATATGGCACAAGTCTTGCCTTATTTTGAGATAAGATTTAGGTACGCTAAATGTTACTCCATCCAGTATGTGTGGGAATAGTTGTGTATGTATATATTTGGAGCTGAACTTCTGTAATTCAAGGATTTTTAACAGGTACACTAGTCCAGAACACAATATATCTATTTTCACCACTACAAAAAATCAAAGAGATGCTGTAACAAAAAAAGCCACCTAACAACAACATGCCAAACCTTTAATGGAATATTTGATGGATCCACAGATTGACAGTTAACATTTATCTGGAGTTCTTGAGTCTGTTGGGCTCATTTTGGACAAAGACACCTGTATGCGTGGCACTTAAACCTCAAAATTAGAGCACTCCTAATGAATTCTCTTTAAGTCATACTGGACAATAGTGACATATGGAAAAGTAGTGTCTTGTATCAGCTAGTCTAACATAGTCAAGAAGAATGGACAAGCTTTTGGAGACACAGTCCTTCCACTACTCATGTAGGTTGCATAACATCAGCCTCAAGTTTTCCAGTAGAAAACACTGACTGCAAGAGCTTATAGGAAATACTTCCCTTTTTTGGACCTAGCACACCTGCTTTACTTAAGATCCCCAGTTCAGGACCTTCTCTTCAGGTGAGGGAATAAATAACTTTTTTAGATTCAGGCTCTAGATATGCCCTCAAAGACCTTATCTGAAAGACCTTAAAGGGGCTTATTTTAGACGGATCAGAGGATATGGAAATCCCAGTAGGTTGGCACATAGAAGGTGAATGATAATGGAATGATGAAGAACAGTCACCTCGATATAAGAAAGAAGAACCTGGCATTTCTGATGCATGGTGCACACCAGGCACCATGGAAGGCGGTTTTAGTCCCCAAAGCTAGGATATAAGAGATTGTTCAGTCTGTTTAATGTAGACACTTCATATAGTCAGTAAGAGGGAGATCCTTAGAACATCAGTTGTAAGTCCTCCTCTCTTCATTGACAAATTAGGAGACATAACATCCCTACCTTAGATATCAAAGTCTTGAAATCTCTCAGCCACTTTCTGGATTGTGATTGTACTTGAGGATGACATATGTGCTATGCTGCTTACTCACCCTCTTAAACAAGGGGTATCTGAAAAAAAAAAACGTAGAACAAAATATTAAGCAGCAGTTGAGTGGTGGCTTTCAGGGTCAGCATTCTGGACTTAGCTACCTTCCCGCTAAGTCCCATTTAGGCCCCTAAATCCTTTACTATAGATGGTTCTTGGTCTTTCACAGCTGTGTCTGCATTTGTCACCACGTAAAAAGTGTATAAAAGTACCCTCATACCTCTAGTGTTCTGTAAAATTGAACACATAGAAATTGCAAGGAGAGTACTAACAGAGCCACCTAAGTGTCTAAGAAGTAGAAAGGCAGTATGGCTTTTAAGTAACCCAAAGTGGAAAACATAGCTTGTACTCTTGTGATTCTGCTTTTTAATGTTCATACCTTTATGTTATTAAAAAAGAATTGAAAATGTGACCTGACTAGGATGCAGACAAGTCTGAGTCCTCATTTAAATTTAAAATCTTTTGCTGACATAGATATCTTGGTTGACATTGCAAAAAAACGCCCCAATTATTATCGTTTAGCATAGCTGTTACAAAAAAATGGTACTGAAATTGCAATTATACCTGAGGCAAAAAAAGCTATTTTATCAGCACACTTCATTTTAATGAGTACTGATAAACGGCAAGGATAGTATCACAGCATATAGCTATGCTGTTGTATCTTCAGCAGTTTTTAGGCTAACCTGGCTATAACTTGTACTGAAACAGAGGAGTGCTTACACAGGTTACTAATATCATCTGAATGTGACTGCAATAACTATCAGCTGTGGGATAGTACGTAACACTATGAACAAAAAGGGGTAATAACTATTTCTATTTATTATTGTGGACTTTGTGTGCTAACTGACCTGAGGGCCAAAGAATGCTCCTTGACCTATTTTATTTGGAATTATATATAACCAATTTATAAGCTGCTTTGTGTTTTCAGATAGAAAACTTTGATTTAAAAAAAAGTGAATGGTTTTCTGCACAGGCAGTGAGTTGAGCTGGCCTACCAGGCAGCCAGAGGAGTCCTTCTTGTAAGGGGTTTGAGGGGTGGCTACTAGCAGAAGAAGGATTCCCCTTTAGAGACAATGTACTATTAGATTGCAGCCTTAAATTGCTCCTGTTAAGCACACAAAAAGATACTTGAAAGTGATTTCAGGATGATGGATTCCACTCTGGGAACCAGGCACCTTGTGCCCATTGTCTGCTGAGATAGATAGCAAGTCGTAACGGCAGACTGTATCTAACTTTCCACAGAAAAGTTTTTCCTGTGGTACATCCACAGGAATGTGAGAAAAAGAAGAAAACACTGCATCATTGTAGCAATTAACCATTACAAGATCAACCACATTTTCCAAACAGATTAAGGTATTAAAGAACAACAAAAAACTTCTCATGCTCTCTCTGATGTCTGAACAAAGGGTAAAAGAGTGCAGGAGCAGCTTGCAGAAATCTAAAAGTTTCAGTTCTTCGTGGGGTGCGAGGTGAATTTCCCCATGCTGCAAAGACAGATGCCCTGCAGGGATCCTTTTTACTGTCTTATAAGAGATTTTATGCCAAGGTGAATCTGGCCCATGTCACAAACTGTTGAATAGAGTCTGGCAGTACTTCTGGCAAGAGAAGCTTGGCTGCCGTAATCCAGACAGGTCATCAACAGACATTTCCTCTGGAGTAACTGACTGTATGGAGTTCTTTAAAGTCTCCCTCATCCTCAGGCTGAGAGTCCTGCTACTTACAGGTACAGTAGAGAACCTCATCTCAAGGCAGCTGTTAGATGCTGAGGCCTGGTCCCACAGAAAAGTGCTCAGAGGGGGTTTTGAACTTACTGGAAACAGGTTCTAGCAGTTTTGTGCGCGTGAAATTTATCATTTGTTATCACTCATCAGTATAGCCTTCTGTGGAGAATTAAATTCCTTAATCCATGTTAGAAAACATGAGTCATCCTGACATACTGTTTATCAACTAAAGAAATTCTGACCATTTGCAGCATTAATTTTCTAGCCAAAAAGTATGTTAATCCCTACAGAGTTCCCGAACTGATGCTTGAGAACACTGTTTTTGCATTATCTTATGTATATAGGAAAGTGTGGTAGCTTCATCTTGATCTCAAAGACATCTTACAGAAGGAAAGAACTCTGCCTTCAAGGATTCTCAGGAAGTCTGTGTTACAACACTGGAGCTTTGAAGCTTAATCATGTCCTTATTATACAATCTAAAAAAGAACTTTTAGTACATAGGTATAGTACTTCTTTAAATATTTTGGGACCTCTTTAATGGTCTATTTTAGTAGTCCCCAGAGCAACCTGACACTTGCATATTTAGACATTGTATCTCTATATATAATTAGTGAAAGTAATTGCTCAAAATTCACCTGTGTCCCATATGCTGCCCCCAGATTTTTGGTGCTGCGGAAAGAAGGGACACACAAAAGGGCTCTCTAACTTCAGTAACCGTTTCCAGTTGAACTCTAATACTGGTAGTCACGTGTTGGTTTCATTGAAACCTTTTCTGTCTCTAACGCATTCTCTACCGACACAATTTGAGTATGTAAGCTCTCAGGTAAATGGTGATACATACAAATGAAAATGAAAAGGCTCAGAAGACCTGTATTAAGAGTATAATTAATTTTCTGTATTACTGTACATAAAGTATACTATTTAGGAATAATGCAAAATTAACTAAAACAATACAGCATTGTTTGTCTAAACTGTATCCTCCTGTGTGAACTAATCTAACCCCAGACATTCTTTACGTACATTAATGGGTACTACTGCGCTAGGCATAGACCAAATCCTTTGTAGTGGACATTACTCCTGTTACAACAGGCATTTTTCTGCAACGTGTTGCAGTAATCCGTACTGGTTTATTCCTAAATCAAATAAAACATAGTATTTTATGGTAAATGAAGCAAGTAGAGAATAAGTCTATTTTCCCCTGATCAGCAATATGAATACATGTTGTCTAAAACAGTGTCTCTAATAATGGCTTCCACAAGATATTTCAGAGTAATATGTAGAACAAACAAACAAAACCCATGTAGTAGATAACAGTAGATAGTTATGAAAATTTTCCCTCAGGAATTTCCTTCCTGACCCTCATTGCATCACACCCCAAGACCGAAAATCTTTGATCCATTTCAAATGTACATTTTTGTCTAGAGCCTTGGATTCTTTCCTATTATTTTCATTCCTATTTATCCTGTTCTGTATAAATGCTACTGAAGTCAATGGGACTTTATATGTTTTAAGGTCAGCCCCCGAAACAGTAACTATTTAAAATATGGAAAAAAATGAATGGAATTACAAATTTAAGAAAAGTTTGGGTTTGAATCTGCAAAACTTGACTATTGTAACTCTACTGGTGACTGCATATCTTAGAAAAGTTAGATGATGGTTTGTCATTTGTTTCTTGGACTAAATGCTACATTAATATGATGTATTTCTCAAATCATGCTCTGTAGTTTATCTTTTGGTAATACAATGTTGCATGTTCTGCTTTACTTCAGGGCTTTTACTTAAAGGTTGTAGGCTGTGAACCTATGGTCACATTTTATTTGCTCTGCGGTCTGGTAGCTTCCCCTAATGGAAGCCTCTTCTACCATTAGTGTAGATGCATTTGCTTCTCGGAAAGGAGAGGACTCAAAACTGGTAGAAAGGCCTTGTGGAAAGAGCCAGGACAGACGTGTAATCTCAGAACGGTATTCCTTGAAGCCTTGCAAAACATCCTTTGTGTGTGCCAGGTAGATTTTTAGCTACTGTAGATCTAGAAAAATACAGGTATAGGACAGGGACTCAAATGCTCCTTAACCAGCATAACACCGGTTAAGCCACTGAGCTATTCAACTGCACTGTAACTTCTCCAGCTTACTCATATACATAAAATGGTTTTAGAAGTGTTCACTGAGATTATTTTGGCTTTCCTGTTCTGCACAAAATTTGGCTTCCTGTAGGTAAATAAAACAGACTTCAATTTTTCATGTAAACTGTGCTCGCAAATACACAGTTTGCAAATTGTAGAAGGCTGCAATTCAAGTGTAAATGGAATAAATAAAACTGGTTCTGCAACTACTTATAAAAGCACGGAAATTCAGTCCCATGATACATCAAGTCACAGATAATAGAACTAAGTTAGAAAGTTCTGTATACAAAATGCATCACACCCGTATAAATATTTATGCATGATCACAAATTAAAGACATACAGAGAAAATATAAATATTTTTGGGGCGGGAAAAATACTACATTATAGTAGAATAGCATCTTACCAGCACAGATAGGTTATATATTTCTATGTGTTATATTTCATGAAAGAAACAGGTAACAACTATGCCAGCGGATGAATGGATTCAGAATATTAGCTGTCTTCTGTAGCATCAGATTGCTACTGCAGTGGCAGTGCAGTAAAATCATGGCTACCCTTACTGCCTAGAGTCAGCCCTCCCTACGTTGCAGCTGTGCTCCCGTGGCCATTCATTGCAGGACAGCAGATTACATGACACAAAACGTTTTTAGTCCTCTTGGTTCTTACAGCCTATGCTTACAAAAACAAAAATAAAACTCTCTTTGCCCAGAAGACTTTCAGTCTCCCTTAGATCATAAGAATGTGATAGTATTTCATATAATCCACCAGATAAAAGTATTCATACTAAAAAAAAAAGTAAGTTTTCTCTTAAGGTTTCTTAAACTTCCTACCAAGGTTTTCTTAAAATCTGGACACACTGAAAAAAAAGAAATTACATTCACTGGTGGCTATTTCGACTTACTACAATTAAGTTTCAATTAGAAGTTAAACTAATCTATTGTTAATAATAAACATTATATACAGATATTACTGATAACACATTCTTCCATTTTTGGGGGATAGATCATGACATTCTTGGAAAAAAAGAAAACATTAAGAACTTCCCGGCCTGTTGTTTGCAGTTTCCATGGTCTGAGAGAAGGTCAGTGACAGAGCTGGGAACAGACCCTTCTCTGCCCTAGACCATGTCGTTACTAAGCCTTCAGTGATACGCCAGATGCTAAAAGAGTTGCCAGCTTTCCACAAAATGAACATGTAAGTAACTTCCACAGAAAATAATTAAGTTAGTGATTTTAAACAGTAATTTTTAAGCAAAAACTAAGAGGCATTTGTCTCAACAGGGTATCGCTATGGTTTATGTTGACTTTTTTTTCTTTTAATGCGCTTACAGTTTAAGACAGTTGCATATCCTTGGTTTTCACCTGTTACTTTCACAGTAGATCTTTATATGTGTGTCACAAGCTTAGTCAGAAAAAGATATTGATTGATACAGAGTAAATACAGCAAACACAATATAAAGAAACATGTTGACCTAGTGTAAAAAAAAAATAGAGGAAGAACAGGATGCCCACAAACATTTATCTATGGTCTAATTTCTAATTTTGGAGAGGGGTGGGGAATTCGGAAAGAAAAAGATGATAGCACATGCAGTCTTATGTCACAAAAACGATGGTTCTTATATTTGTTGTGTAAGAATGAAACTTCCTCAAAGAGGTCAGGTGGGATTATTATGTTGACTCTTGTTCAGATACAGGTGCATTAAACTGATTTCCCATTTGCCACCAATGTTTCCAAATTTGGAGATTAAATCAGAGCCATACTGAAGACTAGACTACGCATCATACTGAGAATTGTCTTCAAAGATTTGTTTGAGAAGACCCTGTTAGGAGCAGTAAGTAGAGGGATTCCATTTTTGTATGTTGCTTTTAGCATTGCAGATGGCAGTGTTGGAATAAATAAAATAGGAAATAGTATGCTTCAATATGCAGGTGGAAGTGGGTCACTATCTTAAATTGAGGCTCCCAGTATGGAAGGATTGATCGGATTCCTTCTTCCCTGTTTTCAGGGAAGCATTCTGTCAGACATGAAATAGACTTCAGCATGACATGATTTAAACTGGAAAATTTCAAAATAACTGATAAAGCTAAATAAAATTCCCAAACACACTGAAAACGGAACTCTTGTCACTTTAAAGCAGCTTCTTTAGAGAAACATTTTCATAGGCAAGGAAGCATAGTCCTTCTTAGGGCAAAATCAGCCCAGATCTGATCAGACCTAAGTTGAACAACTAAGTTACTTCACAGCCTGCTTTGGTCTATAGTTTGTCCAGTTTTCTGGAATAATCATAGTCTAAAAAAAGAAGTTCCTCTTTCCCTCCCTGTGCCTTTAATACACACTGTGCCTACATCAGACCTCAGGATCAGCCATTGTTTTTTGTGAAAAAAAAAAAATATTAGAGAGATGTAATTTAAGAAGCTTTATCAGTATGCTTCATACAGATCAGACTAAGAATACATATTTCCAAGGTACATTCAGGTGGTGCTGTGATTCAGAAATCCTGGATTTCATGTTTTTCAGCTGTCAGAATGTGCACTTTTATTTGCCAAGCACAATGTAAGTAAGAGTTCACATCATCAAATAACAAACACTGTAGAAAGCGGGGATTTCCACGTGCATCCCTTTTTTGCTACACTGGAAAGAAAACGTCTTCGTCATCTCAGATAGGTGGGTCACCGGATGCACTTCAGTCATCTCGGTCCCTTAGGTCAGGCTTACCGGTCATTCAGTCACATAATTTACCTCAGTCCCATCAGTGCACACTTTGGTCACCTCCGCAGACGACAGCAAAGTGCAGGGTAAATTTCATGGAACTGGTTGTTGGAAGTTGTACTAAACCTGCCATTTACAAAGAAATGCGTTGGTCTTTGGACATCTTTATTTGTATTTGTGAGAGTAAATTAATCCTTTATATCCAACCAATACTTTTAAAAGCAGAATCAGTATTCACTGAAATTGTTTTGTAGGTACTAATTTACAACAGACACAAATGCAAACAGAAGACAGTATTACTTGAGATACTATAAAGCCAAGTCAACTCACCACGTGGATAACGTGCCTCAAGGAAAAAAACCCCAAACCTAAACAGAGTAAGTTTTATGATATTAAAGCATCTAAGGAAAATGATTGTTCCCTTTGAGGGCAATTCTTCATGGGAGGTCTCTGCTGGGTACAGAAAACCTTACTGGAGAATAGGGAATTATCTGGGCTTGCTCAGCGAGTTGAATAACAAGGACCACAATGAAGAGGTACAAAGGTCCAAAGTTACCTCAGTTTATTATGTAGCCAATCCAGCAAAATGGTTGTGGTCACTGCATTTATCAATATGCAGCGTGTATTTGTACAATGCTCTCTGTGACAATTTATCATCACAATACAGTCCCTCTAATATAGCTAACATAATTATTACCTTTCAAGTGGATAAATGTTCACTCATTTTTTTCAGGCCCAAAGGGATGGTGTTTGTCTTGGGTGATTCTGGCGCACCAGCAAAGCCAGCCCAAGATGAGCCACGTCTCCATTCTACCCAGTTTCTCCTGACCACTGGTTCACCTCCTCCTCATTGGAGCCGGTACAGTCATTTCTGTGACTGCTGGAGTGAAATGATCTGGGTGCAAAGTGCAACCTCTCACAAACAAGCAAACAAACAAACAAACAAACCTGGCAGCAATACCAGTTCAAGGTATCCATACTCCTTCTATCATCTGTCTTTTGTTTCTCCTTCTGTGTTTCTGGTAGCTTTTTGTGGGAGCAGTCAAACCATCAGCAACTGATACAGCTTAGAAAAGTTATGGGACTTCTTTTCCGTATTAAATCAAACTAGCTATCTGATGTTGTTTGCTCTGAAGAGTTCCTACACCCTTGCGCTGGCAAGGGGGATGAACTGAAGCCAGGGTCACAGAAAAGAATGACAGTGTCAGTTCTCTCAACTAGTATTGCCACTGAGAAAAGAGCACGAGGAACTGAACCTTAGGAGTAAAAATGAAGTAAAAATGCACATGTAATTGCTATAATTAATTAATTCCAGTACCAGGCTGCCTCATTCTCAAATATGTTGGCTCCTACTGTGCATTTCCAAGTCAAAGTAACCTGCTAACTGAGATGTAACAATCAGATAGGAAAATTATGGAAGATGATGTCAGGTATACCAAGCCACAGGCAATCAGGAGAATTTGAATGTAATGTCTTTGAAATGAATGTTATCTGACAAGGAGGTAGCGACCTGTCTGGGCTGGTGTGTGAGCCTGTAACCGGGAGCTTGCTGCAGTCTCCATAAACTTCATCCACGTAAGGACTTGACAAAAGCTCCTTTAAATAAAGCACTGCAGCCACCTAGCCTTGAAAAGATGCAAGTGTTCAGTAACACTCTGATCAGAGCCTTGAATTAAGCAAAAGCTTTCCATGTATTTGTAGATACTTCAGGAGGCAATAAAAGATGGATCATTTGAAGGTAATAACACAGTGTCGTGGTTTAACCCCAGCCGGCAACTCAGCCCCACGCAGCCGCTCACTCACTCCCCCCCACCCCAGTGGGATGGGGGAGAGAAGCGGAAAATAAAGTAAAGCTCGTGGGTTGAGATAAGAACAGTTTAATAGAACAGA
>JAVKLA010000014.1:15485345-15496926 GCA_034782735.1 Sagittarius serpentarius | reverse complement strand
GTCCCGGTCCCGGTCCCGGTCCCCGCCCCCGCAGGTAGCGGCGGCCGCAGCCGGTCGCCTCCGCGGGCCTTGGCGGGTGCTTTCCACCGCTCCGCTGGGCCTGGGCCAGTACCGGGGCGCCGCCGGCTGAAGCGGTGTTGGTAACGCTGGAGCTGGTGGAGAGGTGAAACCTTCCCGAGGAGCACCGTGCGCCTTGGGAGTCGTGCCCTTCCTCTGGGGAAGGGATTGAGGTGGCAGCACTGATGAAAAGGAAACAATTTCACTCAGATCTGTCTTTTCTCTCTTTTTTTTTCCTTCCTTTCTTCTCGCCACCGCCTTTAGAGCACCCAGAGATACAAGAAGAAATTTACAGAAAGGACAACAGGCTCCTCACCTTGTTAAAAGATGTTTATGTCGAGTCCAGAGATCCACCTGTGTGGGTGAGTAGGTGTCTCTGTAGGAGGCATACCAGCACCAGCTTTGTGGTTTTCAAACTCAGCACAAATTCTGTATAAAGAAAAATGCTCCGTTAGTGGCTAAAAGCTACCTTTTTTATAGACAGAAGTGATGTTTTCGTTACTCTCATACACCAGTAGCACTGACTGTGTTTGACTCTGGGTCTTGAACATGTGAGATTGTGATTATACAACTTTTTAAATGCTTACGCAGTCTTCCTTTTTCACGTCACGCTGATCTTACTTTTTTTTCACCCGAATTCCCACTTCCGCTTCCTCTAAGGCAGAAGGACAGTCAGCCAGCCTTTTGCAAAGATGCAGGAGTTTGCCAGAGATCTCTCACAGAGTTGCTAGAAGAAAAGAGATTGGGACTACTGTGGGAGCACGGATGTGGTAGAGGACAAAGCCATTAACATTTTAGTGGAGTCTTTAACTACTGATGTTAACATCGTACTGTGCAGAGACTTTCCCTTACACGGCCGAGGAAGTGCCTTAGTTAGGTTTTTTTCCTGCATAACCTTCTGGATAGTTTGGTGATCAGTTTCCTCATTGCCAACGGCTGCAGTCTTTGACTTGGAAGGCAAAGCATACACCTTCCAGTAAAATGTGGACAGGGGTTTAGTTGCCTCTTTTCCACAGTGTTACTTTATGGCTTGTGCGTTTTACCTGTTGCATTATTGCACCACTTTATTCTAGCTGCTTTATTCAGTAATAGAAGTTTTATAATAATCTAGCAATAAAATTCCAAAGTCTCTCTAATTTGTCACTTTCATAGTACCTTGTATTCCAGACTAAAAGTCTTTAACAATGCAAACAGATTTCTGCAGTCTCTTCTGAAGTTTCCAAGTAATCTCTATCCTTTATTTCCTTAATAGAGGTTAGGACTCTAATCCTGGAAGTGCTGAAGATCTAATTTCAGTATCTTTCAATATTCATTTGTAAGCCTGTCAAGAGAGATTTGAGGAAAAAGGCAGAAGTGGAACAAACCTTAGTGCTTGTTTCTGAGCCTACTCTGAGGCTGCTGCTCTTGTGGTGTGTCTACTTGCAGTTAGGAAGAGTATGATTAATGTGTTAGCACGGAGGCTTGTGGGCAAAATATCATCCAAAAGCTTCCTTCCTTTCCTGATGGTATTCTGAATACTTTGTGCATCGTGTATGTATATGTACCTATATGTATGTTTGGTATATCTGTCTGTGGTAAGTGGAAACGCACCAACTTCTAAGTCCTGAAGTGGCAGATACCCAGAGACAGATCATTTTAAGACTTGAAAAATTGTTCATTATCTGACCACAGTTTTAGCACAAAGTAAAAGAAAGAAATGGAGAACTGGTAGCATCATCAGACATCCTCTGTAGTTTAGAAACAAGCATGCAGTTATAGATGCTGTAGCACCCACATCAGTTTTCTCAGCTTGTGAGTTAATACAGAGTGTCTGTGGGCTCATCAGTGGCTGTGGACTCTGATAACTTTAAAAGTACTTCTTCTTAAATTTAAGAAAGGTTTTCATTGTGTCTTTTTTGCAGTGTCATTCACTGGTTAAATCTTAATAAAAGGCAACATGGGGAAGGCAGAGCTGTTCTGGAGATGACTTGGAGATATGAAGGGACTTGGGAGAAGAGACTTCACATGTCTGAGCACTGCAGTAGTCATGGGAATTAAACTCCAAATGATGCTGCAAAATCATTTCTGTTTCTCTAGCAAAGCTTGCTTTCTAGACAGAGCAAAAGAGGGGACATCTTTTAGTTGCAAAACTAAAATCTGAAAATGAAAGGAAGGGGAGAGAGAGACTATATGAAAAAGATTTCTAGTGGTATCAGAAGGATACCAATTTGTAGTATGATATTTTTTTTTTTCCTTGCCATGAACCAGTACCAAATATTAGGTTATCTGCATTTACTTTTGGCTACCAAAATCTGTAGTTTGCCCTGTATGAAGGGCTGCTAAGTCTGTACAACACTTAAGAGTTCAGTGGATTGTAGCTTTTCAGAATTTGGGTGGGGGTTGACATTGTATGTAGAATGGCTGTGGAAGAACTGACAATTTTTGTGATATCAAGAAGCAAGGTTGGCTAAGCATTTTTTGGTTTTTTTTAATGCTGTGAAAAAGGGGAAAGCTAACAGGAAATGCCATATTTAGGAAAACAGCTTGGCTGCTACAGTATGCATAGTAAACAGAACTGCTGTTAAGCTCTTTTTGTTTTCCTTCCCACAATTAGGTAAAAGATGGAGGTGGTGAACATCTTCCATGTAAACAGGAGGAAAAGAGACTTACAAAACTAGGCCACCTGGGAGATCTAGATGTTAAGAAAGTTCCCAAAGGCAAAATTTCCATTGTGGAGGCTCTGACGCTTCTTAATAATCATAAACTTCATCCTCAAATATGGACTGCAGAGAAAATAGCAGTGGAATACAGTCTGGAACTGAAGGAGGTCAACTCTCTTCTGGAATTCTTCATTCCTTTCACTGTGCAGGAATTTCCTAAAGAAACCAAAAAAGCTATAAAGCCAACATAAAAATAATTACCAAAACCTTGTGTGATCTTACTCGTGTCTTAATTTTACTCTTGAGTATATTCAGTGTCTGAAAAGAGTTGGTAACGTGTCATCCAACAAGGCTGCTTCCTTATACCAGTAAGATGTATTCAAGCAATTCCATTCTGTATTGGATGGCTTCAGTTAAATGCAGCAATTACAGCATATAGTTTGTAAACCAGAATATAACTAGTAAGTTGTATGGGAGCATGTCGCATGATTCTGATTATCCCATTCACATGTTTCGAGTTCAGTTAGAACATGCAAGTTCTCACTAGAACTTTACCTTAACAGATTGCCTTTCTTAGCAGAGACTTTCTGGCCTTCCACTACATCAGTGTTCTGTGTGTATTAGCTCTGCAGTTTCACGTTACAGTGTTCTTTCAAGGACTTGCTGTCAAGGTGTGTGTCTATACAAACAGCTGTATTTCTGTTGTGTAAGAATGGAATAGTATTTCTACTTTGTAAAGAAGGTTAACCACATGATCATTTGGGAAATTCAGCTGTGTCAAACTTAAAATAAAAAGAAGGTGAATAGCAAGAAGGCCTCTTTCTGATGCTGGAACAGTAATGGCTGATGTGTAGCTCCTCTTCCACTCTATTCTGATTTAGCTTAAATATCTGCACCTCGCCAGGTACTGTCTGTCAGTCAGTCAATTGTAAAGAGTGATGATCTTCTAGCATCAGTCTCTTGCAGCAGCCTATGGCACCTACTGTATGAGAAATAATGGTTCATATTATAATTAATAGGTGGCTATGAAATGCAACGGGATCTAATTGGACCCACTAGTAGGTCTTCTGTAAATGTCTGCCTGTCCCGTTACAATAGCCCTTTTTGCCCATGGAGGCCTTGTCTGACTTACCCAAATGTGGGCTAGATCAGGTCATGTTCGCCCACAGTAAGTTACCCACGTGCTACCAGACTGAAGATGAACGGCATCCTTTCCAGTTGTTTGTAAAGGACGATGCAACCTGTGAGGTGGTAACGGTGGATTGTAACATTGATACTGTGACTATTCAGGTCTGTGTAGGTAAGGAAGAAGTTTTGTACTGATGATTAATACTCTAGTGAAAACTGGTTCATGTTTTCCAGATAAGCTGGGAGAGGGCGGGGGGGGGGATAATGAGAACTGGTCTTTAAAAATGCATTATGGTTGCCTTCATTCAAAAGAAAGAAACCCCAAAACTTCATTTTATGCAGCACTAACATTCCTAGTGGCCATCACCAAAGAAACTGAATTCATTAAGAGGGTGGAAGTCAGTACCAGGCCTACAATGTAACTTTCTTTCTAAGAACTTTTCTGCCAGGTCTTAGTTTTCAGACTCTGGTAAATATCTTACCAAGATGATGATCAGCTTTGCTATTTCACAGCAAGATTCTTTCTACATGTCTCTCTGAGATTGAACAAGGTATTTACAGTACAGTTTGCCACAGTGTATTCAAGGTTTTGCTTGATTCATTTCTGAAGTACATAACACTGTACCTTAGCGGAAGATGACACCTAAGTGCATTGTATAAAAATGTGAAATTGTTAGTCTGTGGATGCGTGGATTGGGGATAGGCTTGTCATTCTTCCTGAAATGTAATGGGGACAGAGCTGCACTCTGAAACTAATGCATCTGAGTTACGTACCACGTTAAGATTTTTTTGTTTTCCCCAAAATACTCTATTTTACAGAACGCTGTAACAGAAATACTTAATTGTTTGAGTACTGTTCATCCTAATGTACTATTTAAGGTAATATTCAGAAAACAGCTGTGGAATGCATTTGGTACAGATGCTGTTACTATTGGAGACGCTGTGATTTCCTTTAAAAATGAATCTTCAGTTAGATATTGGAGTTGATTAAAAAGTCACTACAGTCAACACCAGACAACAGCTTAACTGTGCCACTTGACAAACTTGGTATGTATTTTGGCTTCTTTTGTCTGCCTTGTGAACTGTCTCGTGAGATGGCTGCACCATGACAGTACCCTGTTTCACGCAGGAAGTCCCTAGAGGCATGATGGTATACTACTGCTTTGTTTGCACTCTTCAGCAGGCACGTGCTTTGGGACGTTTGGTGCTCTTCATGTTCAGTGCTCCAGCCATACCCTCGGGACAAAGCCCTGTCCATGAATGAGATGATTGCAAAGCTATCCCCAGTTTCTCTGGAGCCAGGATCTCGTCTTCAGAATATATTGTCCGCGGTGGGGAAGCAGGCAGGTCCCACAGCACAGAGGTGGGCCAGGGATCCCTCTCCCTGGAAAGGGGTGAACTCCCGGTGGCCCGGAAGGCTCCCCTGGAGCAGGGAACTTCTCCAGCACAGCGGGTTCGCTTCAGGAAAATTAGACGCAGTGCAGTTTGCTGTTGGCACGCAGACTCTTCCGCTGGTCACCTGCCTCGCCTGCTGGGCAACATCAAACCAGCATTTTGAAGGCATTGCTGACGGTATGGCATCATGTAATCACGGGATCAGCCTCAGACATGTGTGCAGACTGGGAGAAGAATTCGTTGAGAGCAGCCCTGCGGAGAAGGACTTGGGGGTCCTGATGGACGAGAGGCTTGACACAAGCCAGCAGTGTGCGCTCGCAGCCCGGAAGGCCAGCTGTCTGCTGGGCTGCGTCAAGAGAGGGGTGGCCAGCGGGGCGAGGGGGCTGATTGTCCCCCTCTACTCTGCCCTCGTGAGGCCCCATCTGGAATATGGCGTGCAGGCCTGGGGTCCCCAGCACAAGAAGGATGTGGAGCTGCTGGAGCGGGTCCAGAGGAGGGCCACGAAGATGATCAGAGGACTGGAGCACCTCTCCTATGAAGAAAGGTTGAGGCAACTGGGTTTGTTCCATTTGGAGAAGAGAAGGCTCTGAGGAGACCTCATTGCGGCCTTCCAGTACTTAAAGAGAGCCTATAAATGGGAGGGGGAGTGACTTTTTACACGGGCAGATAGTGATAGGACGAGGGGCAATGGTTTTAAACTAAAAGAGGGGAGATTTAGGTTAGATGTTAGGAGGAAATTCTTTACTTAGAGGGTGGTGAGACACTGGAACAGGTTGCCCAGAGAGGCTGTGGATGCCCCGTCCCTGGAGATGTTCAAGGCCAGGTTGGATGGGGCCCTGGGCAGCCCGATCTAGCAGGTGGCCCATGGCATGGGAGTTGGACTAGATGATCTTGAAGGTCCCTTCCAACCCAAGCCATTCTATGTAAAATCTAGACCTATCCAAATTATCCATAGTCCGAATATCTAGCTTTCTCTGTTTCTTCAGACATGGAGAGTTTAAATTGCCCAAATCTCACAAGAAGATCCAGAAGCATGGACATTTTCTCTTTGCTCTGGTGGGAAAGCCTGTCCCTGATCAAGCACTCTCAATGCTACCATCTTGTCCTGTGTAGGCTACCGGCCACAGCCAGCCGCATGGTCCATGGCGGGAGTGTGCTTAAGCTGTGTTGAAGTGAGTACCTGTCTGAAGAGAACATTGGCTTTAGGGCTGATGTCTGGGACAAGACTACGCTCAGTGTTGCATCTTTTTGAGAACTGCTTATTTCTTTTCTTCTAGTTTCAAGGCACTCTTTGCTTACCAGTTATCTTGCCTGCTTACCAGTTTCTGATTTTGATGCAATTTCTAATCAGAACAACAATGGTATTTTCTTTACACTTTTAACTTGGTTTTGTCTGTGTCCCCTTCTGTCTGTGTCCCTTTCCCATAGATGCTTGGCTGTCAGGTTAAGGAAAAAGTTCTCTTCAAGCAACTGTTTTGAAGAGGTAATTACGTGGAATTTGTGGGAACCTGCAATTCAGTTTTCTGGTACTCATATGGGGGGAATTTTTCATGTTTCATTGCCATGCATGCAGTGTACCAAATTTAGCTTAGATGGTTTTGGCCACCATATAGAATCATTACATTTGGTAGGGAACAACCTGCCTTACTCAAACTGCTTTGTTCTTGCCGAATTAATGTAAAATGTGTAGCAAGTATCAGCTTTCTGAGCCTGTAAGGGAGTTGTTTCATTTCTAGTGTAAATGACACACGGTTAATGAACTTCTTTATATGTGGCATTATTACACCAGTTTTCCAAATGTCACTGAATAAAGCCTGGGCCGCCTTGGGCACCGAGACAGAGTGAGTACACAGGGCAGGCTGAGCCTCGTTTGGAAATGAGGGTGACATTCCTGATGAGACGTAAAATTGAATTTCTTCAGGGGAGTTCCGGCAGGTATACTGGAATTCCTAGCTTGAATTTTTCAAAAAATGTCTCTTTAGGGGGTCTAGTAGCTCGCTCACCCACATTTTCTGGGACACAGTCCCATTTCGCTAGTCTTGTTCTATCATTAAGTCTATTTCCAGCCTTCTCCCACCCATCTTCTCTGCTATGAAAACTTCATACAGCTGCACTCTTGCTCTTTACTAGCTCACATGCAAATGTTGGTTGTATTCTGCCCTTTTAGTATCAACAACCTGTTTTATTTTTGCAGAGCTCTCTTGCCTTCCAGGAGTAGCACATCTGCCAAGGTTAAGATAAGAGGATAGAGCACATGTTTTGCTCTGCAGAGCTTACGAATAGGACAGATTTTCAAAAGGGATGTAGCTTTTCATACATCTTCAAAAGCTGCTCTTCTGGGATATATGAAACTAAGCGATCTTGTGCTGTCTCACCATGTATTAATCGTAGCTAGGTTCTTGCAGTCTAGTGCCAAGACAGCAAGATTGGAGCTGTGAGGCAGGAAAGAGTTTTAACTCTGCTTTCTGTGCAGGTTAGTCAAAGGGAACTTCAGTTCAAAAAGGGATCTTTCTGTGGCCTTCCAGCACAGGGAACTTGTCTTTTAAGCTACCTCTTTTTACTCAAGGAGAAAAGAAAACGATGTTTATATGTGAGAGGTGTGTACTAAACTTAAAAAATGGACTATCTTCTGTATTGAAGAATGGAGTCAAACCTCAAGTAGTCATAAAACAAGATCAAAATTGCAAAAGTTTAAAAAGGCGGCTATCTCACCTTGTTTCATATGAGCACTGTAATTTCATGTTTGAGATTGCATGAAGCTTCACATTTCACAGCTCTCTCCTGGAGCCCCTTTCTAAACGGGAGTTTTCTGCTTCTTAATCAGGTGGTGCCAGTGTCGAACTGACAGCAAGGGAGGCCTGACCAGTGCTGGTGAGCTTCAGGTACAAGCGGATTTTGGCACTTGAGACTGTGGCAGTTGTACGCCGACTGATGTGCTATTAGCAATTAAAACACTGTGTCGGTGCCTGTTCTTACTACATCTGTTTCCAGCAATCTAAAAGTCTAGTGAATTCTGTAACTCTTCATGGTTTAAGTACTGCTGTGTTGTTAGCAGAGCTAAGTGTTTTCTGCTGAAAAAAAGCCCCAGAAAACATGGATTAATTTCTCTTAGAAACTTAACATTAGTTTTCTTGGTCTGAAACAGTAGCTTAGATTTACACGAGGCGACAGCAGGACATCTCCTGTAGCGTGCTGGAGGGATCACACTGCGGGAGCTTCTGCGGCTCTGTGGGGTGGAGCGGGGTTTGATGTGGATGCTGCCAGAAAGAGAATTTAAAAAATCGATCTGCCAAGGTGGTTCTTCTATGACTGTTGTGCAAAATCCCCTTTGGGCATGGGTTACTTCAACTGCTGAAGCTCTGTCTTCAGGTGAGATGTGTTGGCTTCCTGATGGGAGTAGTGCTGCTGTATCACCCAGGAGAGAAGCGAGGGGGGGCAGGACAGACCCCGTAATTATCTCCTATAAGAATTCCTTGCATGGGAATGGAAAATGCATGGCATCTTGCAGGACTGAGGCTCTGGTGCCACTACTTTTTAGAAAGTTGAGGAAGGTGATGGTGTGGCTGGAGGAACCCTACCTTTGAAATAGATGCCCAGTGACAGCCACACCTGTGAGCTGGGTTCACGCAGGGAGTAAGGGATCCTACTGTTGATGAGCTGCAAATGGTGGTGGTGAAAGCTAGGTTTGGTCCTGTCCGGGGTTTCTGTAAGTGGAAGCCTTAATGTAAAGTCGCAGCTGGGACCTCTGCTTATGTGAGAGAGATTGGGGCTCTGCAGAAAGGACAACAGCGCTGGCAACTTGGGTGCAGCTGGGAGTGCAGACCTGGTTATAGTTGCCTGTGTTGGCAGAGGGAAAAAGAGATAAAGGTGAAGTCTTTTGAGCATTTTCTCTGAACTAAAGTACACCCTGTTATTAACCGCACAGGGCTTTGTTCCCAGGAGAATCAACACAGTACTGTTTGTGACTCAAGCAGTTTTGACTCGACCCAGGCCACACGCTGGGTATGAAGTAGGGGCAGAGCACTGTCAGCCTGGATGCCCAAACCCATGTTGAACTGTTGTATGGACAGGTCTGTTGGGAGTTGTACGTTGCATGCATGTCACACTTGATTGCCTTCCATCTCGGTCTCTGCAGCACAGCACGGTAACCTAAAGCATGCCACAGGCTTGATGGTTAGGTCTCTCCTTTTAAAGTGGGGATGTGGATTTGCATCCCCCTTAAGGTGAAGCGGAAACTGAATGTTAGATCGGAGTCCAGCTTAGCTGTCTCCATGCCCCCCAAACGCTGGAAACTATGGATCTTATTTTAATTGCGTAATTCCCTCTGCACCATGAATTTCCTTTGTGAGTACCAAGTGTAGCAGAGCTCAAGTCCCCCTTGATGGGGCTGAGGTGGGGAAGTGGTAAGGGCTGCAGCACGGCGGGCGCGGGAGGGGCTCACTGCTGCTCAGGCAGGGAGGACTTGCTTGTTCCTTACCACTCCAACCCCCGTTCCCAGCGCTACAGCCCACTACAGCCCACCTCCTCTCTTTCTGCTAGCTCTGGCAATTGGCAGGCCACATTATGAACCACTTTAATTCACTAATGTAGCAGAAAACAAATCAAACCAGGTATATTTAAAACTGAGAAGGAGAAACTGCCTTTACCATTGTCAGCATCAGTGGCTATCCTTTGGCTGGAGCCAGCATACATTCAGCTGACTTCTATTGTCAGCCATGTCCACTGGGGGAAACAAGTTACTAAAACTGGGTATGTTATTTGTGCACAACATAGGGGCAAAAAGCTGAACATGCACAGTACCAGAATTCTGTGAATTTTTGAAATACATTATCCCCAAGTTACTTGATTTGGAATGGGAAAAGCATATTCTAAACCCTATTTTTTTATATTGTAATAAAATATTTTGGCATGGTGGTATGAGATGACATTTGTTGCTAAGAATAGTTCAAAGTTAATGGAAAATATTTTGTTCAGGCACCAAAGATATCCCATGCTTTGCCAAATACTGAGGATTTTTTTTTTCCTTTGGTCAATCTCAAAAAGAAATGCTAAATGCTAAGACTTTTGTTAAACAAAAGTTTGTCCCATCCTAGTTACTACCATTCTCACCCTTTACTAAATCCAGTCCTCCCACTCCCCCCGCTACTTTGTTGATGAGTGTCATCTGTCACGTTTCTAGTCCCGTTTCATAGATAGGCAATTAACTGTGTACAATGAGTGAGGCTGATTTATTGTCTACCTAAAGCTACAGTGAAACTGGAATAAATAGAAAGTAAGTGCATTGAATAGCAATGAATCAAAGCGAAGCAGGCAACTGAAGACGTCTTTAGGAAGAAATAATGCCACTCTATTGGCTTTGCTCCTCCACAAAGGAGGAAAGTGGGAATAAATTTCATACTGTGTTCTGCCTTTCTCAATTAGCTGTCACCAGTTAAAAGATTTCCTGTGCCGGAACGAATTCACAGTTGTCGTCACTTAACAAAGATAAATTCTATCAGCTCACTTCTGCACATGCAATACTTCAATATTAAACTCTTTTTTTATATTGCAAAGTTCTCATTAATGTAGCAATTTGAGAAATTGAGCCATTTTTCTTGTGACTCTCAATATATCTCTTGACATTTAATCATTGTTTCTCAACCCTTTTGAAAGAAATAGTCTATTTTGTACATTCTGAATAAAAATTATTTGACTTTTATCATGGAGACATAGCTGTGATTAAAAGCTGAGAAGGTACTACAAAAAGCAAGTCTGTTCTTTCAACAAATAACATAAATACCTGTTTGTGATGTATAGTGTCCATGACATACATAATTCTCTAGCCTTCAGAAAGTCAAGAAACTGCAATGTTTTGGAACCATCCTAAGGAAAAAACATAGTTTTACTGACAGAGCACTATAGGAAACCCTTGTTGGATTTTTATCCTGAGAATTTTGTGTTTTCTGTAATTCTGCTGCTGTGGAACTTGTTACAGAATTCACCCCTTGCTACAACATCGTGCTCTAGCATATAATGTTTAATTTTGCCAAAAAAGTGTAATTAATTCTCAGCCAAGAACAAAAGCTTGAACTGAGTGTGAACCATGCTACTCAAATCCCCTTGAGTTTGCTGCAACATAAAGCAATACTTTGAGAAATATGAACTGCTCCCTCTGTCTTAGCTGCTAGATACTTCTGAAAATGAAAGATTAAAATCTAAATGTAGTTAAAAGTCAAAATGCAGAACATGATATTAATATAAATTACATAGGGCTTTTGATGTGCTATTACTCCTTTCCGTCTCAAATTTAACCCAGACTCTATGACAGGGGGGGGGGGGGGGGGGGGGGGGGGGGGGGGGGGGGGGGGGGGGGGGGGGGGGGG
>JAVKLA010000014.1:15466449-15481343 GCA_034782735.1 Sagittarius serpentarius | reverse complement strand
AAACACTGGCCCAGGTTGCCCGGAGAGGTGGTAGAAGCCCCATCCCTGGGAACATCCAAGGCCAGGCTGGACGGGGCGCTGAGCCACCTGATCGAGTTGAAGGTGTCCCTGCTCACCGCAGGGTGGGGGCTGGACTAGATGACCTTTAGAGGTCCCTTCCAACCCAAATTATTCTATGATTCTATGAAAGTAAGCCTATTTAACGTGTACCATCAACAACTAGAAAGTAGCAATACTTTATCCCTTTTCACTCGTTATTATAAGGAAATTGGATCCTTATCCAGATTTGCCACACAGGGTAGATATCAAAGATTTGTATAATGTTGTTTAGTGTTTAGAAAATATTTAATCATCACTGTAGAGTACAATTTGCATTATTCCCATTTTTCATGCCAACATGATTTGTATGGCAGCCAATGTATGCTAATTAGAGAATTTCCCTAATTAATTTTTGTCAGTGTGCTGCCCTAACATGACTTAAAATGTAAAGCTTAATGTATTAAATGTGTTAAAATTGCTTCTACTTCCCATTGTATACCAGGGAGTAATTTGCTATTAACAGCAAGTGTTTACAACAATCTTTAGATGCACATATTCTAATTAAAGTGAACGTGCAACATATTGGCCAAGGATGAGTCATACTTCACAACAGCTCTACAGGGAAGGAGATCCGAGTTGTGTATTCTTCTAAAGCAACGGCCAACAAGAATAAATTGTTTTCTTTTATATGAAATGTATTTTGTGTTGCTTATTGCGTGCCTAAAGGATGGATTAGTGAACATGAGAGTATGGAGACTGAGCATACATACTGCATGGGACCAGGATGGCAGCTGCAATGGAGGGCTGGAGGGAGGGCTATTTGAAAACTTCGTTGATTAGGTTTTGTTGCTAAGCACAAAGCCTAATCTGTGCATCTTTATCACTCGGGAACAAGGTACGAGCATATGCCATCCGAGTTACCATGGTTTCGATTCAGCCACAGTGCCCTCTCAGAAAAGAAACAACTTTAGTTTGACATTCATTACATATATTCCTTAGGTATCTTAAAACCAGAATTGCAACTTGAATTATCTATGGAGAGATGATCATGGTTTGGTTCTTGAACACGACACATACTTCCCCAGACCCAAAAGCCTCTCCTCGCACCCCAGAGAGGTTTGAAAATAAACACCCTCACAGAGATGCCTTTTCTCAAAGAGCGCTGAACCTTTTGAACATCGCAGGTTATGACGCAGCCTGACAGTGAATGGATTGTGCAATTCCAGCTCAGTGCCAGGTGGTACTGGCACGTCACTAGCGGGCAGTGATGGACAGAGGGCCTGGAAGAGGCTGCCTGGAGGGCACACTTTGCTGCTGTGAGGGTCGAGGTGAAGAAAAAAGATCCAAAGTGTGAGGGCAGTCCCCTCTCAAAAGGAGTAGTTGCTTGTGTTCTCAGAAGAGAACAACGAAGGTGTTTTGAACACCGTGTTTATTCTGAAGGTGTCAGGCTAGATCAACAGCTGCTGATCTCTGCATCTTTCAAGAGCTCCAGAAAAGCGCAATGCACAGTCACCTGCTCTCTAGCAAGGCCCCTTGCGGTTTCTAGCTATATTTAAATCACACAACATTCAGTGTGATACTTTCCTAGGAGAATCTACAGTAATATAGTTTGTGCGACACAGAATACATGCAACGAAGCAAAATATGAAAGGGATGAATGCTATCGGAACAATAGCCAATGTTCTCAGTTTTTTCTGAATTTTCACCTTTGCCATGCAACCGCGGTGTTCTCAGCATATGACGAACAAAGGTAGCAGCATATGACGAACAAAGGTAGCAGAAGCTGGTCTTTAGGTAGCAAATGTGAAATGACATATGAAGTATGCTAAGACACATGGGATAATCTCATTTTTCAGTGTGTCTGTTGAAACAACCAGAAGTGAAATAATTAGTAGTAAAAAAGCTAATTTCAGTCAGCTTCAGAGTCAGTTCACAATCACTGAACAAACCTCTTCATGATTTTCTGACCCATCACCATTTCTGACTTCCTACATATCCTGAAATACTCGTGAAATGAGGCTCCAGTTACACTTGTCACTAGAAAACTACAAGAAAAGACAATCCCTACCCTAATCGTCCTTCTTTCTCCCACCTCTGTAGCTGATTACAGCTGTGGTAAATCTGTAGTAAATAACCGCTGGAAAATGTTGACAAGTTAATTGGGCTCATAACTGTGAAGGCAATGAGACATTTCGGCAACTGTTTAGATCAGCTTTGGCAGAAGTAAGTCAGTTACAACAGTGACACATTTAATTCTACAAAGAACACATGGAGAATAAATCAACTTTCAGGCTTGAATTACAGTGCGGGGGGGATAATTACCGTAGCAGAACAGGTACTTAGAAACAAAAACCTTTACTAGTGCACAAACACCTGGAACAGAATTACACTGAAAATTAATGTTGAGTATCCAAAAAATACAAAATGGGAATATTGACTAAAACAGTTACACCATTTTGAGCTATGAGAATTTACATTCTCAGCAGGGATGGAGAAGGGCAGCTTTGAACAGACTTCCAAAACATACTGAGGCGATGCTGATGGTCTGCTAGGCATCCATTTGTTCCCCAACGCCAATGGGCAATTGTGGAGGTGCTTGCATATCTCTTTGTTCCACAGTCCCCGTATGCCTGGTAGGTGGATTACATGCATGTGCAGGCTGGAAGGCCTGCTTCAGTTAGAAATGTACATAAATCAGAGCCACTTATAATGATTAGAAGTCATATCAAAAACCTAAGGTGAGCTTTGAGATCTGGATCGATAGAACTGAGCTCTTTTACATAACTCCCCGACACCAAATTTTGCCAATTTTGTATTCAGCTAAGTACAAATTGGCAATTTGTTCTTCTTGCCACGTACATTCTCAGGTATTATAAACCCGTACCTGGTTTAAAACCTAGCAATGGTACATAGTGTGCTAACTAAAATGTGTCTGACATTTCAGGTCTATCTAGGTAAAATAAACTAGGCAGGTGATGTGATGAATTACTGAGTTTTACAAAATTTTACCTGTTACAAAAGCTTGGTTTCCTTGTTCAGCATGCCACTGAATGTTCCCAGTAATCAAGGGCTCTTTGGAACAAAGGACATACATTTGAAAAAAAAGACATCTTCACTTTGGAGTCATCTAATCCATATGAGTTTGTGGGAGTTTTCTTGGAATGCAGAGGGAGGCTGTAACACAATCCAAGTTACTTCTCATCTGCAACAAATGGCTACAAAGAGGTAGGAATTACAGTATTATCAGTTCCAAGCACAGAGAAGTCTTGTCTCCCAGTTGCCAAGAATCATATTACTGCCCTCAAGCATCAGAGAATTTTATAGAAATATGGGTTTCATGGGGTTTATTAGATTTACAATTATTGAATCTTTGCTGCAGACTTTTAATCTTTTCTCTACAATCACAAGGCTTAGAAACTTCCATTAAAAAAAGAAGGAAATAAAGCTTTTCATCCACTAGCAGGACTGAAGGATTTAAAACTTCTTGCAAGAAAAAAAGGTAATATATTTTTTCTCTCTGAGAAAAAAAAATAGGTGAGTTAATGTAAAATCCATGATATCTTAATCAGATATTGAAGACTGGTTTGGAGGAAGGTTTTCCAGCATATAGTTAGGCATTTTCTTCAACATTTGTTTCTTACCATTTTCTCAAAAGAAGAAAACAGACAGTAGCTCATATATTCTGCCTATAGATGGAATTATATCCCAGATATCCAGAAACCACACTGCTGATCCAGCATACAATGTGTTATTGTTGACAAAGAATAATTACAATTTTTCTACTCAAGAAGAGATTGGTTTTTAGAGATGCATGAAATAATCCCATCTATCACCTGTATACCACTTTGGATTACCACTAAATAAAGGTATTATATAAATCTACAGTGTTGTTGTTTGTTAGGAAAAGCCCTCAGTAGATTACCAAAGGACTTTTTGTTTAAACTAACAGATCTTTATTTCTTCCAGAGCAAATTATGTCTTTCAACGGTTTATGGTTATTCTGAGTTCTTCCTTTATCCTTATTTTCATACTTTATATAATCTTAGATGTGACCACTGTGATGATCTAATGTAATCTAAAATAAAGTGATGTAATGCTTCCTTAATTTCCTGTTTCTTTGAAACAGAAAAGAAGCTTTAGGGGAAAAAAACAAACCCACTATTGAACGAACAATTTCAAGTGAAAGACAATCCTGCATAATCCTTAGAAAATTACCGCAGTGATTTACTACCTTCATGGTTCAAGACTGAACTCTACTTCTAGACTGACTGTGGTAAGCTTTCAACCATTTATTGCATCTTCTTTAACCAACGTTTACGGTATTGAAAACCAACCGTATTCCTCATGAAGATACTTACAAACTGTGATTTAGTAATATAATGATGTCATCTCTGTAACGCACATACAAAGACACGTACACAGTATCAGTCTAGCAACTGTTGAAGAAGGATAGGAAATATCTCTAGAACTACAATTGTCGGGAAAATGACAGACCTACTCAAAATAACAACTATTCCAAAAGAGATGCTCACAGTAGCTCTAACACGAACCCTGCCCTGTTCATTCTGTTGAGAAAAAACACCCTGGAGGCTGCAGAAGTCGTCTTGTTTTCGTACCCTGCAGACTGTTCTGAGACCTGCTGTACCTCTTAAGTACACTGATGTTATCATGTCAAGCTGTGACTGAAACATTTTCTATTAAGGCTGGAGCTAACACTATGATACAATGGATGTTTTCCATTTCTGGCTTCTGTATGTGTCCCTGTAGGCTGGAACTTTGCAATGAGAGCACTAAAATGGCAAACAGGCTTTGAGGAACCTGTAGCTACCGTGCACTGTCAGTCCTGCAAGCCAGTCCTTCTTTTAATGTATAATTAAATTGTGAAACTCATTGCCGTGAGATGTTATGGAGGTCTAAAGTATAAGCAGATTAAAAGAAACCAAAAACTGAACACTGAAGTGAAAGTCCACGTGTAGCTGTTAAACACAGCAGTCGGGATGCAACATCTTCTAGGAAGAACAAGTGATTTACGAAGTCTATAAGTCACTGACTGCTGGAAACCAGATGCAATAATTTGGTACAGAGCCTGTTTCTTACGCTGCTCCTGTAAGCATCTACTGATCACCGTTAAGAAGAATACACTGGGCTAAACCACGCCAGCCTGATTGCCATGCTAAAGCTGCGTGGCAGCTTTGTGGTTGACTTGCCAGCCTTGCGACATTCATTGGTCAAGGTGTCAAACACCCCTTCACCAACATTTCAGCACTTGCAAGGACCAGCAGTGTGGTACAGAGGCATCCAAAGAGGCCAAGAAGAAATGGGCCTTAAGGCAGCGTGAAAGGAAGCATAGCAGTTTTCGAGTTAGACCCACAAGTCCATGTTGTCCGTTGATTTTTCCTGCCATCTATCAGGTATTTCTCAGCGTGCCGCAGGAAAACATCCGAGAATGCATATACATCTGGAAGGAGAGTGCATTCACCCTGTCCAGAAATGTTGCAAGCTTAATATTTCAAAGGTCGTCACTGCACCGAGACTATCATTCAGACTGCAGCAGAAGTAACTGGCTGCGTAGATACAGCTACTGGGCTGTGCCAGATAGTCACCACAGAAATGGCAGAAGCTGTTGCTGTCCTTTCTTTCAGGGTTCACTTGCCTCTGGATTTCAACTTGTGGAACGGCCTCTGTGGGCATTCCTAATCTACTTCTGCACAAAGTCAGCTGGCGTAGTTTAACCTATTGCTTAATGTATTTCGAGCTAAACTTGGCTGACCCTTTGCTGAAGCAAATAAGAAACACTTGTATAAGCCTTTCTGCTGGCTCAGCTCTGATGACAGTGCCCTCCAGCAGAAAAGCAGTCATGTCTAAAACTTCCACAGATGCTTTCACAAAGTTATTTAACACAACTCCAGAGCTCAGTAAGGCCTCACTCCCTGCACAGGCAAGGTGTAGCAGAGCAGAATGTGGATTTTCTCCTTTTATCCCCAAGACAGAGCTGTAGCTATGTCCCCACATAGACAGTAGGATGCTCACACCGTAGAATTAAGGGGGTTTTTTTGGTTGTTCTGCACAAGAAAGACAGACTCCAGGCTGTCTTAAAGCCTTCTGATTAAACTGGCAGAGCTGGAAATCACAGATGTCATCTTTGTACTGAAAAGAGTTCATCCCACTATGACTTCTGCTGAAAAGCTGTTCCAGAATCTGATTCTTCTAATGATTAGAAATGTTCTAAATTTCAAGCCTAAATTTATTCATAGCTCTTCTCCCTCCTTGGTGATTGCCATCTCACTGCCTGTGTATTTATAGGCATCAATCATAATATTGGAAAGGACTTTATATAGAGCAATCAGGAGAAATATGCTTCAAGTAAACATGATCTGAAATTGAAAAAAGGATGGTTTTATTTTTCCAAGTTTGTGTGTTAAAATACATCTTTGCTGTAATCACCTCCTCCCTGCATTTAAAAAAAAAAAAAATCAGAGCTGGCATCAGCTGGTCTATTTGAAGACAAAAAGGGAAAGGAGTATGCTGATCATTAGCGAAAGGTTGGTTCTTCAAGCGTGTTTGTTTAACAACACAGAGATGCTTTAAAAGGACATAGAATTTTCATATTAACAATCTTTTTTTCCCCAGTAATCATCATTCATAAGAACAGAATGGTGTCAAATTATTCATTTTCAAATAGGTATTTTACTTATTCTTTGGATATTTTACAACCTTCCCCCCTAAAAAGCCAACAGGTAGCACCTGCTTTTGTTTGCTAGAAAACTGATTTAAAATGTCTGGATTTTTCAAATGCAAAACTAAAACAGCAAAGAGCATTATAAAAGATGCTGTCTGTTTGTGCAATTGCCTTCACAGGTGCCCTACATTACTGTTTCGTGTGGGTACTGAGTAGACAAGAACTAACATGCCAAGCAAAATGTAATATGCAAAACATCTGATCGCTAGAAAGCCATTACTTCTCTCTTTGTCTACATAAAACGGATAAGCAAAAATTTCTTTGGCCTGTATCTGTTTATTTGAACTCTACTGCAAGGCCTTCAAGTCAGAGGGTGCATCATATATGGGGTGAACGCACACATACACAGACAAAAAACTCAGTGTCATAAAGTCTCTGATAACAACCTCCCAATTGCTCACTCTTGGCATTTATGCATCTAAAAATTAGAGATGAAGTTAACAAAAGAAATAAAAACCTATGAAGACTGCAATAATGTTGAAGGAGCATCCATTCCCCTCCTCCTTATCTACTCAGCATGGAGATCACCGGCCACAAAGGCAGAAGCTGACTTTTCTGTTGCAGGACTCAGGTACTGCTCCAAAGACAACTCTAATTGTTCTTTCTGCTGTCTTCCTATCTAGAACCTGTATCTACAGCATTTTCACCTTGTCTACCTCATACCAAAGATATGTTTGAGCTTATTTAAATAAGAATTCCACTTCACTCAAAGTAGAGCTCTTCCTTTGGAAGACTTACAACACTGTGACCAATAGACATATTCATACATTATACAAGAAATTGTAACAGTAATCATTCACAGGATTCAGAATGCAATTCTGAACCTGTACAGGTTAACATAACTTCTAAAAATTAACACTACTATTTAATTGGCTAAATGAGCTGGCTTTCTCTGAAGCACACAGATTGTCACATAGCATTCCCAGATGTAACGATACAGCTCAGAAAAGAAACGTTAAGAGTTATTCAGACTGAAGTTCTCTGAACTCACTGGGTGAATTTGTAGTAGCATTCAAACAAAAGGCAAAAAAGGTGTTTGGCATCTGAAATGGTAGTGAGAGCGCATCATTTTGCCTCAACTGTAGCGTAACTATTGTATCCACATTTTGAATGCTGTTGGTTCTCTTCTTGGTATCTGGAAAAGGGCACGGTAGGTTAGGGAAGATACAGAGAAGACAACTGAAATTATTAAAGGGATTAAAGGCAGTGGCTGCCTTATGAGATCAGACTGAAAAATTTGAGACTTTTCAGCTGCGAAAGGAGAGAGCTGTGGTGAGACTTGTTCAAGGTTTATGAAATCATGAAGGTGGCTGAAAAGATAAATACGGAGCCATTTTGCATCAAATCAGAGTTTGGCTCATTTGGCTAAATTAGTTTAAAACAGATAAAAAGAACACATTATTTTACACAGTGGCTAGTAAATTTCTGGACTTGCTTTCAAAAGAGGTTGTGGAAGCAGATCCCAACAGCGGGTTCAAATGGGAATTGGACAAGTTCATGTACATAGGTCCAAAAATGGATAGTAAAAGGACTAGGCAAGGATCTACCTTCCTAACAGCCATGGAAGCCAGGGGAGTACAAGGAAAAAGGCCTGAAGAAGGCCGCCAAGCTCGTGTGCACTCTATAAATAAGTTTCTCCCACAGCTGCCGTTTCTATTTGGTTTTCTGTTTAGGTATGTATTAGCAAAACCTTGAAGGCCCCCCTAGGGAGGGAGGGGGCTAAAGGTAACAAAAACAAGGAGAGAAAAAACGAACTACAGTGAACAACAAACGAAAGAAAGGGAAGAGTTGCAGGACTGAAAATACAGAAATAGGGAACTGGAGGAGGGCATGTAGCAGAGAACCCCTGACATTAACCCGCCACTTCTTGAAGGTTAACCGAGGAACAGGCGGATGCTGCCCAGTGATGCTCTGCCTGGAGATGCGGGAGGACGATGGAACGAATGGACACCAGTCCCACAGTCACCAGGATCCCCCCATCAAGCTTCCTTCTTCTGGTGACATGAATAACCAACAGGGACAGGGAGGAGGGTGATGAGGATGTCCTGCAACTTCAAAGGGCCTTGGTTAGGGAGCATATAAATAAAAAGTTGAGAGGAAAAAGTGCAGCTAGAACTTCAATGAGGATTTCTGGAGGAGAGGCTGCAGCAGCCTGCCTCATTTGACATACACTCAAACTACCTGATGTGCGTCAGGGTCTCTTGCCACTGTCAGAAAAAAAGGATCCCCAGTCTGACCCAGTAGGGTGTTTCCTGTGTTCACATATGTTCTTAGACATCTTCTTTCTCTCTGAGGAGTACGAGTTGTAAAAGCCTCCACAGGTGAAAGTCACTGTTAAATTACTAGTGCTGTTCTAAAAATGGTAAGGCATATTTAGGACAAAGGGAACTAAAAAGAATTTGAAAAATTAGCTAATCCCAGGTGTAATTAAAATAGGGTAGTATCTTTTTTTAAAGAGAGAACTGAAAATTATGTGCAACACCGCAGTAAAATTTTTACATTCTTATTAAATCCATTGAACACAAAATTTTTTTTTTAAACTCACTATTTCATGTTCATTCTTTGCTCTGAAGTTACTTACCAATTCAGAGAAGGGGATTCCAACACAGATATTTCCCAGTGGTAAATTGTTTGCCTTACTCTAATGCTCTCTTTCAATGATAAAGTGAGTTTTTCACCATTGTTTTTATTTAACTGGAGGATCTATGAAGCATTTGTCATTGGTTTTATTATAGAGGTCACTTCATACTTTAGGTTGATGGGGCATTGCCTTTGGTTCTGAATAAAAAGAAATCAGATTTTTTTTTTAATGAATAATATCGATGTTGTCCATCTTGATTTATAGCATCTATTAAATGTAAAATTTGCCGGTGAATGAATGGCAACAGTTTTAACATGATGCACAGAATTAGATTTTGCAATACCAAATTTGTGACAGCACAAAAGAAAGGTGCCTTGTGGCTGAAGTCCTCTTTTTTTATGCTTTTCCTAGAGAGTGTAGTTGCACAAAACACTGGACATGTTCAGACACTGCACTGTAGTTTCCTGCATTAAGACACTGGAAAGTCATCCCAGCTAGTTTCACTAGGCTATAATGTAAGGATCACAAAGTGTTTGCTGAAAATACAGACTGTTATTTAAATCCCTATGCTATCAGTAAAAATAACTGTTTTAAAACCAAAGCTATCAATATGTACCAGAAAGGTTCTACTGAAAATTGTATCGAGTAACTGGAGTACATATAAATCTAGTCTGAATGTGACAGAATAGCAGATTTACAAAACCAGACACAGCTGGGATCTGGATGGGGGGAAAGACTACACTTCTTTTATTACACCCTCTGCATGGAAGCACAGGAAACACTAAACTGGGGGGGAGGGAAGGGCAGAGAGTAGGGAAAGAAGTTTATAGTTCCTCTCTAGGAAGTCTATGAATCAAGATTTTTTGCCCCTGGTTCCTGGTTTAAAGAACAGAATGGAACAAACATCATATTAAAAAGAGTAAATCAACTTTAGTAATACGGGACGTAGCCTCCCTGCCGAGACTGGAAATACCAGAAAGTGTCCAGCATACTAACTACAAGGGGAGGTCGGCTGGTTCTCTTATGGGAGAGTCTAAATGAAGAGAAGTGTTGCGAGTCTCAGTCCTTTCTTAAAACTGGGACACGGGATGGATATACACAGTTCTCAGAGTTGAGTTTCAGGGGCAAAATATCACTTCGGAGACTATTCCGTGCCATGTCCTCCACTTCCACAAGCTGCTGAAATGATTATAATTGCTGAGGGATTTAAGCTACAGCACAGACACTTCAGGGTCTTATAGACTGGAAGTTGAATGCTGAATTTTCCCAAAACATTTTTTCATGGCACTGTGGCTGGCACACAGATGCAACAGAGCTTTGGTTTATCTGGCTTCAAAAGCGAACAGTAGCAAGTGAAGCAGCAAATGGCCTTCGAGAGGAAGGTGAATTTATGAGGTTTGTTGACCATCTTTTCATTTTTGTTATGAGAAATAAAAGAGGAATGACTTCAATAGCAGTCAGATGGCCAAAAGAGAAGACAAGGGACACTGAATGCGTGGCAATATCTCAAATGATCTCGTATTCGCTTGGCAATGACACAAATTTTGCTCAAATGTTTTCTCTTTCTTTCTCTCTTCCTCTCAGAATAAAAACAGGACAGAAAACAAAGTACTGAGGCTGTGAGGAAATGCCTAGTTGATATTTGCTTCACTGCAGAAGTAGCTCTAGAGGAGCTCATTTTTCTAAAGAAACATGGGAAAGAATTTTCATTCTACATTTCAAACTCAGCTCCAGTTCACGAGCCTTCTGCATCAATTCTCAGATAAATGTCATAAATTTCCATTTCAAAATAGCAGTCTGTTTTTTTCAGTATAATCCTTACTCACCCAGTCTTTCTTCACTCACTCCAGTTACTGTGCTAAGCTTGCTTGCATTCCATGTACGGGCAGAACAAAGTACCTGTGTAACTTCAAGCACATGAGAAACCCCACCAAGGTCACACCTTGGCACCGTCCCTTCATAGTTACGCTTTGCTGTTTTTTTTCATGTTTTCAAATTCATTCTATTCCAAAGAAAAAGCAGGCAAAAAGGATGATAAGTTTGGGGTTTTTTTTTTAAATGTTGGTTATACCAGAAACCACGTCTTGAAGTCTTCCTTTTTTTCAGGGCACAAAGTTCAGAGGCAGCCTTGAAACTCAAGACTGTTTTGGGGTTGTATACAACTAACTGCTTAATAAAATAAGTGCAAACCTAAGATCTCTCAACATTTGATTTTTGTTCTGCTACTGTTACAAAAAGTAATAAAATCTAGCATCATCATTTTATCATCCATGTTCAATGTTTTAAAAAAGCAGACTTTTCCTTTTGGGGAAGTCTTCCCTGCTACTCCCGCCCCAACATTACTCTTTGGCCTGTTCTGTAAGAAAAAAAAAAATAATCTGAATTTTAGATTAGATCTGAAGAAAAAAGGCTGAATTTTAGTAAAAACTGAAGAGCAGTTATGTTATGTCCCAATTTCCCTTGCAACAATACTAATGGTTTCACAAAAAAGTCTGACCATTTGCTCTGAGTTTTCACATACTATATTGAAAATCATCACTGGACAGAGTTAAATATCATAAAATGAATAATCAGAAAAAGTCTAAATAATGATGAAATGCTCATGTAGGATGCTTTCAGTTGACAACTGTTTCAAGAATTCTGACAGTTGTGCACAAAGTGAATTAGCATAAGCATTATGTTACTTATATTGTAATAATAACAACAACAACAACAATTTAATGTAATCAGCACAGTGATGAAATGATGAGTCATTGTTCTAGGAAAATGACCAAGGAGTCTGGAAAAGGCTAACAAATACTGTAGTCAAAGCAGATTCCCTGCTGTTAGTATTATCTCGGGAATTAATGAGACCTGTCTCCACTGTTATAATAGTAGACAGAAAGAGGCACTCCACCTTCAAGGCCTTGTTTGCACTGAGGCGTTACTTAAAACAGATTAATTCTACCTTACCAGACTTAGCACAGTTTGGAGCAGTAAAGCGTACTGGTAATCAGCAAGTTGACCACTGTGTTGTCCGAGTTCCTCCCCGGTAAATGAAACAAAAAAGGCCAGTGCTTCATTCAGTATGGCTGTTCCATGCCTCATCATGGGGAGAGGCACGTACATTACTGCTACTGCAAGAGAGGGGGCCGTTCTGGGGGAAAAAAAAAGCACAGTTCATGTCTGCTGATTAAATTTAGCCTCCTTGTAGAACTTTCTTCTGGGGTGAGGTAAATCGGAGGATCCTTGTTTGTACAACAGAATTTTCTCCTAACTTCTTCCTGCGCAAGACCTGTTTTCCCCTGCTTTTTTGGGTCTGAATGACTAAGCTTTTCTGCAGTCTTTTCTCAATAAAACCTTTTTTCTTCCATCCAAGGAACAGCTGGAATAACTAGCCCTTTGTATTTTAAGTTATTCATTAAAGTTAAATGGCTTTCTCTTCAAGCTTGTCCTAGGGCAACTATTAACCTTTCTATAGCTGTGAATCCAGATAAGCTTCTCAATTTTCTCTGCACCCAGCCAGACACAAACATGTATGAATATGCCTTTGCTATGGTTCATAGTTGTTGCCTCAATACCTCTTCTGATTTCCCAAAGCAGCACTGAACATCAAGGGGAAAAAGGTCACAAGCCACGAAAGGCAGTTTCAGAAGGGCAGAGAGAACCTCATCGTTTGGGTTTTTCTGGTAAGACAGATAGTGAACCTCAATACAGTGTCCCAAATACAGCTAGATTATTGTACTTATTACAGGGGTAACAAGAAAAACAAAACCAAAACTGTCAGTTTCCTACAGAGCAACCCTGCGTAGCAGAGTCTTTACCCCAATGACATACCCACACAGATCACCATCCCTGCTCCACCTGGAGCCTTATAAAGACTCTCCCAAACCTGGGGTGCTCCCTGGCAACCTCACCTAGAAAGCAGGTTCCTTTCTGCGTTAGTTTCTCTTTTCAGATTACACTCTTCGAATGCTTTCCTAAAGCTCCTTCCCAAAACAAAGGAGAAGGAGATGTGAAGCTCATACCAAAAAATGAGGGACATTTACACAAATCCATCGGGTACAATTAGGTAGACTGAGAACTAAACAACTTCTTGTATCCACTGCTATTTGTAGTTCCTTGCTTTGGCAGTAAGAACCAGAAGTTGTTAGGTTTAATTACTCAAAAAGACTGCTACAGGATCATTTAAAAA
The DNA here is from genome assembly GCA_034782735.1 of Sagittarius serpentarius. Taxonomy (NCBI): domain Eukaryota; kingdom Metazoa; phylum Chordata; class Aves; order Accipitriformes; family Sagittariidae; genus Sagittarius; species Sagittarius serpentarius. The sequence continues at coordinate 15,467,810 of JAVKLA010000014.1, read as the reverse complement.
TGTGTTGTTGCCTCTTCCACAAGATGGAGTGCAGTGACAGTATGTGAGGATTTTCAAATTGAATCAATACATCATGTCTCCCCTACACCAGAAAAAGCCTTTAAAGACTTTAGCCAACCACAGCAAAACAAATCGGAAGCCCCCGGGGGGCAGTTTCTCACTGGTTAGTTATGCTTATTTCAGATCGGAGGAGTTCAGAGTGCATCCAAGAAAACAAATACAGCCCACAGGTTTTTTTCTTTCTACACTCAAATGAGCAGTAGAACTTCACAGCGATTTTCCTCTGACAGGAAATTACGACAAAAAGAAGTGCTCACACCCACTTGTTAAAGAAGATGTATGCATAAAGAAATAATTTTACTTGCTCCCTCTCTGGATTTGCCTCGTGGTTCTCAACCATAGCCTCCCGGGTGCAGAACACCTGAACCCTATTGAGAGCTGAACTTCTCAAAAGTCAAAGCAGCATCAGTGGATGTAGCTGCTAACATTCTGCTGGCGTCGCATCAGCTTCATGCTTAAGAGATCCGTTTGGGAGAACGAGAACCTTCCTTTTTCTCTTCTCTAATGTTCTGAGTTCACTGTGAGCAGTTATGAACTGAAGTAGAGACCTGTTAGCTGGCAATCAGGTAAATGCAGTTTGAAGAGAAAAAGGGATTGTGAAAGACTCTTCCTGGTTCAAACATCAAGTTCTGTAACATAATACCGAGTTTTCGTATCAATTTATGTCCTTGTAAGCCTGTTTAATGCGATATAGGGAGTCTTGCTGCACAATACACGTTTTAATTATGAAAATAAAACAACTAGCTAAAACCACATTAAGCTGCCCTGAACCGCGTAGACTTTGGCCTGAAATTCACAGCCACTGCCTCGCACTTCTCAGCGGTGCTCACAATACCCCACAGTCTGGAGGTGATACGGCTGCCAACACCACGCACCGTGTGACCTTAGCGTGGCCACTACAACCTGTTCGGCAAACCTTCCTTCTTACCGAGTCAGCTACGCGGGCAACGAGGAGACATAAAGGCTTGCCTTAGTCCTTAAAAGTCAGCCGGCGCAACTCGATATACCGAGACAGCAGCTCTCTGCGTACGCGAGGACTGCACCACCACCAAGCGGGTATGGTATTCATGCCCCTGCCCGGCAGGGGGCTTGGGGCTCCTCTGCGTTTGTTCATCTTGGTATTACGGCGTCCCTGGTACCTGGGTTTTTACCAGGGGTGTCTCCGACTTTACACGAACAGCCCGCTCCACGCTCGGCGGTGAGAGACGAAGGGAGGCCTCGCGGAGCAGCTGAGCCCAGCCTCAGCCGCTCTCGGGCCGGGGCCGGGGCCGGGCCGGGCCGGGGGAACAGCCGCCGCCCAG
>JAVKLA010000014.1:15442336-15465361 GCA_034782735.1 Sagittarius serpentarius | reverse complement strand
GGGCCGCCCTCGGGCGGCGGTGGCGGTGGGGGCCGCGCTTCCGGCTTGGGTTTCATCCCCGTGAGGTGGCCGCGGTCTGAGAAGCTCTCCGGCGGCATGCCGGTGGCGGCGGGGCGGAGGCGCCCCTTCCTCCCTGAGGCGGGACGCTTGGGCGGGGAGAGCGGGGGGGCTGGCTGCTTTCTGTCACCTGCTCTTCCCGCTCTTGGCGGTGCAGAACTCTTGGTCAGGGAGAACCTGCCGGGGTCTGGTGCGGTGCGCCTGCTGCCCCTGGTGTGGGGAGTCGCTCCTGGGGGGCGGGGGGAAGAACAGCAAGCGTCTCGCTTAAAAAATACCTGCTGGTTTTTATCTACTTAAACGCGTATGTCATTTTTATTTGGGTGTTCCACATGGCTTTCTTCATGCTTGACTTTTAAAAGTCAGACGATACAGTGCAGCCTAATATGTATGTAACGAAGCATATCATAAAGTTTTCCTTGTAAATCAGCAAAAACACTTTTCCAAGAAAACGGTGGATTTGCATAAAGACACAGGTAACATAGGTGTTTTAAATGGTCAGAACTAGGTATAGCTGGCAAGTTAGATCCACGCCCAAGAGGGTTGTTAAAGAAAACTGTTTACTGAAAATGTGAAAGCATAAGCAGTGGCAAATGGCTTTTGCACAATGCGTTTTCTGTGGGATGTCTTACACATTCTAACATTAGAGCACGTTCTAACATTAGAGCAAAGGAAGCAGAGGCATTGGATTATGAAAGGGGTCGCTTTAAATAGACCATTTCTAGGTATCTGAAGTTGTAAAGAGATTTCAAAGAGTACTGATAACACAGAATAGCTGTGTCTTGTCAGTTGTCAAATGTATTTTAACTGTTGGTTTTGCACAGTTATCTATTGTGAGAATGTACTTGGCAATGTTGCTGTAGCTATGTTTCCAGGATAACATAATAGATTCACTAGTAATTATATTTTTACTCTACAGAAGCAGATTTGGTAATGACTAGTATTTAGAAGAATAATCATTTTAAATAACTTTCATTTGAAATATTTACTGCCAAATGATCAGCCCTCAGAAACCCAGCTTCTTATGCTGTTTTGCATGACTCACTGGAGAGTAGCCTTACTGTAAGAGCATATTTTAAATGTATAGAACTTTTTTTTTTTAACTGAGAAGATAAATGAGACTGTGGATGTTAGCAGATCATATGCAATGTCTGCCTGCTCAGAGGCAGCAGGAAGAAGACAAGATCAGCTCTACAAATTTCTGATTTTCTTCTTGTATACGAAGACGTGTAGATGACTTTTGTCAGACAGTGCTGATCAGGCTATGCTCGTATGCTTCGCTGCATGTGCCCCTTCTAAAGTCTTCCTCTAAGAATAATAGCAGATAAAGCTTGGAGAGGCTATACCACTTCTCTGCCGGTTAATTAAATGTACCCAAGACTGTTTTCTGGTCCTGAAGCCAGCTGGCACGGAGTAGCCCTTGTCAGCACTGTTAAACTCTCCTGCCTTCCAGAATGGGATAGCTGCATACAGGCTACTGGTTGGGACTGGTTCCTGGCCTGCATTAAATCTGAAGTCGTGCCCCAGAATTGCCTGGGAGAGCTGTAGCTGGCCTTGGTTAGGAGGATGTTGTGCCAGTCTGTAGCAGTTCAGCGGTCTGCGTGGCTGAGTGAGTTCCATTGCCTGGGAATGGTTCCTGGCATTGCTTGATTTACTAGTGCGGACAGTCTGTCAGTAACACTGTAAGTAGCCTCTCTTAACTCCGTGCTCAATCATAGTGATCTAATTTCCCTGCATTGAGGATCTCTGGCACTATAAAATGCTGCTTTTCATAGTCAGCTGCTTAGAATTGCCAGGGCTGCTTTCTTCTCTACTTCTGCAGGTGGGTGAAGAGGGAGTAGGTGAAGGCTTGGTGGCTTTCCCACTTGCCAGTAAGGGAGGGGTAAACAGGATCAGGGAAAGGCTTACATGACTTGTCCTGCTTGTCTGGGAATGTACTCCCAGAGCAATGCACGGCCAGAAGCCATCCTGAGGGCTAGCTGTGAACCTGTCCATAGCCTGCGTTCCCATGCTGTTTTGCTGCTTTCCTAATTATTTTGCTACAAGTAGCAAGTTGGGCAGAGCAAGTTGTTTCGGGTTTGGGTTTTTTGGTTTTTTTTTTTTTTAATCCTCTGAAGATTATTTACTTCTAGATGCCTGGAGAGATTACTAGCCTGTTAAAATTATTAGACGTTTAAAATAAATCATTGTGGACTGTTGCCATGCTTGCTGTCTTTTTTGCCACTGAAATTATGAACAAAGCCTGTGTACTTCATAATGTTTCTGTAGGTGCATGTTTTAGTTCACATTTTTGCAGTATCTGACTGGTCGGTTCAATAATGAAACTATGTGTGTGCATTGTATTTTATGCTGTGCTTGCTTTTTGAGTATCGATATGTGTAGTTAATCTCACATAGTAGTCTAATAAACAAATTTCAAAGCCATTCTGACGGAATTGTTACAAATGAGGAAAGTGAGGCAAGAAGAAGTGTAACTGTTTGTCTAAGGAATCCTACTTGTGGGATCCAGAAGTAGAATCTCAGATTGAAAATTGATCTGTTAGGTCGCACTGCCTCTCATAGACATAAAATACTTTAATAGAACGGTGTATTGTTTTTCCTCTATATTTGCTGGCAGCCGTTATTTTGCTAACCTAACTAGCAGCACAATTTGAACTTAAATAGGAAAATTGTTTAGTGACCTCATTTCCAGTTGAAGATAATGCTTAGATACTTACCTAAACCTTACCTATGTGGTGGGACTTGGCAAATGCTTTAAAGTACTTTCCCAAACAGGCAGCTTGTCTCAGTGAAATTCCAGTTGATTTCATTTGAGTGAAACCTCATAAAATACAAATCTTAACATTGAGACATTTCAACATGTACTTTAGGAGAAAGGTGAGCTATCCTTTTCTTCTGCCTCTGTGTAAAAGCACTGATTCAGTAAGGTGTATTTACGCTTAGGCACATGTTGAAGCGTTTGAGGCATCCTGCTGGTTCGAACGGCACTTAGAGAAATCTCTTGCGTAACTGTAACCTAATTTACTTCAATCTAGATGTATATTATGCACAAGTTGTGTTTAAAAGAATATTGTTAAGACCACATAAGCACAGAAGTGTTTGGAAATTTAAAGCTTTGAAGCGGTGATGATGCGGCGTTTGGGAGCTGTGCTTTATACTGTCTAGAATCCGATTTTTTTCCGAGCATTTAGCACCTCAAATTGGGCAACCAAAATTAGTGGATGGTTATGATTTTTGCATCTCTTCCTTGATTTTCTCCTTGGAGTTGCTAAAGCAAGGTTTGAATTCTGTTGATTAAATATGACATAGCGGCACACAGTAATTGTGGAGAAAGCAGGGTTTTGAACAGTTGTTCATCTTGGTGATCACTGTGCCTTCTAAAGGAAGCTGGATTCTGTGTCGATAAGTAGTATTTAGTCATGTAGTTAAAGCCTGTCATAGTGTTTAATTACAGTTCTATAACTGCTACTTCTCAAGTCTTCAGAGCTTGACTTTCAAACCTTAATAGCATTCATTTTTTTAACATAGTTTTTGGCTGTGTAATTTTCCTGCTGCTTTTTTTTAATCCCTAAAACAAATGGAAGCAAAAGGACTATTTTTTTCTCTGATATCTTTGATCACTTCTTATGTCCTTAGCAGAGTTAGAACCTCTAAATGCCAGTTCAGGCTGTAAATGTCCGAGCTGTAGCAGAAGGTCGTGATCCATACGTGGATTGACAATGAAGGTAAATAACATGCTTTATACATGGATTATGAAATGACCCACATTACCTCATAATTTTTGTATAATATAATATAGCTGACTTAAGGAGGATGGTGAAACTGTGAGGCTTTGTTTCCATTCTGTTGTCCATAGGACAATGCTGTCTGGTGACTTCACTGTTGTTTTCCCTGCGATATTTTACTGACCTGTTTCTTCTGGGCCATCTTGTTGCCCAGCTGCTTCCTGCGTTTTTCTGCCAGATCCTTCTCTTGGTTGATTTAATATATAATTTCTAGTTGCTAGTCACTTTAGTTGGCCAGTTAGAATATTTTATCCTAATCGAGTCTGCAGCCTTCTAGTTGCATGAGTCAGGTCAGCTAGCCAAGAAGATCAGGTCAAGAAAGCAGACGGGAAACAGGCCTTCAGATCCAGCACTCAGGTTTAACAGGCTGTGGTGAAGGAATAATCTCTGTTGTAGCCTAAGTGGGCTGAGGCTGGAGCATAGAACTGTAGAACAACTGAGATTGGAAGAGACCTCAGGAGGTCACGCGAGCCGCCATTCTGCTCAGTGCTGAGCCAGATTGAAAGTTAGATGAGATTGCTCAGGATCATGTCCACTTGAGTTTTGAATATTCCTAAGGATGGAGATTCTGCAGCCTCTGTGAGTAACACATTGTTTGACTACTCACTGTAAATATTTTTTTTTTCCTAAGGCCTAATTGAAGTTTCCCATACTGTAGTGTGTGTGCATTGTCCCTCGTCCTTTGCTGTGAACCTCCAAGAAGAATCTGGTTCTTGTGCTCATTAAAAACAAAAGATTTTTTTCACATGCTTAATAACACACTTTCTGTCAGGAATATATATAACTTTTGCCAAACACATACAAAACAATCTTCTTCCAGCCAGTCTTACTCAATAGCATGCTGATCAAATAGTTGAATTACTTTTTTTTCTTTATGTGGGCAAAATGAAAATCTTTTGCTAGCCTTGCTTTCTGAAACAGACGAGATGTTTGACATTTCTCCTTTCTTTCTCCCACATGATCATGCATTGTATTTTCCAGCAGGTGCCTGCCTCATTATGTGCAGTGAATGGATGCTGGTGGTTTAGGAGGTAAATCTAAGTCTTCAATTTGAGCTTCTTGAAGCTAGCTACCTTGTCCCTTGATTTTTTTCAACCTCATTAGGTGTATGGACCCCTGCGTAGCAAATTTAAACGCACTGACAATAGGCTACCTTTCAGGGATCTGTTAGAAGTACACTGGTGACACTGTGGTAGTCTCAACTAGCCTTCCAGGCACAGTCAATGGAGAAAAATAAGCTTATCCAGAGAGTGGTTTATCCCACTTATGGCTGAATTACTTGCTCAGTGTCTCTCTGCTTTGTATCATGAGAGTCTCGATGGCTCTTTTAGCCTTGCTATCCAGCTTTTAGGGCAGCTACGTTTAGGCAAGGTTAATCCTTAGTGAGCGCCTTTGCAGTCCTTTTATTTTTTTTGTCATTATTCACTATATGGTCACATGCCTTATTTACAACCCATTCTGAATGCTTAATAGTTAACTTTAATGTGTGTTTCTTCTGTGGTGGTGTTCATCCCTATAATATCTCAGTTCCCCAGGAACATTGAATTAGCTTGCACAAGATAGTGAGGTAATGAAGATATCTTCTCATTTTAAAAACAGGAGAAGGGAAAAAAAGCGATAGAAAAAAGTTCACAAACGAGGTGTTCAGTTTGGGTTGCTTTGAGCACAAGGGGAAGACTTTGCAACAAAGCAGGAGAAAAAAATGTTTATTTTTAACACAAATTGTGAAATAATAATTCTCTCTTTCTAAAGCTGTCTTAGAACTTCAACACCTGATACTACTTAGAAGTGGTTATTGCTACAAGTTTTCTGCATCAGTAGTGTAATTCACAAAATTATCCCTTTCAAAGGATTGTATGAGGTTCATTGTGTATAATGATGGGAAAGAGAGTACGATATCTTGTGAAAAATAGAGGTGACTTTTTTTTTTTGTCAAAGACTTGAAAAGTAATTTGAAAACACATGATATTATATGTTGATTAAATTCTTATCTTTGGTAGATAATACTCCAACAAGCCTTTTATTACTTGATCATTTTGATTTAGACTCTTCTGTCAGTTGTCACTTCTAATTTTCTTTAGACATTTCTCTGGAGTCTTACATGATATTTGTGGATGTGTTTAGAAATAACATGCATATAATGTATTCATGATATTTTGATTCTTGTATCACTAACTATATGTGTATATGTTTTTGCATATATAAACTCCAAAGTGCAGATAATGATTTCAAATTGTATTGGTATCCAGATTTCCTGTGCTTTGTCTTACTACCAAAATGATGTTAAGAAACAAAGTAAAAACATCTCCAAACCAAAGTCCAAACTTACCACATCTAGCCAAAGACATGCTGTGAAATATTGAAGGAATATGTGTGTTAGGTTTGCACTTCTGTTCTTTCAGAAATGCGTACATGCACACTGGTACCCCAGACCTTTGTATGCTTGTATTGAGTACTCTGGAAAAACTTGTGTGTGGCCTGGAGAGGAGCTACCTGTTTATTTTTGGAGCAAAATCAACTGAGTAGCCATGGGGCCTCCCACCTCTTGCCTTATTTCTGGTTTGAAGGGTTCATGAGTTGCTAGAGCTGAGAATTTAATTCCATCCTTCACACTACTGAATTCATTCAGCATGTCTGCTCAGTCTCCAAGTGTGTCATTCATGATAAGGAGGTGACATTTGAAAGAAATTTGGCAATATTTAATACTGACTCATAAAGGCATGTTCAGAGTATTTATAACAGTGAGAGGTTGTACTATGCCTTACTGGTATATTGAGACGTCTGCATCTGCCATAAGACATTTCCATTGCATTTATTATGAGGACATGGATGAGACTGAGTGCATTTTTTGACTGAAGTTGAATCTTTTTCCCTCCCCATGCCCTTCATTTTGATAAGGGAAGAAGGCAAGTTCCGACTGCATTCATCTTTTCTGGCAATACCAAATCAAAGCATGGAATCTCAGGTAATAGCACTTCTGCTGTTAAACTGCTAGAACCAAATGAACTGGATTAAATGTGTGTTTTCAAGGCTACCACAAATGATAGACTTGAAAAAGTGTCTCCACAGTACGCTGGCAATATGGTGATACACTTCGAGGTATTATCAGCAAGGCTGAAAATGTAATAGCCCCTGTATATTCTCTCTGGTTTCCCCACTGTTTTTGAAGTCTATCTCTTTTCCTGGGTATGCAGCTATTTGAATAATTAATCAGATTCTTCATTTCTTGATGCCAACATAAATTAATACGAATTAGGCATTGGCTTAGGGATTGACCAATCACTTTGGTGGGCTTCCAAGACTTCACCCTTCTAAAATAATGAGGAAGATGAAGTATCTCAATTCCATTATGGTGTTTCTTGGGCTCCTGGCAAGGTCCAGAGCACACTGAGGATCCCAGTATCCTGACTCCAGGAAGCTGGGGCCTGGTGAATCACTCCTGGGGTAGGCTGGTGTCAGCTGTTGACAGGGCAATTTCTGCAGTTTTCTGAAACTACAGAATTGTGGAATGCACCTGTTGAGCATTATGCAGCTCTTATATAGAAGCATACATCTGAGTCAGTTGTTCAGGCGGTACAGATCTATGCAGACCAATGTAGGATACATGAGGTGCGGAGTTCATATACAGTACTGTTAAGAAAGAAAATTAAAATAGGTATCTGAAATAGTTTAGATGAATTTGCTTTCCAGAAATGCATGTTCTGTCTGACTGCTGAGTAAGCTCATGGGATTACCTCAAAGCTATGTTGAAATTAGGTGAGCTCAGTCTCAGCCCTAGTAGGAAGAAAATACGTGTGTGTGTAAAAACAGATGCTAATAAGGAAGCAGACTTCTTTAAGGTCTTAAGTTGGGGCTTCATATCGATGAGCACTTTCTAAAGTTGCCAGACATTGCCAAAAGGTCTGCCCAGGTCACTACTCAGCCAATCTGGAGACTGCAACACCATTGTGTTCTAAGTATTTCAAAGAGCTGTTGTCTACATTGCGAAAAAGATTAAACTCATTCTTTGAAAATGTTTTCCAAAATATATGTGATCAACTCTTGTATCAGATGATTAACAGCCTGTTTCCTGACAGCTTGCTGTGGTCACTCATATAAGATACATATGATGAAACATGTAAGTGATTTTTAGACTAGTATTTGTGAATTTGACCCATTTCTTCCCTCACCTGGGAGAAAAGACACGAAGAACTGTCACTGCTTCTGTCTGATACAGTCAGCCTGCTACTTTACTGGAATCAACCACCACCAAAGCGTCTGAGAAATATTGGTTGTAGTCAACAGTCAGGTGGGACTTGTTTGAGGGAAGCATCAGGTGTCTAGAGTAACTGCTACTGTATTAAGTACTTCCTTAGAGGGTTGCTGCCAATGAATAGCAGTGAGAAACAGCACTCCTCTCCTGAGGAGAATCCTAATTTATGAAAGCTCAAATCTCTCTTCAATTGCTGTCAGCAGGTCAGGCAATATGGACTTGTATGCCACCACCGTACAGTAGAGTAAGGCAAAGCTGTGGAGGTTTATCACTGAAATGGTTCGCTGCGTGGCAAAATGATTGTGTGGATTAAAGACTGGCTTGTTGTTGATGGATCTTTGAGAAGCAGGCAATGAGGAGGTGGTTCTACTCTACGTAACTGCTTAATTTGCCTGTTAGATAAGAACTTAATTTCCTTTTGCCAGGTTGGACTTGCCAAATTTATGCAAAGTAGTGTATGGTTAAGATTCATTCTCCCATTTTAAGTTGTATCCATTCATCCTGGTGGTAGAAGGCCTGATGTTACCCAGTTTCATCTTAGCTTGAGTATGGCATTGGGGAATTACTAGCTACCCTCCAGTCTTTGAACTGGCTTTCCTGAATATTTTGAATTTGCGATTTTTATGCTCTTAACAATGTTTAAATGTTGCTGTTGGGGACTGGATTTTTATATTAGTTTGTACAGGTGATATTTATAGTTTTAGATGCAAAAGCCTGAAGAGTAAGTATTTTTAAGACGAGTGGTTCTACTTTGTAATGTGATTAACTTTCACCGGGTGTTTTTGGCTGCCATTAATAGCATTGCATCCCAGGTCTTTCCAATTACTTCTCTTAGAAAAGTCTTAAGAGAACATGTCGACCTTGTACAGTTTTGAAGGCTCCTTCAGCTGGGCGTGATGGAACAAAGACGAAAGAAATGTTTTCATTTCTGAAACGCTTGGTGGACGATAATATACAAGATCTCATCAGAGCCAGGACTTCTTCAGCTTTGTTTAGGACTGCAGTGTCAGGAAAGAGATGCTGGTTTAACACCTAGAAGTTGAAAGACTGTGTGCCATTCTCGGTATGCGAATCACTTACTCAAGCTAGAGCAGGGAGAGTCTGTGTGTGTGTGTGTGTGTTAAGAACATTATTGCCTTTCCAGATTCATTTATATGCTCAGTAATCATGATGACTGTATGCTGTTTAAAATATAAATGTTTTTGAGTCTGTTTCCGGTGTACAGGAGGATATGGTTTGGGAATTTAGCTTTCTGCAGCCAGATGGATTTTAGCGTTGCTAAGGAAACAGACTATAAATGAAGTGGCAGCTGAGTGTCCCTAGAACATCAGACTGGTTGAAGCTGGTATTTTAAACTCATTTAGGTGGGTAGGTAAATTGATGATGGGATGAGAAGTTGATTTCCTGTATTTTACGGTTCGTTAATTTTCATTGCTTTGTTAGTATTTACAAAAGGTACCTGAACTTCCCACTCAGACCACCTGGTGTGTGGATCACTGAACAAAAATTTGCTGTTAAAATTAGAAAATGGACAAAAGCTGTAGAGTAAAACAGATCCTAAAATAATCATTAAAACTACTGCTCAGTAGATAGATAACTGTGTAACAAAGACTTGGCAGGAGCCCTACTGAAAAACAGGGACTAGGAAGTAAGCTGAGATTCTTCAAAGTACATGGGAAAGAATAGAGCTACTATGGACCTGGTGAAGTTACAGATTTTGAACTTCATGTATAAGCTGTTTAACATCTGTATTATACCTATTTGATTTACGTACTTGAAGTTGCTGAGATTAAGTGAGTTGAATTGTGTTTTTGATAGTTGCTGTGCCCAAGAAGAGACCTTGGCTCTTTTTTCTAATGCTTTTGCTGAAAATGTGTCAGGTTTCCAAACCAGGGTTATTGACTGATACAGCAGGATTATTTTTTTTTCAGGGCAAGCATAGCTGAGCCATTCTAGCTAAGCATGTGGGTATAGGGATAAAGACTTAAGTAAGCTGAGCCCAGAGGACAGACAGCAATCACTGCTGTTGGTAAGATGGACTGACTGGACAAGGGGAAGGCAGGAAGAGTTCTGAATAGCCTGAAATACCTGCAGACCTCAGACTTTTGAAAGTGTATAGACAGGATGCGCATCCTCTTCCTCCCACTTACCAAGGTCTCCAACTTAAGAGGTAAAGTAACATACTTATTTCTCATTGCTTGCTTTACTTTTAAGTACCCTGTGTTCTTGCAGTTAAAGACCCTTCTTTGCAGCTTGACGGGCTTGGAAACTGAAATACTAGAGAAGGTGATGGTATCCATGTTCTCATCCTTGTGTAAGTTGTGGTTTAAGATAAAAGGAATGACTAGACTGTATCTAGATAATATATATGTAGAATTGTACCCACTTCCAAAAGAACCTGGTGATAGCAGATAGATGGATAGTGAAGGGTGACACAAAAACGTAACGCGAGAGCGTTATAAATGCATGCAAGGATGTAAATTCAAACATATGGGCAAGTGGTTATAACTTTATTCAGACATATTTATGGGGCATATCTACTCAAAATGAGACTGACATGGACTGAATATGCATGAGCTTCACAGGCTATATTTGCTTAAGAAGAAAAGGAATAAAAGTGGACTGGGAGGAGAAGAGGCAATGGTTGAATCTGTAGAGCTTCAGAAACTTCGCTGTTTCTGTAATAAAAAGGAGATCTGGAAAGGTCTTTGTAAGACTGAAAATGGTAAGAACTTGCCAAGCAAATATAGTTTGTGAGCTAAACATGAAATGGAAGGCTGAGGAAGGATTTAAAGTTATATACAGGTGGTCGGTAGAATTGCCTTTCTGTGTTTTCTGAATTGAAATGAAACTTTTCAATAAAACACATTCTGGAAAATGAGTCACTGTTCCAGCAGTGTTAAACCTCTTCAACATGCAGTGTTTAAACTGTTATTTAGAGTACACTGGAGAGAACTGTGTCTGGTCTTTTCAGCCAGGTAGGCAACAGAGGTCATTGTGGAGGTGGCGTTAAGTGCACTATAACTTTTCCCTCCATGTTTGTCATATGACTGGATTTATTGCATTGATGTGAGGGAGTACTAGCAGTCTACCTATGGATCAGGATCTGCTGCTGTCTTATCACTGAAAACAGTAGCCAGGAGCAGGCTACAGCTGTCACAGCATGTAAATGATGACTTTTCCTCTTTAATTGCCCCTTTGCTGAGGGACTTTAGGATAAATTGTTGTGGTGGCTGTTTGCTCCCTGAAGGATGCCTTGCATCTTTCCTGAAACTCTTTCTCATCTTCTGACAAACTGTGTGCCCATTGTGTGGTGGAAGGAACTGTAGGACCCATGAGAAAGCTGGCAACAAAGAGCATGCTGTGCATCAAATTAACTGTTGCTGCACAGTGCCCATAGGAAAGAGATAGTAGGAAGAAGACTGAGCCAGATGAAAATGTTCTGAAGGATTAATTGTGGCTCTTGGACTGTTGGTTGAACCTGGATGAGAAATATTTTGAGGGAACTAAAGTAAATGTACTATAGGCAAGTGTGCTGGAACAAGTCTTGTTAAAGTGAATTTTTTTATGTAAACAAAATAATTTTGTATAAACAATTTTGGCTTTTATTGGAGAGATCTTGTAGAAATATGTTAAATTCAACAAGATTTTTGATGCAAAAAGCAATAATGATTTTATAGGCAAAAAATTCTATAGAAGTTATTTTCAACAGCTTTGTGAGTGTAAAGGAGCTGCTACCAGAAGCTTGACTATTACACCTGGAGTAGGAAAGTGGTTTTGATAGAAATAAAGAGAAAATAATCAGACAGACAAAAATACTTAACTTTAAATCAATCCCAGAGAAAGGCAGAAAAATTGTATTTTTATTGACAGTCATGATACCTTCTGTAGTATCCTGATACAGAATCCTTTAAAAAGACCTGCAAACTTCCCCCAGTAGTTTAAAATCTTCTTTTTTCCTTTTCTTTTTTTCCCATCCTAGAAATACAGGAGAAGCATCACTTCTGATTTTTTTATGTATTCTTTTTGATGTCTTGTACTGAATAATGTTAATTTCAACATTAACGATATTTTAGGGTTTATAAAGAGTTTTATAGAGAACACAGAGGCAAGTGTTTCATTTTCTGATCTCTTATGGTGGATGTCATTACACTTGTTTTCCTATAATCTTGCCCATAACTTTGAGTGTTACTAACTTTTGTGTGTTTCAGTGTTTTAAAAAATCGATACAAGTCTCTTGGTCTGAATTTTTCAGTGGTTGCTGAGTAGTTGCAATCAAATTAGAAATTGCATGTTCTGTTTATTAGTCTATTTAGAGTTATCCTGTATGCAAGATGATAAATTCCATACAGTATTTTCTCAGAATCAGTTTCATATTGAAATTGAGACCAAACGATCTTCTCTGTAACTGAAGAAATACTTCGATATTATTTACAAAATGAGTGAATTGACCATACTTAAACAGCTTTCAGTTAAGTAGGGAAATATGAACTAGAGCTACTGAAGTAGAAGACAGCATGAGTTAATGGGTGGCTTCTTCCTGGTAAGGTAATGCTGTTCTTTGGGGTTTTTTTGGATTGGTGTTTTTTTTGTTTTTGGGGTGTTGTGTTTTTTTTCCCCATGGGGTGGGGCATTTTTTTGTGTTTTTTGTTGATGTTTGTTTGTAGGTGTGAAGATCCTTCACTTTTATTACTGTGGGAGCTTTTCCATGGAAATAAGCCTTTCTTAAATACGACGTTTTTGAACTGGGAACTGCTGTAACTCTATCCATGTGAGACATTTGATTTGGCCTACTGTTTGTTTAACGGTTCCCAAGTAGCACTAAACCACTGAGTAGTGCAAAATCCCTTCAATTAACTATCAAGTTATTTGTAATGGAATTATAAGGTGCTTAAAAAGATTGTTCCTACAAAGGATTTGAATCCTTCAGTTGATGCACTGATTTGTTTGCTTTGCATTGTTATAAAAAAAGAAATGGAAAAAATTGAAATAGTGATCTCTTATATTACATTAAAACAAGTGTGCTTTAAAAATCACCAGATTCTCATTTAAATATTTTTGGTTTGTAAATTGAATCAATTTTTTAATCTGTTTGTGGTGCATGTTCCAAGCCCTATCACATCTGTACAGAAATTGTTAGTGCCTGTTTTGCATAGGATCTGAAGGTCTGTAATGTGTCATCTCACCCTGAGAGTTGTCCAAATGGGAACTCTCAGTTTAACTGTCTTTTTAAATCTCTAGTATGAATAGATTTCTAACTAGGATTGTTTCTCAGAAACAATTGCTATCTTGAAAGTGTTATTCCAGTTGGCTGGCAGGAGACAAAAATAATTCAAAACAATAGATATTAAATAATAAATATTAAATATTAAAACAATTAGATGATGTGGGTAACATTAAGAAGTTGTTAGTTTATTTAGTCTCTGTTTCTATGTTATGAAAAGTAAGTTACTAATGTAACATGTACCTGATTTTTAATAGACTAATTTAGACTAACAACAAAGTATAGGGTAAATCAGGGGGAAAAAATCAAAGGAACACAAACAAGTGTTAGAATATTTTATTGCACTAAGCATTTTATGTTTGTTTTTGGCTTAATAGAGTTGCTAATAAGTATTGAAAATATACACACATATACACACACATGCATATGTGTGTATGTGTGTAAGAAGAAAAGTGTATAATAGAAATACATAAATATGCATATAAACTAAATCTATGTTTACTTCTTGGCTAAATCTTGCACTTGCAGCCTTTAAGTACTCTTGGAGCAGGATGCTGCAAGCAGCAGCATTTCTGTTGCTGAAATACAATCACCTCATTTAACTTACTACCAGCACCTCTTCTCTGTGAACCAAGTGCCAAGAAGTAAGATCCATAACATCTGTGTTACAGCAGCAAGGCTTTTGGGCAGCTGCAGAATTTGGCTGTAGCATGAGCTGAATCCCTGTGGCAAAAGCAGTATCAAGGCTGATTGCTTTGCTCTGGGAACTAAACCAAATCCCAGGAATCTATTGTGGGCAGCCCGCTGTGTGGAAAGAGTACAAATTCGGTCATTCTAATCACTTTTCCATTAGCATCCCTGCATCTTTTTATAAAAAGATGAATATTTGTTAAAATCAATTTTGATTGAAAAAGCAGGTATGTTTTTGTGGGAGAGACAGCTGAATAAATTCCGTCAGTATAGAATGCTGTTGATGATGGGGTTACCATTTTTATAAGATTAATTTTGTAAGCCCTTGCATTTTGGTAGAAGATAGTGTGCTAACGGCTGTTGTCAAAGCTACTGATGAATAAGAAAATCCGTCTTCCCCTGTTTTTAGCACAAAGCAGTGCAGTAGTGTTTGTCAGGTGTACTGGGGCACTACAAAGGAGGTAAGAGTGATGTAATACAAGGAGTCCTTAGATCTTTACCATATGGTATATGAAGGTGAAACATCTTCACAGAACTCAGTCTTCCGTTCAGAGAACATACTGGAGAAGTTGATGTAGTTGGAAAGCCAAAATAGCCTTAGGACAGCTCTGTTAAAGCTTTCTGACTTGAAGCAGGCTTTTTTACTTGCCTGTTATCTTCTGATAGACTGGCTTTTTGGTGAAGAAAGGAAGCTTTTGGTATTTCAGTTTATTTTTGCCCATTGTTTGACTTAATATTCCAAGATGATGTTAAGCAAACTTGCAAAAAAATGGCCATGGACTAGGTGTAACTAGATGTAGAGAGCTGTCGGTAAAGTATATAACAAAAGTTATGACTCATTTGAAAAGTGATGGTATGATAAAAACATTTAATAATATTTTTGACACCTCTAGCCTGTTGCCAAGTCTTTAACATAATCTGAATGCTAATAGGAAACATTTTTAAGTTTAATGGTGTTTAAGATCTGTGAATAGTTCTGCTATTTCAGTTCTTTGGAAATGACAGTTCCTGGTTTGGGGAATTGAAATAGACCTAGTAAGATGCAAATTCCTCCAAGATCATCAGTAATTACAAGTTTTGCAATGTTCTCACTTACGGCAAAGCAATCTTGAATATAAATACCTCTTAGTATATGGAAGCCAAATCTAGATCTTATGCCTTGATCCGTGTACCTCAAAATCTTACAGCTTCAGGCCAGAAATGTGTAGCTTTTAGATTTGCTTGCCAGGGTCTGCTTTAGTCCAGATCAGTCCTTCTGCTTCAGGATGGAGGAGCTGGGTTCAGGAATGAGTGAATGAGGAAGAGGTCAGGACTACCCTTTCAGTAGCTCTGCCAGCTCTAAATGTTGATATCATCAAGGCTGTAATTCCACAAGTAGAGCTCTTTGCAGGTACAGGAATACTTGCATTCAAATTTCATTGCAGGATCCTGAAGGGTCACAGAGCTTTTCCCCTCTGCTCTTACAAAAGAGCCTGACTAATCATTTATGATGGGGGGATGGGAAGGAATGTAGTTTGGAAACAGTGTTAACCCCTGATTGCCAACAGAAAACTACCCAAAGCAATCTTACCCACTTAAGAGCAAGCTCTGCAAGGTACTCAAATTTAGTAAAATTTTCCAGATTTACTTTGAAAAAATACTTTTATTTTTTTTTCCTTCTTGAAAGTTCTTCCACTTCGAGCCTCCTAGTTTCTTGTGGTTTTTGGGATGCTTTTCTAAATTGATTTTAAAGATACTTTTAATGAAAGTTGGAAATACTTTCTATAAACACTTAAGTAGAGAGAAGAAATGGTTCTTATGTCAGACAATGTGCTCATCTTTTGGGAAGATCTGACAGCTTGTTGCTGTATTTCATCTGTCCAAGTTCCTGGCAGTCTTCTGCCTGCTTGCAAACCTATTCCCTTCTTTGACACTTCAGAAAGTCTAAGAGGGAAGATTAACAGTTTATAGTACTTATCTCACTAAAGAGGGAAGAAACCAAGTGGTGAAAGTCTATAATAATCTAATGGCTATATTTCATTTTTTATACATACTAAATCTGAGACTTGTGTTTTTCCTTACCACCTTGTTCTGTGGAATAAAAGTAAAGATCAAATTTTTGTGCTAATGGAAAACAATTTGTATTAATAGATTATCAGAAAGATCTTTCAGACACTGACTTCCATCATGGCTAGATAATGAGTTTGTTCTGCAGAAGGCAGATTTCTCAGCAGGTGCCAGTCTGGCAAATCAGGCCTTATGTTTTGAGTGTTTGAAGTCCGTGTTAAGTTGGTTGCACATACAGAAACTCAGCACTCGAGTGGTTGGAGGAACCAGGAGATTTTGAGTTGTCTTAAAGTACAGTTTGTTTTTATTGCTTCCCTTGTAGAAGGTCATTGTAAACTCATTGGCTGGTTTGTCCCCCACCCCTGTGTACAGCATTTATTTAGAAACTTGCTCCTGAAGGATCCTGACATTTTTTGCTCCAGTGTGGAGGTTATTTACAGATGTTCCAAAAGCTGCTTCTGACAGAAATTAAAAATTGTGTAGCCTTTTAAAAACTAGCATGTGAAAGTGTCTGTGTCCCGTGTCTTTGTTCTTTTGATTTTTATATATAAACAACATTTATAAATAAATCAGGTCACTGGGATCTTTTAGTGTGACATAAACGCAGCTTTCAAGGCTCACTGAAATTTTCTGGCTTCCTTCTGAGAGTATATGGAAAAGCTACGTTGAAAATTGATGTTCTCAGTTAACAAGAGGTATGTCATAGTGGAATATGCAGCTTTTTAGCTGTGTTAGGCCTAGTTTACAGAAATAATACTAACTACTTGAGGCATAATGCCATTGTGCTGATGATTGATTGGTATGATAGCATGTAAAGGAAATGCTGAGATTCTGTATTGAAACTTTCATGGTTTATTCTTCACTCCAGACCTGCTTTCTTGCCCTTGTTTTTTTGATACTATTACGTTGATATCTTTACCATTTGGGGAAAATTTATTTAGCTTCTTTATGATGTTCAGTAGCATCCTGTGGATTTAAATGACTTCTTTTCTGACAGGCTTTGGGGGTCTCAAGATCAGGATCCTGATGTTTAAGGCTAAGCATGTATTTTAATAGATCCAATAAGACTTATGGCAGCTAAGTGCTATGTGCTTGTTTACAAATTAAATAACTGCATCTGAATGAGATGTAAACCAACATGTTACTCCAGTCCTGGCAAATGTAAGCATTAAATGGTGAAATTCTTATGCTCCACAGGTGAGATAGCTGAGGATCTCTTTGGCTTGATGAAACTTAGGTGCCTTAGTCCTGCCTAAGGTCTGTACTTTCTGCAAGAAAGGGGCATGTGATCTGCCTTTTGTCAGGAGGCACGGTGTATTCTACGTCTCCCAATAAAAATAAAGTTCTGTTACAGGAAAAACTTTTGCTATTCTGATCTTGGCCTGCCTTGAGTGTAAATATGTGACCAACTTTTTCTTTTTTTTTTTTTTTTTTTTGGACAGGTTATTTGGAAAGGGAATGCTTTGCTGATCAGAATAGTACAAGATGACTTATGATTCCTGCTTTTCATGGGAGCCTGTCTGGATTGGTATGCCTTTTTTTTTTAATTATTTTTTTTTTTTTTTAATTTGTTAAGCTGATATGTAGTGATTGCATGTATAATCCAAAGGTCCACTTAAAATTTGGGAAGCCGAGCATTTAGGGAGCTTCCAACTTGTTAGTTGTATGTTAATAACTAAGCGGAGACTATGAGTTAAAAGAGTGTGTCTTCAGTAATATTTTCAATGTTTACTGTTCTTGGTACTACAGTATTCAGTTAGCTCTTCAACATGAATATGGTGAATATGACCATTGAACTAGTGGGAAAGTTAGAAGTCAGGGGCAATACTGTGAGAGTAATAGAAATGAACCTGGAACTGCGTAAGTCTTTTCACATGATCTACAAATTAAGAACATGATTTTTCCCAAGAGCTAAGAAAATAGAATTATTCTTTACATTTTGCATATTTGTGATTGAGGATAGTAATAATGATTCCCATGGCTGACATTTCTTGGCAGTTAATGGCTCTCTGAATTAGGACATAAAGAAATATCCTCAAGAGGGCAGTTAGTTGTACTTAATGACCCAAAGCTGAAGGGGCTGTTTCGCACAATACTTTCCTATGAAAATTGCCACAGTAGTGTTTGTAGAGTGGAAAAAAAGGAAAATTTCCTAAATTAAACTAATGCCTCTTGTGAATAGTTTTATGGGTCATCTGCTCATGCAGTCTAGTTGATTAGTTTCAATTTAGGATATGTAAATAGGTATTAAAACTGAAAACCGCTAGTTCCTTTTAGGAGGAACAGTTAGGTAAGAAGATTGTCCCTGCTGATTTGTGCTCTGACTCATTCTTTGCACTGGCTTTAGCAGAAAGGATTCCATTGCAATATGTTCCTGCCTCTGCTTAATGGCACAGGAAACAATACTCGATTCCTACTGAGAGGGGAGTATGTCCTGGGCAACTTTGTACAATAATGGTGTGTCAGAGAATACATACTTGAGTATTTCCTATCAACACATAAATTTTCTCAAAAACAAAATAAGTCCATGGCTTTCATGTTTGTTGTTGATGACTTTATCCTTTTTCCCTACGAATATTTTTGTTTTTTAATGTTTTTTATGTTGCAAAAATGTTTTTTACCAAAGTGTACTTTCCAAATAAAACCATTGATAGTAGCTACAAAGCATGCAGAAGCTTCCCATTTGTGACCACTCAAAACATCCCCAAGAAACAGGATCACTGTACCAGGCATTGCTAACTTCAGAGTTCTGAATAAGAATGACTTCTGTGTGCTGGACCAAATCTTGGTGCTGGGCGGTACATAAAAGACGCTTACTTTTAGCGGGGTAAATTTAATAAATCATTGAACATATTGGCAGCTGTTCATAGCGTGTTCTGTTCTGCATTAAACATAACTGTTACTATGGCACTGTTATGTTCCCTGTTTTGTCTATGTTGGAGTTACTGGTTTTGACTGATGTTGGCTATAATGAAAGATACAATGTTTTATATCTGGTTGAGCATGCTATCCAGACTTTGAGCGGAAACCTTTTAGCTTCAAAAGCTTTTAAAAACAGACGCCATAGTTCTAGCAATAATTATATTTGATGAATGAAATTTGTGTGTTATTTAGCTTTAAGTGTGTACTTCATTGAAATAACTGTGTCTGTTATGTTCCATAAAAAGAAAGTTGCATATGAGTGAGAACCTTGCTTGAGAGAAAATGTGCATACCCAGTAATTTTCAGCACTGAAATGGAAAAGAAGTGATTGTGTGAAGCTTTTCTGCATCTGAAAAGAATCAGTGAGAGTACGTGTTCCAAAAGTGAGAATGCTGTGACAAAAAGGTATCTGCCTCTTGCTTGAGTACTTTGACCATCAATAAGCTTACCTATTTAAACTGTCAAAGCATGGTTGTCTTTTACAAGCTATGTGACTACCATTCAGCAATGACTCTGGCTTTGAAATTACAATATCTATCTTTCTCAAAGAGCGAGTGAGGACTGAAATGAAATTGCTGTGAAGTTACCTTATTGGTCCCTTTCAGCTTATATTTCTATCTTTACATTAATTTTGGAGAAATTGGAAGAGTAGAAAGAAGGATGCCTTACATAATTTTTGGGCAGCTGGAAGGGTAGGAAGAAGGATGGAGGTGAAGCGCATGTTTAATAATCATGTGGATGTTCATGGTAGAAGCTCTTTAAGGCGGGGGGAGGGAGAAGAAGAAAAAAAAAAAGGAAAAATTTGTGACTGCTACAGAAGGGATCCTCTTGAATTTATTGGCTGAAATGTCAATCACTTTTATGAAAGATGATAGCCAAGAAAGAGCATAACTAAGTTGCCTGCAGGTTAAGTAAGTGTAACTCCAAAACACATTTGAGCATGCAGATTCAGTATGTGATGCAAAGAGATTTCATACCTCAGAGTGATGAGCAGAGTACAGAGAAGTATGCTGCCTGGAAACCATCAGGAAGCAATGAGCACAGGAGCAACACTCAAGAGTTTCTTTCTGCCTGGGATCTAAAGCTTGCAGTCGTCTTATTAGGTTAGGTGTCTTGTTTGCAGCAGCTGATCACTGCTCACTTTTTCATCCTTCTTGAAAAGAAGATATGGCTGATGACTTATGCAACAGCCAAATGGCTAACACTCGCTTCCCACTTTAAGCACTTGGCTAGGTCCAGGCAGCAGCTTGCATGAGGTCATTCTCCTCCTCTTAACACTGTACAGAAAAGCATACAAGCTTCACACTGAGGGAAGAAAGCACAAAATAGGAAGTAGCTATTGCTTAGAGAGCTGGATGCTGAGGGAGCATACATGAGATTATTTTTCTTAGTCACTTTTCCTGGGTTTGTTAGCAATAGTCTATAGACACCTGTGAGTCCTTTGTTCTTTGCTGTATACTGGACGCTGCTGGCTTGAGAAATGCAGGGTAGCACAATCTTTTTGACTAAATTAAGGATGCAGAACACTTTTGCTCGTGTTCCCCTTGTCTGGTTCCTTCTGTTTAGAAGGACAGTTTGTGATAAAGCAGTATTTTCTAAAACTTTCATTCTTTACTTTGGAACATTTGCAGTTGTTTTTTCTCTTTAGAGCTTTTATGATACATGTTACCATCTGAGGCTCTGCTGAACTTCATACTTCAGAGTGTAAAGTTGTGTGGCATAAATATGTTTAAAGAGCTGTAAAATTAACCTAAGGGAGCAAATTCGTTGTATGTATTTAAAGTTAGTCAAGTAACTGCGTGTATGGGCTCAAAATGTCTGTATTCAAATCAGACGGCCATGTACCCTTTCCAGTCAGCAGAGGGAGATAGGCGCTTCATGAGGGCGAGTCACTTCTTCCTGACATGGACATCTGTGTAAAGATCATGTGAAATATGTCCTAAATTGCCTTCTAAATCCACAGAAGCTCTATGGCATCCACAGCATCCTGTGGCAAGTATTTTCACAATTAATTGTGGAATCATTTCCAGTTCTGGGCTCCTCAGTTCAAGAGAGACATGGACATACTGGATAGAGTCCAGTGAAGGGCTACAAAGATGATGAAGAGACTGGAGCATCTCTTCTGTGAGGAAAGGCTGAGAGAGTTGGGACTGTTCATCCTGGAGCAGAGAAGGCTCAGGGGGATCTTATCAACATATATAAATACCTGTAGGGAGAGTGCAAAGAAGCCAGGCTCTTTTCAGTGGTGCCCAGTGGCAGAACCAGAGGCGATGGGCACAAACTGAAACACTGGCGGTTCCCCCTGAACGTCAGGAAACACTTTTTTCCACTGTGAGGGTGTCTGAGCACTGGCATAGATTGTCCAGAGAGGCTGTGGAGTCTCCGTCCTTGGAAATACTGAAAAGCCATCTAGGCATGGTCCTGGGCAACTGACTCTAGGTGGCCCTACTTGAGCATGGGACTTGGACAAGATGACCTCTAGAGATCCCTTCCAACCTCAACCAGTCTGGGATTTTGTGATTCCTTTGGCTTTTCCTATTCTTATATTATGAGAGACAGCAATTATTCACTTTCCCTGTGCCACTAACAATTCTGTAGACCTCTATGATACCTTTTTTCAGTCACTTTTGAATGGAGATCAGGTGGAGCAGAACTGAACATAGTACTGAAAACAAAAGGTGCCATGGATGTGTACTGTAGCAGGTAGTGTATATAAATACACAGTGTATGTAGATCGCTCCTGCTTTTTTTCTTGGTTTCTTTGCTAACAATTCTGAACGCTTGGCTGATGTTTTCATAGAGCAGACCATCAAAACTTGAGGATCTGTTTTTCTTCTGGAGGGTAATCTGTGGTTTAACATCTGTTACTGTGCAGATAAATCTTTTTTCTCTACATGCATAGCTTTACCTCTAGCAACACTGAATTTTATCTGGCAGTCTATTAGCTTGTCATGAGCTAATAACTGTCATGAGATCCCTCTGTACCTCTTTATAGCTGACCTTTGTTTTTAATAAATTGCTCTGAAAAATAGTTTATGTTCATCATCAGCAAATGTTGTGGTTTCACATTTCTCTCTTCTCCACTATAGGTTGAAGAGCTTGAACCCCAGTATAGATTTTATTTGTAGGATCATTCTGGTGACCTTTTTCAGCTGCAAAACTAACTGTTCCTTCTTTTGTTTCCTATTTTAAACTGATTATTGTCTGTGAGAGGGCTTTACATTTATCTAATGGCAGATTAATTTCTTTTAGAGCTTTGGTGGGAGAGATCTTGTCAAAACCAATCAGACATGCAAAAGTTACTTTTGCTGGCTTTTTGCTTATAGAGCTCTAAAAGATACTGCCCTGGGGATCTAATTTTCTGTACTCTATGATTTTAAATCCAGAATTATTTGTTAAATTTATGCTCTTTTGCAGGCCCTGCAGAATGCTACAGCTTCCTTCCCTCTTCACTGTTCTTGGCTTGTGGAGTCATAAACCTCGGTGGAACTTTGGGTGAGATATTCATGTTTGTTGCTAAAATCCTTGCTTATTTATTATGTAAAGCTGTGTTAACCTTTCTGATGTTGGTTACAGATATTATTCTAACAAATATGTTAAGGCTAGTAAAGGAAAGGTTTATAAAGACCAAAGAAAGAAGAGTTTTGGCTACTATATATGCTTTAGCCTGTAATTAACATTGAGGCTTTCTCTAGAAGAGTTACTGTAAAATAAAAATGGAAGGGAGAGAATGGAGAGAGAAAAGGAAAATCTACAATAAAGTTAACAGAATTTGGCATTTTTGCAAAACGTCAGCGTTCATAGCTTAGTATACTCTTGCTAAGTTTAACAATCTTTGAAATATA
Organism: Sagittarius serpentarius; assembly: GCA_034782735.1. Classification (NCBI taxonomy): domain Eukaryota; kingdom Metazoa; phylum Chordata; class Aves; order Accipitriformes; family Sagittariidae; genus Sagittarius; species Sagittarius serpentarius. The sequence goes on along the minus strand of JAVKLA010000014.1, from coordinate 15,442,544 downwards.
ATAGGATAAAATAGAAAAATATGACATTCCCTCCCATTCAAGCAGGAAGACCTCTAGAAAGTGGAATTTGTATGACTCTGTATTGGGTTTGCCTGGCAAGGTTTTGGTAGCAGGGGGGCTACAGGCGTGGTTTCTGTGAGAAGCTGCCAGAAGCTTCCCCTGTGTCCGACAGAGCCAAGGCCAGCCGGCTCCAAGACGGACCCGCCGC
>JAVKLA010000014.1:15362410-15436888 GCA_034782735.1 Sagittarius serpentarius | reverse complement strand
TTCCAGTGCCTCACCGCCCTCACAGGGAAGAGCTGCTTCCTTACAGCTAATCTAAATCTACCCTCTTTCAGTTTAAAGCTATTACCCCTTATAACAGTTGGCCAGCAGAGTTTGGGGATGTAAGTTAAATTCCCCTTTTCCCTCCGATACTACTTTACATTGATTCTTCATTGCCTCTTTTCCTTTGTAGTGCCTGCTGCCTCAAGAGTTTACTCTGCTGTTCTCATCTGTTAGGCATCAGCTTCTCTCCCTGAAATGCCAAATCACCTTTCTGATTAATGTCAGGCTGTCTTGGTACCTGCCTGGAAAGCAGAAAGGCAAAGGTTTTCCTTGATGATAGCAATCCAGACTCAGATATTTTGGGTTTTTTTTAATCAGCTAAGTAAGTATTTAATGTGAGGTAAGTAAAATTCAGACTTGGGTTTGGGCTTTGAAGTAAGATCCCCAGTTGCTCTCAGGCTGGGGAAGAATGCCTGCGAATTTGCACGTCCTTGCAGTGGGCTTTTTGGGGCTGTCTGTGACTGAGTACAGGAGGATTAATGTACAACAAACTTATCAACCAGGGCTAGGGTTTAGGCTTCTATCTCTCTTGCAGTACCCCAAAGCATGGGGATCTCTTTAATTGTTCTTGTACCCGAGGAGCGAATAATAGCAGTTTTATCTATTTCTATCCATCCACACAGGATAGGGCATTTCCTTCATACACATAAATGTTCTGTGCGGATGTCCAGGGACTGCTTGCTTCCTGAGGCCAACTAAACATTTACATCCCAGATTTTATTTAGGTCTTCAGTGAAGAACTGGTTTAACAGTTATCTCTGTTCTTCTCATTGACAACTATCAGTAAAAGTGTTGGCAATGCTTAAATTTTAGGAGTATAAAAGGAACAATTTTGAATTTGGTGATTACATTTTTTCAAAAATGCTGCTAGCTGATATTGTGGGTTATATGTAAAGGCACCCAGGCAGTGGCGATGTTATTGAAGTCCATGCTTTCCATTCCTTGTCAACTTCACTGATGATGGTACAGATTTTTCTTGTCAAAATGACAGGCAGTAAAGGAGTTCCACTGTAAACCAGAGTGTTTTAGTGTGTCTTTGCAGTATAGTTTTTATTTCTCAATTACATTTACATTGGTAGTGGAAGTTTATGACCTGATTAGTATGGATTTTCTGTTTCAGAGCTGTCATGCCTGCTTATCTCTGAAAGCAGCAAAATTGTGCTTAGAGCTCATGTAACAGAGTGAGAGCATACACTGTCTAACATGGCAGGAACAGGTATTTTTGCTGTCTTCCAGAGCTATAATGTAAGAGGTTTGAATGAATGTCATAAAACATGGTAATTCAAGAAGGAAAGATGATGAATAATACAGGATAGTTAGTGAAATTACTTTCTTGAAGGGGGAGGGGATAACATTTTCGTAATCTCCGGGAAGTACTGGCTGTGAAGTAGAAATTGCAAACATCAAAGAAAGTTAATTTGTCATGATAATTTAGTGTTTGTTGATGCTGACTGTAACAGGGTTTTGACTCGGAGCTGGTACTTGGAGAAAAGAAACCCAAATTGTGTGGCCCATATTCAGAGGTGACTTACATGGTGACACAGTATTCACACTTAAAGGTTTTAGAGGTGATCAGAGCATACAGTGAACAAAAGGGTGTTCAGAAAAAGAAACAAGGTGGCATAGAAGTAATTATGTGTTTACAGAACCATTTGGGCTATTGTGTCTAATATACTGTCTTTAGAGCAGTGCCTTGATAATAACAGCTGAAGTCCTAGGACCAAGTTGAAGACCACTAAACTGCTCAGTCTTGCTGTCTGCAATCCTGCCAAGATCAGCGTAACCTTGCTAACATTTGTAGCGTTAAAACACATAAGTGTCGGCAGGATTGGGGCTACTGAGGCATTTTAGTGGGCTTGACCTTGACCAAGACCAAGGATTTTAAAAAATGATATTAACCCTTCTTGATTCTACTGGGGAATGATAATTTTCTTCCTCTGGAGAAATGATAGGCGTTACTAAACTGTATTCCCTCATGTTACATTTTCAGAAATCTTTGGTATGGAGGATTGAAATGAATGTATTTTGAATTATGTTGCAGTTTAGTTCATTCTGTCAAAGCATGCTGCTTACACAAGTCTCATTTGTACAAATCTATTGCTAAAATGATTCTTTTGTACTCAGAGTTGTGTATTTTTGACATTTCTTGTAACATGTAAAAATGTTTATGTATATAGAGAAGAAAATTGTTTTGCCTCTTACTGCTTTCTGTTACTATTTTTTTCCCTTGTATGCTTAATGCTTTTCATACTTTCTTTTATTTGGGCATATGCATAAACAGTTGCAAGATTTCAGTGGTCTTTCTGCAACCATTTGAGATTTTTAATTCTCAAATCATTCAACAATGCCCTCCTTGACAGAGATTTTGATTTATTTTTGTGTGAAAAATAAAAATTCAGAGCACAAGTTTATTGTGGTTGGAATGGTGAGGAATTTCTTAAGTCCAGTTTTCCAGGAGCCACTACTTTGCCATTGTGAACTGGTTTGATTGTTTTTGAGGAGCAGTCATTTTCTGATGTGGCAAAACCTTGAATTACTGTTTTAAAACAAGCTGTTAAGTAGAATGGCATTGTCTTTTCTGTACATATTACACCTGTGAAAATACCTGAGAAACACAAAAAAAAAAAAGAAAAAATAAACATGAAGATTCTCCAAACGTAGCAAAAGTCTATAGAATTGCTCTATCTTTGTGCATTCACAGGTTTCTTGGATTTAATGCCCAACTTCATAGTTTCAAACACTATTTATTTTATCTGTATATTAAATTTGCCTGATTTAGATGGTTTTGTTTAAGCCAAAATGTATGTTGTGTAAAGAATTTACAGACTGCTCTTTTCTGAGACATTGGGGTAGAGATGTGTCAATATATCTAAAACAAATGAAATAATATCTAGCAGAAGAGAAAGCCTGAAAAGAAAATAACTTTTCTAAAAATACTACCTGAACTGGGTGTACTACCTTTTAGCTAGGACTGAGTAATTAAGATCATCTTACTGTGCAATAAATAAAACAGGCAGTGGTACTGCATGGCATGATTCATTTCAACACAAGACAGCGACCTTTATGATTCAAGTGCTGCATGTTTGTATGTGATGGATTATTCCCCATGTTAGCAGAATGAAAAATGTTCAGCATCTTGGCTGTTTTGGGGAAATTTTTCAGCTTGCTAATGATTTAGCAGAAATTCTGCTGGAGTAATTTCTCTAAATGATAAAGAGTCAAGGCATGTCCCTAAAGAATGCCTGAGAGGGGATGGGTATTTCCAGTTGCTTGGGAATGGCCTTGCTCTGCTGCCCACATGCCTAATTTTGAGACTCCTTCCCCGTACCTCTGCAACAACCACTTTTTCCTCCCTTCTCCTCTCCTCATCCCCTCCACCTCCCTACGGCAGCACCTTCAGTGCTGCTGTGGTGCTGTGTTGCAGCAGGTACGGTGGTGGCAGGAGGTGGAGGTGCCTGGAGAAGCTGTGGAGCCAGCAAGCCTCTTTCAGCTAGTGCCACTCTCCCATCTTCAGTACCGTTTGGAGCACCTGTGAGAGGCTGAGGGTGAGTTTTACCACCTTTGGATATGAGTAGGGCTGTCAGGGAAGAGCTGTTACAGGAGCATGTGTATTTGCCTCTAGTGCTACTGCAGGATTCTGCTTTTATCCTCAGTAGTGTTACACGTTTTATTCCACCTTCGTCTTTCAGCAACTGAGCTACAACAGTCTATAGCCAATTCACGGCTGAACAAGAATCCCTTCGCTGACTTGTGTGTCTGTGAGCGCCCTGGGCACAGCACCTGCCGGTGAGCATCCACCAGAACAAAAGTTCCTACAGCTTGCTCTCAAACAAAAATGCCATTCATGAAGTCAGTCACAACTCTGCTTGGATATGAGGTGGAAAAGAGCTGGAAGTTGGTGACTGCACTGTGTGGTGGAGGAAAATGTGGGTTGTAGCGGGTGATACTTCTTAAGTGCCGCTTACAGAGCTGATGTTTGGTTTTAAAATGGAGTTATGGATATTTTATGCACAGAATATTGGGTTGTGTTCTACTTTATTGTGTGACAGTGAATGCAGTTTAATATCAAATCACAGTACTGCAGATAAGTGACATAATATTCATAAATATCAAAGTGGAACTTGTTCCTGTTTTATTTTATTATGCCATCTAGATAACCAGCTTTGCTGGCGTGTGGGTGCAGAACGTAGCAATAACGAGACATACTCCTTGTTTAATTGGTGCTCTGCCTTAAATAGATTACTGCAATTCAAACCGCTGTGGTTGACCTGAAATAAAATTATGCCTGTTCACCAACATGAGTAGGAATTACACTAACACTAGCACTGCCCTGTCTGTTGAAAGAGAAGGTCTGTTCCTCTAAGAGTCAGTTAATCTGATCTCCAAAGGGGGTGCAATCATAGCTGTGTTTAAATTCAACAGTGTCTCCTTTTGTTTTACCAGGCCTGGGCTCTGTCAAGGACAGAGGGGCGATTTTAGTGGCTGAGAGTATTGCCCAAACACCTGGGATGGGAAGAGGGAGCCACTGAATCTCAGTGCTAAAGTATGGTTTAAGCCCTGCTGTTTTTTAGGGTGTTAGTGCTGTCTTTTTCTGAAAAAGTTATTCCTTTCAAAGGAAGAGAGATGAAGTGCTATCTCTTCTACTATCTCTTGCTTTTTTATTGACACTTTAACTGTGAGAATAGTAATTTTGTTTCCCTGGACTTGGATTTCCTTCCCTTCCTCACTGGATGACGTTTGAAGTGGTCAGGTGTCAGCCTATATACTGCAATGTGTTCTAGAAGAGATGGGAGATATCGTCAGTCCCTCCTGTGGACTCCTTCACACTTAGTACTCCTTGGGCCAGAGAGAAGGAGTGAGTGTACTCACAAGACAGTGGAAGGCGGTGTTCCAGCCACCATTTGATACAAGGTGGTGGTAGGCTTTTGGGAGAGCAGCAGTGGAAGCCAGGTTCTCCCCATCATGTGCAGTAACTACCCCAGCCCAGGTGTCTCTCTCTTCCAGTGAATAATTACTCTTTTCAAAGTGAAACAGCTTTTACAGGAAGCCCTTTCTGTTCTTACTTCAGATCAAGTAATAATCCACTGATTAAAGCATTCAGGAGAGACTGTTTAAAATCCTCTGGGAACCTGAGAGCAACTCAAATCATACCTCTTTCCTAAATATTTTCACTAGTGAATTATTAGGTTAAGAGAGTGGTCTACCAAGACTTTTGGCTTTGTTTATGGAATTTTTTGCAGCCTTAGCTGTTGGTTCAGCTCTGAAAACGCCTATGGATGGATTTTCTCATGTGATGTAGATAATGTGAAGCCTATATTGTAAAGTCTAGTTTGAGATGGGCATTGCACTGTTCACTGCTCTCTTATGCAGAAGTAGAGGTATATGATGGGATACATCTGTGATATTTTAGCTATCTATAGCATAGACAGCTTCACTGATCACTTGAGGGTCCTTTGCAGTCAGTGGAGACGAGTGGATGTTTTCAGGTTTGATTTATAGGAGCTGTTTTGGAAGTTTACCTTCCAAAAGGAGTGACAGAAACAGCCCAGAAAAAACAGTGTCTCTCCACTGATTAAGAAGGAAACCTGGAGTATTGAGAGATACGTATTCACAGTTGGTCAGATTAATCTCACCCCAGACCGTTTAAGGAATTTTAATGTCGGAAACTTAGGCACCTCTGAACATTAGGGTCAAATACAGATGAAGAGGGCTTTAAGGCTCTACTTTTTGACTTTGTAAAGAGTCTGAATCTACCTGTAGTCTTTTTTGTGATTTCTGATGATAACTGCACTGGAAAAAAAGATTGTGCATTTTCAAACTTGATTCACTTCCTCCAGTGCTTCTTTGTAGACAAGAGGCATGAAATATCTGCACTTTTAACCATAGCGTGGTTTTTCTCCTGCAAAAGTAAACTGGCCTCAGTTTGGTCCAATTTGTCTGAAGGAATCAGACCACTTTGCTTCTGTGTGAGAGCATCTACACTGAGATTTAGCATTGTTCAACTAGAATGCATTACCTTTGTACCTTTTATTACTTGGTCTTTGATTTCTCATGTTCCAGTGTAGACAAGACTTTATAAAGTCACTTCTAAAATTACCCAGCCTTCTAGCATGATTTTTTTAAAGTTCTGGTAATTATTCCATTTCTGTTATTTCCAATTTGGAAATCCAGAAGGCATAGACTGAGCTGCTCTCCTGTCTGTTTTGTTAGACTAGATAGAGGGAGCAATGCAAGATTTGTAAGATTAAATGGAAAGTAAGAAAGAAGCTTAGGGACTCGGGTGAGGGGACCTAACTTCGCAGCCGACTAATCTGGGCAAGTCAGAAACCTCAAGGACAGTCCTAACTGCCTAGCTGATTTCAGTTTTTGTTCAGTGCCAGTTTTTTGGTTTTTACCTGATGTGAAATGCATTAGCAATCCTGTAAACACAGGTGGGAGCTGAGGCTTCAAGTGTCCTGGTCTCCAGGCACGAGCATCTCACTCATGCCTGTGCCCCACATTCTGGCTCCACAAAGCTTTTGCTTCTTGCCCTGTGCTGTGGCTCCCAGGTAAGTGGTAGGAGAGGCAATCAGTCCTCACTTTGCCTCTTCAGCAGCATCAGGCTGAGAGATTAGTCGCTTTCCATGTGGCCACGTTTTAAAGGAGATGAGGTCTTTTTAGTGAGGCCCCTGCCTTCCTCCAGATGAAATGGAGATGTGGGATTTCAGGTAGCTGCAGTGCAGGGTGGAGGATGGAAGCCAGGACTTCAGCAGGAAGCTGTCAGTCCTGCCAAGCATTTCTACTGAGCAGCTCTGTGCAGCTGCTTTCCTGTGGTGTGGATGACCTGAGGCAGACCGCAGAGGTGGCTGAATTTCTCCACTCACAGCACAGAGGATGCAGGTCCCTATCTCTGACCCTCTCAATGGGAATCTGCAGCTCTTCTGGTGCCACTCTGGTCCTTAACCCCTCTTCCTTATCATGCGACAGGAGTTCTTTTAACCAAAGCGAGTCTTTAAGGAAAAAGAAAAATTCAAAAAGCATTTTATATTTGAGATATTTTTTTTAAGAGGTGCTTTTGTTAGGACGATGAATTAATTCATATGATTTATATTACACAGGAGGCTAGACTATATGACCGCAGCAATTCTTTCCGGCTTTATTCTGTATGAGAGGCTGATTCCACTTGCATAAAATTTCACTGTATTAGTGCCATTGTCAAGGTTAGCCTGGGTATTGGTTGAAAGAGTCTTGAACATAATTTTAGGGGTACAAAGAAATGGCCCTTTCAAGAGCATTACTAACCTTTGTAATTCATCTTAGGTCAACATTTGTGGTACTTGATTCTGGAATGCTGGCTTTTCTAATCAGCTTTCTTGGAGGAATTAATTATCTGAAAACCTGTGACTAATGAAAGATGTTTTGTTCTTTGGAAGTTCAAGCTGATTTCCATGAAGGTTACTATTACTAAGCAACAGATTCTGTGGAGTGTCTCCTGAGGGGCTGAAACTACAGTACGTACAAAAGTAAAGCAAAACACAGTGGAAAAAATGATGAAATATTATCCCCAGACAGAGAGGCCACAAATAGTACCATGTACAGGGCCTGTTTTGGAGTTTCCTTGAAAGCTGCTGTTTGGCCAATAAAGAACTCCCACAGGAGCAACAGGATCAGCGTAAACCGTATCACTATCTGCTGTGAATGTAAAGCAAGATTCAGCGTCTGCTCAAATGTAGAGCTACATCACAGGATGACGAAGGGAAAAAAAAAAAAGGCCCAAATCTAATGCAGCATAATTCAATTCTTCTGAGAAAAGCAATCACCTGTAATATATGTTAGCCACATTAAAAGAAGAATGGTTATTCTAGTTGTGAGGACGGAATGAAATGAAATATGGGAGTGCTTTCTTAAGTCACAAAAGAGGATGTCGTCTTTTCTTCTATGCAGCTTTTTGTCAGAGTAGAAATACATATTTGCAGCTTGCTTAAGTAAAAAAACACACCTGGATATTTAGCTTTTTGAGGATAGAGATTTCATTCTGTCCTCTTACTTTGGCTTTATCCACTGGATTTGCTAAATACAAGGTACAAATTACAGAGGATAAAGGAAACAAAAAACCAAAACCCACAATTACTTTCAATAATCTTTTGAATGTTTGAGTAAGTTCCTTTGGTTTTGTATTTTTTCTTTTTGTGTTCAGTTTGGGTAACTGTTTAAGTGATGCACTTTTCTAGCATAAAATTTGCATGAGGTGAATTTCAGTATTTGTTCAATAGAATTTATAAACTTTACAGTAATAAAAATATCAGTATCATACAACTTGCTAATCATGGTATGTGTAGGATATGTACAATCTGTAAATAAATAAAATGTAAATATTCGAGTTAAATAATAAATATATCTGTTCATAAATGTCAGACTCCCAAAGGTAAAGATAGAATGTCCAAAATCATTGTCAGCATAGAAATCTCCTTACCCCTCCAAACATTTTCTATATGCTCTGATCATGCCAGTCACAGTTTCTTTTTGACACAGTTTTGTGGGTTCCCTCCCCACCCAAATATACATATCTTCTGACACTGCAAAGGAAAGATGTATTATTATCTAAATTTTTATTAAATGAGAAATGAGGCACAAGAGATGATTTTTTAAAAAAATGAATACATGAACAGAATCTCCAGTCAGACACTTCCCTGTCCCTGGAGGTGCTTAGCATCGGCAGGTGTCCACACTTCGAAGCTACCTGTGGCCTGTCCTTTGGCCGTGCCCAGAAGCAGCTGTGTCCTCATCTTGCTCTTTTGTTGGTGCCCTAGTCACACCAAAGCCCTGTCAGTGTCCAGGCATTTAATGCAACTCTTTTTGCCTGCAGAGCTAACACAGTAATCTCATGCCCACCCTTTTCCTCAAGAATGCAGGACTTCAATAAAACACATGTATTCATTAAACAAAGACTTGAATTCAGGTCTCTCCTCTTCTAGAGAAAGGCTCTATAGCCGTCGCACCTGGTAGCAATAACTGGTTTTGGGCTAATGAGTACCTTAGCACTGCCCGGTATTGCCCCAGGAATACTCTGCGGCTCATGGCTGGGAGGTCGTTCTGGGAGATGCCCTGTCATGTGAGAATCACGATGCCACCGTGGAGTGCTATCTCAATACTCAAACAGATAAATAATTTGAAAATAGAATTGGACTGACCTGGAATTGCGGATAAGGGTTATGTTCGACTTAAGGTCTATACTCAGTTCAGACCTAAAGTAGCTCAGACCTTTACCAGCGCATACTGTATCTTGAACATAAATTTTATATGATGGATTTTTTTCCAGGTGACTGATTCTGAATGTTAAACCTTATCCACTTTAAAGGGATCTAGCTTTTGGAGAGGCCAAAGACCCATTTTTTTAGAATCGATTTCCCCAGACTTCTCAGCCAGGGTGAATGAAGTAAAAATAGTGGGGGAAGAAGTGCCTGGGAGTCTGAACCCCTCATATCTCTCCCATCCAGAGCTGTGTAGGAACTTTGCAGGTCAGTTTAAAGATCGCCACTGTCTCTCTTGGATCTGCTTACATTACATATATCAAGTGACTGAATGGCTTTTAAAAATGAATGTGCTGTTAGAAATAGGTTCTCTTTAATTATACCCACATTTTATGTTGCAAGCTCTAAATCATTTAAGCAGCGGTTTGGAATAAAGTTGCAGGAAGTCTGATTAATTGATGATGGAAAGTATTGCTTTCAGTCTTGCAGCAGTTAAGATTCTATGGTGTTGCCATAGGTCAATTGTGTATCTGAATCAATAATTTTATTTCAGTGATTTGAGTCATAAACCTTCAGAAAATTACTGTTTTTTTAAATTTTGATACTAGCGCTACTTTAAAATTTTGTGTTAGATTGACACAGAGCAGTTATTGTACTGGCTTCAGTACATTTTGTTACATCCCAAACTATAAGGACAAAGATAAGTTGAACAAAGCGAGGTATGTGGTTATTGTGGGAGAAGGTGTATAAATATATATCATCTGTAAACTGGGAAACCAGGGTTCCTTAGTTCTGCTACTAGTGGAGTAATTCATATTATTCTCAAGAATAATTTGGCTTGGAAAATTTGAGGTTATGTTTCTGCAGTAGGTCTGAGCAGGCAGAGGTCCACAATCGGGTGCGACAAAGTGAAGAGGTCAGAAAAATGTAGAGAAAAATCTGAGTCGCAGAGTTCAAATCCCATATGTGAAACTCTTGTATTGGGTTGAGGTGGATTGAAATTGTTGAGAGGTAAAGCTTGTCAAAGCCTGGATTTCCTTTCTGTGGGAAAAGCCAGCAGTCTGAAAGTGTTTTAATTTTGATCCAAAAGGCAAGTTAGAGGCTTCAAAATTCTCTCTGCAAACAAAAAACCAATTCCTTTAGAAAAGCAGGCAGCTTCTGTTTTGATATTTCTCTAAGAAGATACTGCCATGTATCTCTGTTCTAGAGGGTCCTGGACTACCCGGGATCGCAGGCAACCTCCAGAGATTCAGACCAGGGTGTGGAGATGTCTGACTGTGAGAAGGAGCATCAGGAGGCTTAAACTCTTAAACCATCAACTCCCTAAATGCTTTTAGGTTCTCTGCTGCAAAGCCCTAGCCAAGAAGTCAAATCCCAGGTAAGCTGGGGCTCCAGAGGCATGAAGCCTTTTACCTGTGTGTCAGGGAAACCAGAGACCCAATATCCTTAGCCTTACAGCACCTTGCATCAGGGCCACCTAAAGCTGCAGACTATGGACACCGTAGGTCACCTAACCCTGGACATGGTAAGGGAGCGGTGGGGCTGCAGGCTTCCAGGCAAAGTCTGCACTGCTAAACGGGCCAGGGAGTAGTTGAGAGAACAGAGTTGAACACAGTCCTTGCTGTTAAGTATTTAACATGCCTAATATTTCACGGGCCAGTAAGTCTTCTTCCAGGCATGGCTCGCAGGTTAGTACAGGATAGAGTCCATGCTATTTAACGGTTTGGGTATAGAGGTTATATTTTAAAGGGGGACCTTAACTGGATGAGTATGTGCTGAGCCATGCCATTTGATCTGAGACAGAAATCCCTGGCTTGTTTCATTTGCTTGTTTCTTATGTTGGGGCCCCCAACATGAGAAGGATGTGGACCTGTTGGAGCGAGTCCAGAGGAGGGCCATGAAGATGATCAGAGGGCTGGAGCACCTCTCCTATGAGGACAGGCTGAGAGAGCTGGGGCTGTTCAGCCTGGAGAAGAGAAGGCTGCGGGGAGACCTTGTAGCAGCCTTCCAGTACCTAAAGTGGGGGCCTACAAGAAAGCCGGAGAGGGAATTTTAAAAGGGTAGGTAGTGACAGAACAAGGGGTAATGGCTTTAAACTGAAAGAGGGTATATTTAGGTTAGATGTAAGGAAGAAGTTCTTCCCTGTGAGGGCGGTGAGGCACTGGAAGAGGCTGCCCAGAGAGGCTGTGGATGCCCCATCCCTGGCAGTGCTCAAGGCCAGGTTGGATGGGGCTTTGGGCAACCTGGTCTAGTGGGAGGTGTCCCTGCCCATGGCAGGGGGGTTGGGACCAGATGATCTTTAAGGTCCCTTCCAGCCCAAACCATTCTCTGATTGATTCTGTGATTCATTCCTGATGTAAGCAGGGATTTAGGGTTTCCTACTAATTCCCACCAACTAGGGCAAGTTCTTACCTGCCAGCCCTTGAAATGGAGGGAAGGATCCACTTACTGATCTATTTGCAGCTTATCCATTGATATTTGAAGATGTGATATGCAGAAATCATGTTTTTTTAAAAAAAACATGTATAACATAGTCATTTTCCCCTAAGGAATCATAAAGCATTTGAAAAACTATCTTTTCTCTGTGGCATCTATTACCTGTCATATGTTTTAATACAAAACTGTATGCATTTAGAAAGGATGGCATACAAACATGATTAGAAAACATACTCAACTTGCTTATGTCTTTAAACTATTCATTCCAGGCCATTCCGTAGTACCTCAGTCAATATTTGTATGCTACTGGTGTTACATGAAAAACATCTTGGAAATGTTTCAGATGTTTAAAATTGACTGGACTCTCTTTCCCATATCTTCACTTCCAAGGCTGGACCAGCTTCATTACAGGGGGCCAATTTTTGCTCTTATTATGGCAATTGTAAATGTGAAATAAATCCATTCATTTCAATACAGTTGCTCACAAGAGACTTTGTAATATAATCCTGCAGTATTTGGCTCTACCAGATCAGTACAGAACAGATCTCTGAAGGAGAAAGAGATTAAATTAAAATGCTATTTAAAATTAATATTAAAATTGCATGATTTGTTTCCGTTGTTCCAACTGCTCTCATTTTGAAGTCTGGGGTAGAAGCAAATTCTGTGCACTCAGTTGAAGAGCAGGTATGCATTTTTTTCTGGGCTTTCACAGACACCAGTATTAAAGGTATGAAGCTCTCCATTGTGCAGAATTAAAGATGAGTGTACTTTTGGGAGGGATTTGTCATATGCGTATGTGTACTTCCATGTCGTTGTCATCATTGTCATCATCATTATCATCATCCATGTGTGCCTACAGACCTATCCACACAAAGCTCCATATAATGAATGGTATGATTTGGAATTAGCCTTCAAAGATAGATACAACCACAGCAGAAAAGGGAGGGCTCTGCTGCTACACATTTCCTACTGCATTTTGAATATGTAAAAATAATGACAATGAGATGACTATAGCCCTTTGTACTGCCTTCCTTCCTGTTGGAGTAGAAAATGACAAAGCTGTCATTTGTGGTGCTGGAAAATGCATACCTTGCCCAAACAAGTTGGTACCATTTTCAGATGACCTGGTTTGCAATACTCAAGTTATTTTGGGGTGGAGGGTGAAGAGTCTTGATCATTATATCATATAAATCATTATCATATAACATTGAGATACAGGCACAGCTTTTTGAGCCCCTAGAGCCAGTCTTCTGTTTGAGGGCTGACCTAGACAGAGGGGGAAAAACAAGCATGCTTGCAATATAAACCTGGGTAAGCTTTTCAGACAAGGAAGTACAATGGCTATTGTAGAGCACCAAGCCCTTGTATTTGTAATGCATCGATGACCTGTATGTCATTTTTCTTATCCAAAATTCATTAAAATTGTTTAGCAAGCAAGTCTTGAGAAATCAAATTTTGACATTTTTTCTAATTAATTTGTCCAAACCAGTGGTATTTTCACTTATTTCCAGTCAAGGATATTTAATCATAGTCTTCCGTATGAGCTGTGCCTCAAATGATAAGACACCCTGCTGAGCTCATAGTGCAACAGAAAACTTTGGTTTACTTGACTCAAAACAAGGGTGTGCGCATATGTATAGTAAAATCTGGTTTTATATTGCTTTTCTGACCCTTTCATTCAATACTAGCAATGCAATCATTCACTGCAAATGCAGAGGAAGTGCAATTACAGCTTAAGCAGTAATGTGCTTAAACCTCTGAAAAAATAAACTATTTCTAAATATGCCTGACAGAACATGCTGTTGCCCAGTTTCATGCTATTTCATAATATTCCCCTGTGTCTGAGGAATTAGTTTAAATGTGTTTGCCAGAAATCTGGATTATTCTCTTTCAAGGGAATATTAAAAATAAGAAGTGTGTGATCATGTGGAAGTGATATAGAGGATTCTTCATTTTGAGAATAACAGCCTATTACTTCCAGTTTCTATATATTATACCCTGAGATGTTTTAGAAAAAAGGCACACTGGCTCCAGTAGGGATTAGAAGCCGGGAAACATCCACCATTGTGCAACCTGCAGGAGGTATATCCAGTTCTACCACACTGAAACATTCATTTAACACAGCAGAGAACTGAGCTTGAGGGTGTTTCATCTTCAGTCAATACAGGCTGTGGGTTTTAAAGGAAACAGGCTGGATGTTTCTTAATGTTCTTAGTGTCAGTGTTGTGGATCAGAATGATTTTGTGGGGGTTTTTATGTCTTACAGTGAAATGAACATTGCTTTAACAGGTTTGCATTTGAAAGGTAATAATGGGACCCATTATGGTTTCCTGAACATAACTACACTTCAAGATCACTTTGTGTCTCCTTTCTGTAACAGCAATGTGAGAAACAAAAGGAACAGTGAAATGGTACTTTGTTACTGCACTTACGTGCTTGGTACATGTCTTTTAATGGCATTTGCTTTGAATTCTGCCAAGAATAAGCTGCAACTGTTTGTCAGCTTTTGAAAAGCGATGTAAGTCTAGCAGAGTGAGGCAAATTCATGCATCTTCTATTGTAATTTTTTTTTTTCTGGATTCTGAGAAATATCAGATAGTTACTGTATTAGAGACTCATTTTACTTAACTTTCAGCACCAGTAAGTTAGGCATCTAATCTAAGCTACTCCCATGTGCTCTCTAGGTACCATCAGGTGGTGAATCATCTCTTCTATCCAAGAAACTTATTTTAGGAGGATGAGTCATTCTCCAGAAATGCCCACCTGCTTCCAGTGACTCTCGAGGAGGGTAAGCTTAGACTGGGCAGCTAACTTTTGCATCTCTGAAGTGTGGTAAGACGAAGCTCATTTTTTCTTTCCCTTTCCAGCTGTGACATATTTATTACCATGGTCATGTTTGTTTTAAAGAGAGAGAAGCACAGAATTACACCATGATTATTCCATGGTACTTATTCTACAGTTTTACTGTGTCAAATCCTATGTGGGCAGGGAAATGAGGTATCTCATATGGCAGTCCTGCTGTGTTTTGAATATGTGCAACAATCCTCTCTACTCGGATGTATAAGAGGCAGTAGATTTCTTCAGTTCAAATTTTGACTGGCCAGTGTTGTCTCATCTTGCTTATTTCTTGCTTCTGGTTAAGTGTGTGAGCCAAAAATAGTAAGTACCTTGTTCCTCTCCTGTATGACATTACTTAAAGCTCACAAATGACCCCCAAGTTTTTAGGTGACAGTCCTCAGTCTCTCCAGTGTGATTCTTACGGCAGGCCTTGCAGGCCCTTACTGTCAGCCTTTTTTCAGGACTTATCACATTTTAATTTCTTCGAGTAACTTGCTTCATTTATTTTGCCTGTAGCTAACTTACTGTACGTTTGCATCGTTACCGTAAGATTGTGATTTTCAATTGTTAAAATAAAAAAAGGCAAAGCTTTTGTTAAGGCAGATATTCCAGCCTGATTATTATTATTATTATTAGCGTTGCTACCATAAAATTCTGAATCTAGTACTTGTATTGTTAGTGATATTTAGTTACTATTAAACCGTTTTATGCCACTCCCCGTTATGGTATGGGTATATGATATGGCTTCAGCAATTTTTTTAAAAAATAAATAATATAAAATACAGCACAGAGAAAAGCTTGTCTAAAGGTTTTTTTCTTAGCTCCAAACTGCGTCCAGCAGCATTTATCTCTCATCCATCCTCTCTGAGGATATTTTTAATACTTTCAGTAAATCAGCCTTTCAATTCCACCTACAGAGAGTTGTCCTTAGAGTCTGGGACCTAAATATAGGTACAACACAGCTTGTAATGTACTATGGTACATGATTACTGTAATAGTTACTGTAATGTACTATGGGACTGTGGTACATAGTCCAGGTTACTTTAACCTAGTACTGTGTTAAATAGGCATAAGAAATACTGTCAAATATCACAGCATATGGTGTTATTCCCAGCAAGTCTGTGGGCTAGGTGAGATGAATTTCTAAGAGCTCTTTCCAAGCTTTAGCAAGCTGCCATCAACACCGATGCTAATCAGCATTCATGTTTGCAGTCTCATCAGAAGGGTTTTCTGAAAGGTCTGTCCGGGGCACTGAACTAGTTCTTCATCTGTTGATTACAGGTCGAAATGGGGGTCGCTAACCAGGCAGGAACTTCTTCCTTGCTAGAGATGCTAAAGGGCTAACCATTTTTAGCCCTTGCAAGAACTGGTAAATTTATCTGAAAACTGTTTGAGCTGCAAAAAAGTAATTTTTTTGAAAACTGCTTGTGCATAAGAAGGTGGTTTCTGATCTGTCAAGGTCACTTTACTGTCTGAGCAAAGGTAAAGGTCAAAGTGGACAGAATTACAGGCAAATGTTACATTAGCCAGTTATATGGGAGAATCATAATAGAAAGAATTACTGTGTTTCTGTGGACACAATCCTATTGATGAATGTCAGCCATGAGAACGTGTAGACAAACTCATTTGTGCTCAGATATTGCTGCATAACTCCCATTAAAGCCAACAAAGTCACACGGCTATATTCGTACCCTCCCTGCAGGAATGCAGTGAGGAAAATTTTGCTAAATTCCTAAGCAGCCTGTTACATCTGAATAAAATCCTCGCCAGCAACACATCCAGGGTCTGCAGTACATCCAGGGTCTGCCGTACATCCAGGGGGAGAGAAAAAAAGGAGGGCATCTGCAGTAAGGCAACAGAGTGAGTCAGTGAAATAGTCATTGCCTGTGGCAGGCCCTGGGATCCAGGTTGGCTGCTGCAGCGAGCTCAGCTTGTCTCTGGGCAGGTAGCTCACCCCAGAACCAGCAAAACAGCAGGGAAAGGAGAAAGAGTGCTCTCAGCTACCTTGCCACGCATTCTACTTCTTCCTAGCCATCTTTCTGTTTTTCGTAAGGTAGTGCCAATGGCTTGTTTGCAAACTTCTTCAACAGCTGTTTCATTATCTTAGCTAACCGAAATAACTGGTGTTGGAAACATAAGGATAGATGAGAAATACTTTACCTGTCATTCATTTTGCTTCTAGGTATGAGGAACCAAAGCACCTCATTAGCCAATCCCACTGCCATTTTAACCTCACTTAACTACACTGGGTCATGGCATCCATTTCATCGGTAAATGGTGACTGTGCTTCTGTATGCTTGTAATGCTCAGGCTTAACAGAGTTTAACAATTTTTAGATGAATCGGAGCGGATATCTTTCATGGTTTCAAAGTGGATTTCTGAAGTTATCAAATAACAGGTGGTTCTTCAAAACTTAACATCAATCCATTTGTGATATTCATTTCATATATTGCTTCTATAGGCAAATAGAGAACAGAGCAGTGAACTTGAGATGCACTCATTTACTACAAAAGCGGTAGTTTTATTTCTAACATTTAAAAATGTCATTGCCTTTGAGAAATCCTGAAAGTTACAGAAGTCAATCAAAACTATAATTAGGATTACAGATTTGAACCCATACTGATCATTTAGGTTGGAGGCATCGAAGTCCAAGATTAGGAGGGCTTCAGCAACTACTAATGTTCTCAGAAATTGATAGTAAGATCCAACTACTCTTACCAGAAAAATCCTCATATGGAATTTTCCTAGGGTTTTTCTCAGAACTTGATGTGGGCAACAGAATGAACTCATACTGTTGCCACCCTTTAATATGTTTCTACGAAGTAACATGCTTTCCACAGGCTTTGCCTGGAGAGTGTGAATGATCACAGATTCTTTGGCTGTACTGTAAGGTCTCTCGACATCATTGCACTCGCAGTCTCCATTGAGCATAAGAGGTGCAGAGCTTTCCACACCCTGCCACTTAGGCAGCATGTCATCATTTAACATCTGGCCCTTTGAATTCTTGTGGAAAAGTATAAATGAGGAAGGGAAGAGTTTGGACTAAAATTTTTTATCTTTCGCTGTGTTGTAGTATCATTCCTTGCCTTTAGTTAACATCTTCTGTTCAAATTGAGGACAGAGCTGCATGTTACCTTGCTGGGAATGTGCTGGGCCGTCTTGGAGATGGGAGTAAAGGGGCTTTACAGAATTTTGAAAAAAAGTGGACGTGAGCAGGCAAAATTTTGTCCTTAGGCTTTGTGCAGGAAAAGGCCTCCATTGTTTCAAATTGTCCAGGCAAATTTATCCTAATCTCAACACTTGTTGGCAGCTCTGTGAATCAAAGAACTAGCTGCTAGTATGGAGGAATGTAGCTAGCTCACTCCAGATATTCTCAGAAGATGGATGAAAACAAGTTTTCTTAAGCATTTCTTCTTGATAAAATCTGATATGTAGTGCAAGTCTGATGTGAGGTTTCATGTGTGTACGAAGCCAGCTGAGACACAACGTGGACCGATTTGAAGTGAAGAAGAAGGGCTTTTAGAAAATCTGTCAAGGTTTGCACTTCAGGGAAAATATTGTCAACGCACCATCAGGGCACTGGTAATATGCAGGTTCACAAGACTGATGTAACCTTAACCCTGTGTAGCTTTGCTTCATGTAGGGTGAAACTGGTTGTTTGAAGAAAAAAACATTCAAAACTTCCTGTAATATCCCGCAGATGTTATATTTTCTAATTAGAAAAACAGATATTAAAGAAAGTCCGTAATTTTTTTCTACATGTTCAAGAGACGATGGCTTTATACGATGCTTTTCTAAATTATACCTCAAAGCAGTTTGCCCAGCAGTTAAACAGCGGACAGTCTGTTTACACTTACTTGCCAAATAATGACTTAAACACTACTGTAGATAAGGAGCACTATTGTTTTCAGGAGTAATAGGTAGGGCTCTAGGGAGATTTTCTATTCTTTTTGAGAAGTGCCAAACAGGAAACAAATTTTATTCTATATTAAACCTGAAGTGAATACATTACTGTCAAAGTAGTTATTACTAGTTTACCTTGGTGTACTTCTGAGCAGAAATTGGCACTATAGATTCTGTCTGGGTGGGTGCTAAAGATGAACAGATGGATGCTTTTTGCCACATTTTATCTTAAGCATTGAATAAAATGGTAATGACGTATTTGACCATGACAATTTCTGTTAACTGGAAGTCTCAGAAGCAAAAAGTGTTAAATCAATGCATATTTTTTCCTAACTTATAAGCTATTCTCGTTTGCCTCTTGATGACGGAACTTTTCTGCTTTACATGCAACTCTGAACTTGTTATTAATATCACCACCTAGGCTAGACTTGGAAAGGACTAATTACTCCTCTGCTTGAAACCCCTGGCAGTGTTTGACATTATGCTGGAGTGATTTAGCTCCCTCAGATTAAACTGCATACTTTGGGTGAACACTGGATTGTCACCAGCATCCCAATCAAATACGAAGCAGTCATGCTGTCCTGAAAGTTGGTGGGGTTTTGTGGTGGTATTTTTTTTTTTTTTAGTAGCAAGTGAGAGTGCAGAACTTCCCAATGCAGGAATAAGAAAAGCAAATGCTGCTTTGATAGGGAAATATTAAGCAAAATTTGCAGGAAGGCTGAGCAGCTTTTAAAGTGGATGAAACTTTTCTCTGTTAAGATTTTCCAATGCCTCAGTTGCTTGTTTCCTTATAGAGTTGTCTTTTAATAAAGCAAATTAATACTTTATCATATAAAATAAAACTACATACATTCTCAGTCTGTTATAGTTTTTCCTTAAAACTGAGTTCATTATTAAGTATGGCTGCCATCAGTTTTTAATGATGCCTATTAATGTAATCTTTTACAGTAGTATTCATGAGATAGCCTATAATGATTGCTTTCCTGGATTGCTGGTACAGTCTGTGTATACACTGTGTGTCAAAGTGTCAGACAGATGATATAGGTGTTGCAAATTGTGCAAAAACTGCGAAGCTACAAAATTAGCTAACCTCTGCTCTTGATATTTTTATCTTCCATGTGTCACATTTTTTAAAGAGGTTACTAGTCTGGTTAGAATTGGCAATGACAGAGGGTGACACCATCACTGAAATAGAGGCGGTGACAAATATCTGCTTATTTTAGCTATCTGACTGTGTGTTTTTTCTCTTGAGGTCCATCTGCTACGACTGGCTCACAAATCTGCATAAAAACGGCATAAATGCAGTACTGAATCACAGTCTTAAATCTAAGTGGGTGGAAAGCGCATTTCATTACACTGCAGCTTGAATTCTTCAATTTCCTTTCCCTTGCTTCTGGGAAGCTTGAGTGCTTTGCTATTCTAGCAGTGGGATTAGACATGAACCTTAAAAAGCCTTCTTTCACTGAAGGGGTCACTACGGGTTGCCTGGCTTTTGCTCTGGTCTCCACTCGCTTTAGACACAGCCGTTCATCTCCAGCTTGCTTCAGTTGAGTGCAAAACTTGGCAGAAGTAAATTCCATCTCACAGTTTCACTGGCTTTCCATGCCTCACCAACATGGGTTTCTCTGCCCACGCTTCTCCCCCAGCTTGTCTGCATCACCTCTCCGACACCTCTTGTATCAACTCTGCCTACTCTTGCTGGCAAGGGCTGCAAAATCTTTGACACACTGTTCGGGGGCTGGTACCCAGCTACAAGGCAAAAAGGCTATGGCCGACCTTGGGCATCCACTCAAACTTCTGGGAGCCCGCCCACCTTGGCAGGAGCTCAGTATCTATCCCCTCAGGGTAAGGAAAAGAGTCGTTGTCAAACGAAGTTTCTGTAGATGAGCAAGGGCCACAGATAGCAGTATAGACCAGTCTCCTGCAGTGAGTGGGTGCCTCAATTACACAAGCAAAAAGCTGCTGTGACCGTGCTACCACAGGAGCTGGGGGAACATCAGCATCGGCTTGCTTATAGGCGCTAACATCCCTTGGCCAAAGATGAGAGTCCCATCTTCACAGATTCAGTGCCAGACTAACGACCTCTTCCTACCAGGGGAGGAACACCGACAAAGCCAGGCTATCACCTTGTGATGTGGCAAATACCACATACTTCCCCATCCTTTTTCCGTAGTTTCCTGTTGTAACAACAGGGGGTCCACAGGCTCTCTGCCTGGGTGTCAGCTCCTCAGCGTGGAACATGCATTTGGATGCTTACCTGCCATTTGGTGGATCTTTCTTAATGTTCTGAATGCCTGGATGCCCTGAACATCACACGGGCCGCCACAGAACCAGCCCGTGGGCACAGGGCACCCTATAGGGCCAGTATCCCCTGAGGGTCCTTTATGTCTGCACCACCCAAGGGCAAGGTTATTCTCGCGTCCTTGCTCCCAGAATCGATACTGGCTGTTATCACAGACAGCGGTACCCTGAGGCAGAGCCAGCCTCTTCACCTTTTCGCTTCCTGGCTTCCACATACGCCCACAGAAATGTCCTTTCAGGACTTACCGTCTGGAGCACGGCGGAAGTCTGTGCGGGAGGGCTGCCGGAACCAAGCACCTAGATATCTCCTTGCTGGTGCCTTTGGTGAGTTTCAGGTATGGTTCGGAGAGGGAGCTTTGCTGGTGTCCAGAGGGGCTGCAGTGTCCAAAACGTGGCTATCTAGTAAGAGTTTTAAAGGGATCTTGTAACTGAGAGAAGTAGATTTCCTGTCAGAGACTTCTCGTAGGGATTTCACTGGGAGGGTAGATACGGTGTACAACCTCAGAATGGGAAATGTTATCCTAGCCCTTGAGATAGGAGGTATTGATTTTTTTACAACTTAAATCTCCTTTGTCACTCTGTCCTGGTGTGCCCTACCTGGATTTATCCCAGACATGACCTCATACTGCTTTCCAGACACTTTCTGAGCAGAAAAAAATGTGTTCTTGATGGGCTCCTTGTTGGCAGCTGGTATAGCACTAGAAAATAAATGTTACTCTGTGGCTCTCCTCAAGTAACAGGGAGCTGGGACCAAGCACGTGTGAAACCATGAAGCTTGCTGGAGCCAGCTCAAGCCATTTGGGTGCTGAAGCCTCCCCTTTGTTTGAAGCGTTGGGACTAAATGCCAGCCAGAACATACCCTGGCTAGGCTAGAGCTGTGCAGGGGCTGCTTGGGCGGGTGGCTACTAACAGCCCATAAAACATACCACATCTGAGCTCTCCTGGCCCTCTTTTCAGTGGGGTCTTTTTTTCTGGGTTTTTCTCTAGCGTATCTCAATGCTTTGCAATATTTATAAGTCTAATTAGAGACTTCTTCCTAAAAAACCTTCAAATAGTGAATATAATCTGACAGATCATGTAACACATTTTCTGAAATAAAATGCTGATGCTGACTAAACCCAGCCTGATCCTTCCCAGTGCAAGGTTTACCCCAAACAAATGGTGCTTGCCCAGTTGCTCTTTCAGTTCAGGCAGCTAACTGGTTTCATTAGAAACCAAAAGATCGCAGTAACAAAAGAAGATTGGCAACTTAAAGGCAACTTAAAGTATCCTCCTACAAATATTTAAAAACACTAAACCAACACCTTTGTGATCGGAAATGAAAATAAACATGGCTTCTTCACGGGAGAAGTCCACTAGAGAGATGACCTGTCTGAAGGATTAGTCAATTGGAGTTTGAAATCAATTGGGAAAATATTTTAAATATATGCCTCAGTTTGTCCAGCCTCTCTGAGAAGCAGGAGACAGTGACTGTGGCAAAAGGCCACCAAACTAGTTATTTGTGTTTCCCTTGGGCTCTCCTGAAAGTCAGAGGCATGCACCCATGGCCTCCTGCAACTTATCTCCAGTCTTTCATGCTTTTTTCTGCTCCTCACCTTCCCACAAAATGAGAGCAGGTGAAATTACAGATGCTGTACAGTGAGTCCAAAGATAAAATGTGAATCACTTTCTGTTTATAAGTCTAATCCTGGCTGCTTCATCCCCATCCAATCAACATATGATTGCCTTTTTTTTTTCTTTTTTGAAAGTCTTTTCCATCTGAAATTGGCAGGTAGAGGGGAGCTGTAGCCAGAGGTACATTTTTCTGGAAAAGTTTCAACATAATTGGACAATGTCTATTTTGCAGACAAGGACCTCTAAAAAGACCTAGGTGTTTCATTTTTTGAAATGCCTTGTGATATTTTCTATAAAAATTTTACCTCAGAATTAGCTTGACCTAGAAATGTCAGTATATTAGAGATCCTTACTAGTGTGGATTTTGGCAGTCCAGAGTGTCTCAGCAGGCTTTAACAACATTGCCAAAAGTCCTATGGAGAAAATTAATCTCTAGCAGAGCCAAGTTGGTTCAGAAAATAAATCAGGGGTTTAGATGATTTGCCATTGTGAAGCATCTTCAGCAATTATAAATAACCTGCCTTGCACAGCTTTCTCGCTGTGCACTTGTCTCAAAATTATTTCGTGTGTCTGGAAACCCATGCCACCATCATGTCTACTGTACAGTTGAGTGGGTGGCAGGGGGTAAGACCATGAAGATTTTTAGTTAAGATAGGTGTCGTGGTTTAACCCCAGCCAGCAACTAAGCACCATGCAGCCGCTCACTCACTTCTGGGCAGACAGCTTTTATAATTTTGTTAACTTGCTACAGTAAAACTGAAAAGAAGAAATCTAGGTCCCATTTGGCATCACTGGGCTTAGGGAGGAAGGTTGAGCAAGTCAGTAGTAAATAAATGGGGTATGTGGGAAGACAACAGGTGGCTGGATCAGCAAGAATATACATGACCTTCTGTTGTTCCTCCAAGCTTCTGTTTCATAGAAGGCTCTAATCATTTTGGGTAAATAGAGCTATAAGCTAGAGAGAGACAAAAAGGCATAAGAAGGAAATAATTCAGCAGGCAGAGAAAGCAAGCCTGCTCTCTTCAGCTTTTTTCCATCTGTTGGTCTCCATTGAGAAACCGAAAAGGCAGCCGCTGGGGAGTCCTGGTCTGCTGGCAGTCCAGACTGGTTATTTGATTTGCTTTCGCACAGTTGCAGTGCTGAATCTCTGTGTTCCAGCATGAGCTGGGTTTATTATTTCAAGGCTTTTTTAGCCTTCACAGCCATTGGTTTTCTCCTCAGGCTTTAGTTTTCAAAATATGCTGTAATCTAACATAGTGTAAATCTAAAGATTATCCAAATTTAGGTAACTTTAAGCTTCGGTGGGGCAGGAGAAGGATACAGCAGTTTTCAGTTCGTGCTAGTTTTTTGTAGCTTTGAGTTGCAGAAATAATAACAGTGTTTAAAGGAGTCAGCAAGGGGCTGTATTAAGAATGCTTTTCATGGATACGAACATGCTGTCCATGTAGTGTTGTGTGTGATTCATTCGAATTCACCATGTGAGGCATTTTTTTTCTTATTATATTTGTTACAGTTTGTAACTGTTCTTTGTGTCAGAGAAATCCATGTATTTACTTCTCCCAAGGCCCTCATTTCTGTGGATCTCTAATACTGAGATGAAACAGACCAGGCTGATCTGACTGATGTTGATTTGAACTCTCTCTGCTCGTTTCTTACACTGTAATAATCACAGCACACCCCCATCACACTTGCCAAGCAAAGACATATTAATGAGAGCCACCTAGAAGGAAAATACTGCCTTCCTCTCCAAAGGACACCTTACCTCCTGGACTCATACTCTTAAAAATCAAAATCAGAACAGAAGCAAATGTTGGCCTCATTTTTGCTTACAATACATTCAAGTCCCTGGAATTCATACTAGAGGTCACTGATGTTTTGGGGAACCTCCAAATCAAGCTGATGCAAAAATCTCAAGCCTCACTGTTTTCTGAAGATTTTTCAAGGTACGTGTGAGTGCCACGGCACCTACCTGATCCTGCCTCTGCCTGTCCTCCCAGTGCCTGAACTTGAAGCCAATATGCAGACTGTCCAACACGTGGGATGAGCTGTATCTCTTTGAAAATATCATCATGCCATTAAGGCAATGACTGACCAGGACAATCCAGGGCAACAGGCAGTGACTATAATGCTGGATTATTGTTCATATAGATCTCTCGAAGATGAGCAAAGAGGGGAATAGAAACTTGCAAAACAGGGAAAAAAGGGAAAAAAGCTAAGGAAACGATTGTTGCAAATACATGCGGTAGAAGATTTGCAGGCCAGCAGATCATTCATCTTAGAATCCAGAGACTCTGCCAAACAAGCTGTAAAAAGAAAAGCAAAGGATTCACCCTGACAGATGTTTAGCAATTGCAACAGCATGTATAGCATAAATATTTGAATAGCACAAAATACAGTAGGGATATCACTTATGGACCAGAGATTCTTCTACTTCCATATTTTCCTCATGGTCAGGATACTGAAACCAGTGCTTCAACTAACTATATTGTCTTTTTTTAGACAGATATGAGGAGAAAGCAATGTGAAAAATAGATGAAGAAAAGTATTTCAGACTTTTCCTCTGAAACTGAAGATTTGTGGTTTTTTGAAGTACACTAATATATTGTGAAAGGAATTAATGGTTAAGAAGCAAGGGGTCAGAAATGTTTTTCTTTTCATGTTTGAAACAGAAAAAGATTAAAAATTCTCCATCCCTATCTGAGTTGTGAAGTTCTGCAATATTTGACAATCATCTGAGAAATACAGGATGAAAATCCATGACAAATTTCACAGTTAAGAGGAATAAACTGAGAAAAATGATGGGTGGCTTTCAAAATTAAGATCTGGGATAAAAGAAGTGAAGAAGAACACGGAACAGCTCCTGGCAGTGCTGGCAATAACATCCTCTTGACTCATAATGCCTGAAGGGGAGCCTTGTGTTATGTGGTGGGCTTTGTACAGGTTCACTCTTCACATATGCAGAGTCTTATCAGCTGAACTCAAGCTGTGTGTGGAGATGCTGATCTGGAACTTAGAAAGTCACAGGCTGCTGATTTGAGATGGCCACTCAAAGTGGCCAAGGTCTTCTCATGAAGGGCAGGCAGCGCTGAATTTTGCTGTCCCCTGGCCAAGGTCAAAATAACTTGTCACTTTCTGACCGTGCGGTGGAGATGAAGATTTTCCGTAAGAAAGGAGGTGTTTTCCTTGATGATGCCAGATATGCAGCTGATGTCGCCAGGACCCCAGAGAACAGCCTGTGCCTAAAACCAGCCTTGAGATGCCTAAATTAGAAGCTTAGTCACACAGCCTGCCAATTTAATCACTGTAGAAAGACAGACGCCTCCAGAGAATGGTATAAATCTTAGTGCAAGTGCATCCTAAAAATAGTTGTGAGGAATCCACACCTGAGCCCAGTGTATGTAAGAGTGGCTTTCCTGAACTGGACAAAAGAAATCTAGTGAGGAATTTTAAAACACATGACAACAAATTACTGCGTATACTGGGAACAAGGTAATAGCATATTCAGAAAATACATTCACATAGAGTAAATATAAACAAATAGGCAGACCAGAGCAAAGGAATAATTATTTATTTTATTTTGAATTTAAGAAGTAATTAAGTATGACAGCTGTGCTAGAAATGGGTGAACACCAGAGAATAACAAGGATATGTATACACCAGTGATAATTTTGGGTGTGAGTATATGTATGTGTATGACTTTAAAGTCAGTTTTCCCTACACCCCCACAAAGCAATGAGATAACTTTGAACAGGAAAACATACCTAGAGGAAGGCAGAATATAATTGTTCATGTGGCTGGAGAGCCTTGTAAACTTATAGTTGTATTTCAGATACCACTTCTAGGAGAAGTGATTCTTTGCAGTCATAGGCTTTTGAGTTTCAAGATAAGGTTTGAATGTATTTTTTTATATAAAGCACTCAGACTTTAGCACATTTTTCTTCTGTTAAATATACATGAATATTTTTATGTGCTGGTAGAGGTGGCTGCAGACATGCCAAGGCACATTAAAGGGAATGACAGCAAGGTGTAAGGAGCCTCAGGAAATCAGTGGTTTCATGTACACAATTTTTGTGGTTTTGCAGCATTTCCATCTCATTTCCACTGCTTCCAGCCTTGGATTTCTTTTGTGTTGGTCCAATTAATAAGCTGCTGTCAATCTATTACCTCTGTGCAGCTTTCAAAAGTAATGTTTTAAAGTAGGATAGGGAAGCAGGGAAGCTATAAATGGCAACTGGCAGAACAACTTTGGTGATGTGAAAGTCCTGCTAATACAGAAAATCTTTTTGTTGTTTTCAGCTAAAAGAAACCACTTCAATGGTTTTATTTTAAGTGAGGTTGTCAAGTCTGTGACTGACAATAATATAGGAAGTTCCTTAATGCTTATATGGGCTTCATAGTATCCAGGGAGTTAAGAGAGAAGAAGAAAAAATTACCACGGCATTAATGACACATCTGACATTTGTTTATGCATTCCTATGTCCAGTTTGCATGCAGCTAAGCTCAGTACTCATTTAGTAGCTCTTTGTCTTATTGTCATTATTTAGTTAAAGAGGCAATTTTAATGACGTATACATACATATCTCATACACTTTTATTTTATATATAGAAATCTTATAAATTTCTCTTAAATGTTTTATAAATACTTAAGATTATAATACCTGAAGGAATTGGGTAAAGCTGGCTGGAGCTGTCCTATTTATGCTGTGTGTTTTGCTCCTGAGCTGCAGCAGGGTTGCAAAAGCTCCTTGAATCCCAGGATAAGTGAGGAAACCTTAGAGAGTCAGAAAGAAGAATGCAAGCTTGCTTTTCCCCAAAATTAAGATTTTACAGCTTTTTCTTATAATACTGGTCTTCAAAATGGAAACTGATACTAACCAGGAGCTAATGAACTGCCTCTGGACTTTATTTCTACATCAGAAAGATGGGAGTGAGGCAGAACAAATACCATTGCTCTGGGAAAACACTTTTCAAGAGTTACAAAATGAGCACAGCCTAAAGCCGGCTGGGGTCCTGGTGAGAGCATAGTGGAGGAAATCCAGCTATATTTAGGGTATGTGGTAAGCCTGGCTGACCCTCTATAAAGCCCTGCCCACTGGTGCACAGCCTGGCACCTTGCTCTTGCTCGACATCCCTCCTGTGAAAGGTTCAAGCACAGGCATCAGGCTGTTGTTGTGTGGTCCTCACCAGGAGAACCCACACAGTGGGTTCCTTGCCAGGGCATTTGTTGCCCCCAAGACACACAAAGCCTTTCTACCTCCTCCAGCACAAGAAAGGCACAAGAAAAGGAAGGAGCAAAGGCAGGTCCAAGCTTTGATGATCCTGAATGGCGTTTGTGTTTTCTATTGGCACTTTGTTGGGCTTGTGACTGTCTTCAGTTCCCAGCCCTAAACTTGACAATATTGCTCTCAAAAGACTTGGAGTTTTCTTGCACTCTCCCACAGGAACCAGCTTTTGCAATCCGCTTGCCTGCCTGCCACCATGGGGGAACACCTCCTTCACCCCAAGCCGAGAAGATTGCCAGTGGTTAACGAAGTCCCACTCACTTCAAGAACAGAGATATTGACACCAAAGTGTGATCTTCTTTCACCCATTTTTACTGTGAACAATCCGCTCGGTAGAGCTCTTCTGCCCCTAGAGCAGAAGAGGGCATGAAGAGGGAATGATCTAGGGGATGAAGGACAGCATAGCTGTCATCCTGCCATCACTGTAGAGGCCAGATGTCACACTCAGAAAGCAATCATCTCAGCTGCTAGAAAGAGCATAAGGGAAGGAGAGTATGGTATGAGCATAATGGCCTTTAGGCTGAAGTTGTTTCAGGCTCACTGGAATAGAAATCAGTAACACAGGGCAGGAAAAGATCTCCTGAGTTGTTAAGTCCAGTGTTCTGCTATCCCAGGTAATCATCTTATATAGTCTCCTTCAGAAATGCAAGACTGTAGCTGATTTATCTTAAGAAGATAAAAAAGAAAATCTTAGAGTTAATGATCTTACAAAGAAATGGCACGGTGAGGCCCGCATTGCTAATCTGAAAATGGAAAACAACAGGACTGCTAAACTCAGAGGAAAGTGAGCTATGCTGTGTGGAAAGTGTGAGAGAAAGCAGAAGGTTTTGGTGAATGTTATGCAACTCCAGCAGCTTCATTTGTTGTATTAATTTAGTCATAGCTGCATAGTGTACAAGAGGTGTATGTGACCTGCAGAGGGATGTAATTTAAGTACTTGTGAATGGAAGAACCACGAGCATTTTTCACAGAGCTCTCTCAATTAATCCTCAGGCCACATCTCTGAAACTGCCTGCAGAGAAGCAAATACCACCGTGTAAACTTCCAGAAACAACACCCACTAAAGTCACAATTACTTCAGTACACACTGGTTTTTAAAGTAACACCTTCTGGAGGGATTTTCTTCACTGGAGAGTTCAGGTGATGAACTGTCAAATTTGACTGGGCCTGTAAGCCTGAATCCTTTCTGAAGTATAGTAGGTAGAAACAGTAGATGAGAGCTCTCTAACCCCAAACTGACAGGATATTCATCATCTCTGGATTAGTTCCTCTGTCTGCAAAGTGCAGGAAATGATATTGATGTTGAACTATACCCAGACTTGATCTTCCAGGTCTGTTTCCCATTGGTGGCAAAGACTATGCGGTGTGCCTGGTGCCAGCGCGCTTGTCATTCGGTTCCTCTGGCAGGAGCAGTATCACAAACGGAGGGCACCGTCTCTTGTTGAACTCTCAGAGGACTTAACCTCTGCTCTGTCACAGCAGCTGTTAAGGTTTTCTGTTTCTGCACAGATCAGCCTGCTTTCATCCTTTAGGCCTACATTCCCCAGCTTGGGAGCATTTCTTCGTGAGCAGTACAAAGCAGAGAGCATGCATAAAGCGATCCTTCCTGTTTATATTCTCCCAGCTGTTCGTACCAGCAACTGAAAGACCACCCACATTGGAGGCTACATCTGAAACATGGTTTCCAGTAGCACTAGACGAACCCCATTTAACCACATGGTGTGAACAAGCATTCCCTTCAGAGCATTTGCTTAATCGTTTCAGGGAGTGTCATCCATGTTCTGGATTATGGGATACAGTGAATAATTGTTTCTGATTCACCCACTCTGTCTTAAAGGTTAGTAATTTGTATCCTCTCTCAGTTCTGTCCTTTCAACCAAAGTGTCCTAATTTAGTCAGTATTTCCTTGTCAGGAATCTATTCCAAAGCTCTTAGGCAACCATTTCCTATCTTCTATCATCTTTGACATCCTTTAATGCACTGTTTCCTGTTACTTTCAAGATGAAGTGGCCAAAAACTATATGCAGTGTTCAGGAAGAATTTACTAGATTTTTTTTTTTCTTTTCTTCTCAATTCTTTCTGTTCCCAATAGCCTATTTCCCAAATGCTGCATTGTTTTTAGGAACTTATCTCAAATGATTCCTAGATTTCTCTGATTAGCAGTAGTAACTTATTAGAGTTCATCACTATTTATAATTACAATAGTGAAGTAACCACTCCAGCCTACATGCGTTATTGTTAACTCCTCTAGCATTCATGTATATCCCTCCCAACCATGGTCTTCTTTATTGTTTAAACTAATCTTCTCTACATGGCTGAAGACATGGATTAAAATCTCAAATGTACATTATCTTTGGAGAGATCCATTCATTCTGTAGTAAGGTTATAGGGTAGGATCATCAGAATGCAAATACTTCTCCAGTACCCTTAGGTAATTCCCCAGAAAAAGGAAGATAAATTTCCCAATCCATGAAAAAACAGTCTAGAGCACCTTAACACACAGAACTAATGTCTAATCCCTGAGACTCTCATTTGTTAATGCAGGAAAAAAAAGGGGACACAGTCATTAGGCAGGACTTTGCAATAAGCATCCATGTGGGCCAAGCTGAATGCTTAGATTTGTGTGCCAAGCACAGACCCTGCAATATAACATCTCGACCCACTAAAGAGTATTTTAAACTGCCTCAGTAGCTCTCTAGATGTAGTTCAGTGAAAGCCTGTTGTCTTTAAGCTTTTTTAGTGTTTCAGTCTGGATGTACGTATCTCAGTGACCTGTAATTTGCAAGTCATTAACATCATCAAATGATATGGGCCTTTTTCTGAGGACGGAGTTTTTTTTCTCTTTGTAAGAGTTACCTGGGGCCTACTTTGGCTTTATCCAGAGCTCTCCTGTTTGCCTAGTGACAGCACCTTTAAACTGAGAACTGAGAATTGCTTTGAACGTGGGCTTACCTCTTGCCTTTGTTTTTATGATAAAGTCCAAAACTTTTAAAGTGCAGTAAGGTTCGGGCTATGGAATCAAATGAAGAGCTCTCCAGGGCATCCCCAGGATTTCTGTGGGAAGTCAGACCCTCTGCTTGCAGGTTTTCCAGTCACTAATGTATCTTCCCTGAACCACAGGAAGGTTTTGTGTATCTCACTCAACTTCTTACTGCCTGTGAACCACTTGGCCCTATACAAATCAGTCCGCTTCATGAGCGGATGCTGAACTGCAGTATTTGTGGCCCAGAAAGCTGACTGGAGCAATGTTGTCAGTAAGGGTTTGATATTGCCAGACCTACAGTAGCTGCTCATCCTAAGAAGCTGTTTCACAGAATGCAGGTGAACAGTGTAAGCATCATGAAGAATCATATGACAAAACACTATGAACACAAATTCAATTCAGTCAAAGTTTCATAACCTTTGAAAATCAGGCTCAGTTAACCACCCTGCAAAATAAAATTGGAAGACCTTTTAATATTTAAACCCTCCTGCTGCTCTAAATCTATGGCCATCTGGTACGGTGTTACTGTTCTCAATCCTGTTTCCCCTACTGTGTGGTTTTTTGCTTGTCTGGGAGTATGAGTATATACATTTACTTCCTTATTGCATTTCTGAAGTTCTTTTTTGGCATCTCATGCTAAAAATGCTTTAGATGATAGATAACAAAACTTAATAGATTCTGGTAAAGGGAAAGTCTACTACTGAAGTCCACTGTAGCTAGTATCTAGTAGATTTATTTTTTTTCTGCTGAAGGTACAAATGATGTAGAAGCACTCACCATAACTAACTTGACTAAGGGGAACTGGAAGAGTGAATGAAACCTACCCAGGGATCTGAAAGTCTAAACCTGGTGTAATCACAACTAGAGAAACTTTAGAGTCTGGTCCAGACAAATATATTAAAGCAAAGAAATTAATTTCTGTCACCTAAAATTCCACCACTGCAGTATTTCACCTGAAATTTGTACTATGTGAAGAATATTTCCTTGGTATATAATAATATTTTCCAGGGATGTAGAGCACACAATTTAGGTGTCTTGATTTTCTCATGCACACCCACAAAATATATGATTTGGAGGAAATATGATCTAACAGAACTGGGAAACAGTTGGTTTTTTAAATAAAAAATTCATCTAATGCCATTAAAACAGAATCTGTGCTTATGTGCAAATTTTGGCTTTGAAAAGTAGGAGTGGATTTATGTCAACATAAGTGCTTTACATTCTCTCACAAACCTCTTTTGAAAATGTCATATGGTTTTATTAATTGCTTTTAAAGCAAATTGCTTGTTTGAAGACATTATCTGTCATAATATTTATAGGCAATACCTATGTCTCTTAAAAAATAATCCTTGTCTGTTGATAGTATATGACCTGCAAACACTGAGGCAGGCTGTTGCAAAGATTGTTGTTTTAGCTTGAAAAAGCTGTTTCTATGGTATAGCATTTCATAGCAATAATCCAGATGCCTGAATCTGGAAAAAGCAGCTGAAAAAATTTAAAACTAACATTTTTGAAGTTAAGGCATCAGAGAAAACTGGGCCTTCAGATGCCCATGGTGGCTTTGTCCTTTCTGTGAAAAGGTCACAGAAATTTTTACAGCAATCTCATGAAGCACGCTCTGAGGATTTCCTCGATGCAAGCCCCTGCGAGGGGATACTGAACTGTCGTTATTGCAGGTGCGTCAGTGAGCAGATACGAACTCTGCAGTTCTGTCACCCTCCAGATGGGAAGAAGAGCAGGGTATCAGTCTGGCATGGCACTTGTCAGGACAAGTTTTATAGGCATTTATGTGGCAATAGATGCAGACAGGCATCTGCCATTATGCTTAGGAGGAGTCAGACACCTAACACCTTGACTTAAAAAGATCTAGGCATATCTGAAAAGCGCGGTAGGTGCCTATCTCTACACCTTTAAACCTTTAAAATCCAGCCCTTGGTCTGTGTGTTTCTTCTGTACCTGTGTGATGGGGATGATAACACCTTCCCACTTCAGAAGAAGGCCTTTAGTCTGGCCTTTTCAGTCTTTAAGCTGGATAAACAGTGGAGCATGATATTGCAGTACAATATCAGCTGTTAACATGTGTCTGACTACAGCAGGATTTTCTCAAGGTCTGTTTCCTTTACTGAGATTTGTGAGCAATCACTGAAGTTTAATTGAAACTGAGACTATGAATTTTGTGAAGTTTTTCACAATATAAAATAACATTTTCCTTTGTATTTTATGTAAATACATCCACATCCCTTCTGGCAGCTAAGTGCAAAAAACATTTTTTAACATGGAAAGAAGAACTGTGCTGGTTTTGTGCTCTAGAAACATGCACTATTCTTCTTCTCACTAGATGGAGGTCCAGTGCCATGAAAACTGTAGCTTTCTTGATTCTTCCTGTCAGTGGTGAGGTTGAAATGATTGCCGCAGCAATCTAGACAAAGCTTTACAGTGTGTCTGTGTTCTCAGTAGAGGACACAGATAAAGGAATGCATATTTATAAATCTGTTAAAGCCTATAATACCCTCTGGTAAGAAAACATTTAGAAAAGGGAATGTAAAAAATGCCATAAATTTGTAAAGATTTAGATGCAGATGTTTAGATGCAGATGTTTCGATGCAATGAAGATTTTACAAAATCCAGTTGTACTGAATGAATTTCTTTTGGCAAAAGCAGAGCTGTTTAATAGATCACATCTGCCTCGCGGATGCTGCATTAATCCTGACAGTAAATTGCTGTAACTAATCTGTTTTAATTAGGGAGAGTAAAGACTGCCATTTATTTTGCTTCTCAATTTTTTTAGTAATCAACCTGCAGTGCCAGTGCATTTAACACTCATCAGTCCTGGTACCAGAACTAAAGGAGGTAAGACCTTTTTTAAGCGGTACTTCCCAATTGCACTAATGAGTCTTGTTTAAGCTCCTCCAATCTTCCACTGGCTTTGCCTTTCACTTCCCAGAAAGTCTGTAACCCCTTTGTCCTCTTTAATGTCATGCTAGACTTCTCTGAGAATCATTTCTAGGACAGAAAATCTAAAAGTGGAACAAAGAATCAAGCAAATAGAGACTGAGCTGGGACTGTTATGTTACTAGTTTGCAAGCTGATGTGCTGTAAGGGTGGATGGGCCAGTGCTTTAGGCGACGGGAGAAAGAGGCCCAGTTTCTCCCTCTCCTTCAGACTTCCTTTATGACAGATCAAATGGTTTCAGCTCAAGCATACAAAGGATGTTAAGGCCTAAAATATCATTAGGTCTGGTATTTAAGCAGCCAAGTTCAAAATCTAGATCCTGAAGATCAGATGTTTCTTAGCCTGGCAGTGATTATAAAGTCTTACAAAATTCTTCACGTCTACAACTCTCAGTGCGGGCAGTATCTTCCTGGCAAATGCTGGGTGGAACACACCCACTTCATGCCCAAAACCTAAAAGACTTCACAAATCTGGGGTCCTTCAGTATTTTGTCTAATGCTCCTGCCTGTTCTGGACTTGTTCATTTTTTTTTTAAAGATGTTTCAGTTTCATCCATGCAGAGAGTGCTTGTTGTTGTGAGTTCCCTATCTATGGTGAGACTTAGATACATAAACATAGGTGCCTGGTGTCCCTGGAGATGGTCTTTGTTACCAAGTCATCAATGTGGAGCAGACAGATGTGACACAGTACGTTTGGAGATATGTGTCTTCCTGGAGTGGCGTCTGGAGGCAAGATGGGATACCCTAGGGCATCTAAATACACAGTCTGCCTGTGTTTGGGCACCTAAATTGCTCTTCTTTGCACAGTAAAGGAAATTAAGGACCTGATGAAGAATCCTGTATTCTGCTTAGGAGCCTGACATCTGAAAATTTACTGCCACAGTGCTAAATGCTTTTTTAGTCATCTCCCTTGGCGGATGTAACTTTAGGAGGTACCTTATGTGTAAATTAGGGTCCTCTGTACTTCACAGAGATGAAAATAAATAACTTGCAGTTTATGAGGTGCTGAGCTATCAAGGAAATATTGGCTGAGTAACATTGTCATTAAAAAAACCTAGGTAGGCAGCTCCACATCTCTATCCAGGATGTTTCAGCCCCACTGAATCCCATGGGGCTTGGAGCAGACTCAGCGCTCACCGCAAGATCAGGGCTCAAGTTGTGAGCTGTGAAAAGTTTGTTCACTTTGGAAATTCATGAACATTTCATTTTGCTGAATTTGGGATGGGTAAAAAAAGCATTTAATAACAAAAAGGAGCATGGATACTTCACTTTATGATCCATTTAGACCTGAATTCCTAAAAAAAAAAGGTTGTTACATGATTTTCGCATTGATCCCTTAGCCAAGTCCCTTCCCCTTGTTATTTTTGATGCTGGCTAATTTTAACCAGGTTTGAAAAAGGGTAGAGTACTCAAAGATGTTTTCCTACTAGTCTAATGGAAATAAATATCAGGATAAAGGAGAAATTTATGACTCCTCTGAGGAAGGCACAGCTCAGTCATTGTAATCCTCTCTCATAGCAACCTCCTGGCTCATAAGGCATGCACATAACAGGTTGGGCCTATCCACACGGACCCGGCTCCAGATGCGTCATAGTCACTGATTTCTTTTTCCCAGTGGGTGTATTATGAGTGCATGTGGACAAGCTGGGGTGAGAAGCAGGGCAGGGGTAAGAGACACAATATAAATTCATGTTTCCAGGCCTCTTCTGTTTTTCTGTTCACGGAGCATTTTATCTTGTTATTGCTTCAGCCAATTACTCTCACGTTTACTCATAAATGTTCTCTCTTGCTGATTATACTGTATTTACTTATAAACAGTGTATATTTTCCACAATTTAAAATGTAAATCTACTCTCAGAAATACAGATCATGCAGGAACTACTTGACTATGAAGGCAGGCTTAGAGTTTTTCTAGGTAATAGCATGGTTATTCTTAGTGCTATACGAATTATCTTTGGCACAACATATAGCATTCATATGCCTATAAAAGAGAAAACTTCTGAAGATTTTCAGAGATAGTCAAGGTATCTTAGTTTTTATGACCCGTTTCCAGTTGCTAGATTATATTTTTCAAAGTTATCCTGAATCCATTATGTCTTGTTCCAGATTTATACTTTAGCCAATGAGTATGAATTATAACATTGTATTTATTAAATAAATTAGTCATACCTTGCAAGTTATTAATTATAAAAGAATCAAAATTTATGAAAAGCAAGTCTTCATTGTTTTTGACTCTGCTTAACAAACCACTTGCTCAAATATGAGAATTATGAAGTGGGGTAGCACATTATTAGGATTAATATTAAAAGAATCACCTTAAACAAAAGTGAAAAAAATTGTTTCTGCACTGTGGAGCAAATGCTGATGACTTGAAACATGAGATTACAGCATTAGTAATTTTAAAGGTAATTTTTTGAAATTCCTTTAAAATATACACCTAGCCTTAGCTATCCCAAAACTCAGATAAAATGTATGATAAAAAACAGGAATTATTTCATCAAAGGTCATCTGAGATAAATAACACATAAATGAGTGTTAATAACCTTAAAAGGCTTTTTTTACACAAGAAGGAGTCATTGTACAGGACCCATGTGGAGCTTACATCACCATCTTCTGCTGATATCTGGAGTCCAACACAAAACCCCAAGCACCTAGCTCATATTGCTGGAAAGCAGTTGGACTTCATTTCTGGGTTTTATGGCGTGGTTCACCAGGCTGTTAAGAAGCCAGAGGGAATTTCCAGAACAGTGAGTGGAATCCAGTGCTGAAATAATTCTACAGCAATAATGGACAAGACTGAGATGTTTTTCTTCCGACAGTGCAATTTCTTGACATACTCTCTCACATAAAGGGGAAATCTGGGATCTGGTCCCTAGTGCCAGGCAGTTTTGGAGGCCCAGATATTGGAATACCCCTTAGCACACTCTTTGGCAGACTAAATTCTCTTAATTGAACATAGTATATTTAGGTGTATAAAAAGAATGAAAGAAGAAGTTATTGGGAAATTAACATATAAAAATTGTTATGCAATTGAAGTAGCACTCTGTGTCCTGTGCTCCTTCAAATACCTACCAGGGAAATGTTAAAGCTGGAAAGCCAGAAAAATTCAGTGTTCAGGTCTCCCTCACGCCCCTTACAATGCTGTGAGAGTTACAGTAAAAAGCTATGAAACACCTCATAAAAAAATAAGAAGTTATATGATTTACATTCAAAGAATGTTTTCGTTATACATTCTGTCATGCTGCTTCCTACTCTTCTTCAGTTCACTTCAGGCCGGAAAGGTTTAATTTTCTCTGTTGACACAGAAAGGGAGCTAGCCTGTCAATGAATGCGCAAGGCAAATCTCCAGGGAAGGAAATGCAATTTTGTTGAGTAACATTGTTTTACTTTATTTGTGATAAATATAAAGGCTTGTGATGCCAAAGGACTGCAGTATAGTTGCGTAAAGATTCAGTATGAATGATAAAAGAAATAGAAAATATAGCTGGGGTATATACCGAGCCTCTCTTTTTCCCCAGTTGCTATAGTAATGTTTGGCACCTTTGTTAGTTATTCCAGCAAGCACTCTCATGCTACGTCCCTGGGAGATTTATCAGTTCAGGAAGACTGAGAACAATGAGCCTGCCTCAGATCTGGAGATAGACCTCATTAGTTTTGAGGATTAGACACAATACCTAGCACAGACACGGGTAATCAGTGTACAAGCGTGGAGAGGAATCCCAAGATGCTTTTAATGAGGCCACCCAGCCTGGATATTGGGTTGTTCTTCAGCACTCCAGAGAGAGACGATTGTAAGGCTGGTGGATGACCCTACTGAAACTGCCATCCTAATAAGAGCTGTTCATGTTTAAGACTAGACTAAACCAGCTCAAAGGCTTCTACAACTTAGGGGGAGTTGCACTGATATTCAGAGGACCACAAAAAGATATAAGTACCAAAAGGTTTCTTGTTGCTACCAAATCTTTGGACCATTTTTGCTCTGAGAAGCGCAACTTCCAGAGGACTTAAACAGGAGCAGCTCTTTGTAGGTGTTGGTTCTTTCCTTTTTCTTTTCACTGTCAAGTAAATCGTCAGTGTTTCTCTGCTGTTCTGGGAGAGATGAGAAAGAGGTGGCATGCAGCACTGTCGCTATTCTCCATTTTCCTGCCTGGCTTCTGGTGTAGATTTTTTTCTTAATAACCAACTCTTTGGCTGATTCAGTGAGAATATCAGGTATTTCACAAAAGGCAAGGCATGTTTTAGTTTCTCTGTGCTGTAGAGAAGCATTCCCCCAACTTGAATCAAACTGCTGGAGACTGAAAGCTGAATACTAACAAAAGCTACAGTAGTAACAAAAAAAGATCTTTTAGTTCTTGCTGTTGTTTTTAACTTTTTTTAACCTCATGACTGAGGTCTTACAATTTTGGACTCTCTGCCATTGGCCATACTCCCTAAATTTATATTTTTTGAAGTTCCTTGGCAAGTTGACAGGAAGATCAGTGAGGGAAAAGGGATTTTGAAACCTCTGCTGCTAAAGTTGGCTGCAGTTCACTCCTTCCCCCCCAAAATTTCACTCCCTTTTAATATTTTTTGTGTGTGTACACAGATCTGCCTGGAGTCCTAGTAAATCTCGAGAGTGCTGTATTTATATAAGTGCACTATAACTCTGAATTAATTAACACTGCACATGTGAAAAAGGTGAGAATCTGTGAATTCACAAATGACAATTTGCAAATAGATCTTTTTTGTTCTTCAGAAGCATGTGCTCAGTGAGCAGGAAAGTTACAAGTTTAGTAAAACTTTGGTTGCTTTGGGTTTCTCCATGAAGGGTCTAACCAAAAGTTTAGGGAGCAGTCGAATTGAAACTGGAGATTTCAGGTAGGCCTTACATTCCTTCTCAAGTGTCGTTAATGGTAACTGTGTGCATAGGGAACTGTTTTTAAGATGTAAGTTAGCAGTGAGCTGATGAATATAAACTTTGTCAGGAACTATGACAACCCGTAAGATTTCAGGAAGGCAAAACTGACTTTAACTTGGACCTGTCCACTTGGATCTCTCTATTTTGGATCTGTTTTATGTTGTGCTGGCCTTTTTCTCATGCACATTTGCTCATAAGGGGTAGTCAGTCAAGGGATTAATACAAGTAAGAGCTTATGAAGTCTAATTTAAATTATTGTGTTTTTTTCTCTTGCAATGATTTCAGGTGGATATGCCCCATGATATAGCTGTCGGATGAACAAAGGGGTGTTAGTATTGGTAAAAGTTAAAAAGGCAGGAATGTGGGGTTGGCCCTTCTGGTGGGGCAGCACAGACTTTAAAGTCAAGTTACACAGGACACCACAAGGAAAATCATCAATGAATGAGGACTATTAGGAGGCAAACTAAGAGGTCACATAGAAGAAGCTTTCTTTACTTGATGAGGATGATAAAGACATTGCATGGGAAATCAGTTATAGAAAGAACTGTAAAATGAAGGGTATCTTATTAGCTATGTAAGGGAGGAGAGGGAGTTAGAGAAACATCTTAGCAGATAAAGCACTGGGGAGCGGACTGTAGCCCTGACAGCTCCAGATCAGCATTTCTTAACCTGGGAGTTGCTAGAAACAGCTATTAAGGAACAAAGCACCTCCTGCCGTCCTAGGCAGCACTTATAAATTGAGGTGGAAAAGGTTTCTTGACCAACTGGAAGGAAGTAGTGTCTCCAAAGAAGTTGATCAGGTCTCAGTGAATGCTTCAGAGCAGTGAAGAAGCTGAGATGTTCTGCCTGAACAGCTTTATTTTGTATGCTATAGGTTTTGGATCCCTCTTGCAAAATGAGTATCCATTTATTTGGATGAGGGCATACTCCTGCAGAAGGTAAATCAATTCATACCAAAGCGTCTTGCTGAGGTGGAATGGACTTACAGTGTTCTAGATAACTGGGTGAACTACCACCAATTTAGGGGGCCTTGTCAGTTAGTTTGCAAATTTTAGGTTAAAAATACTTGCCAGAAGATACTTAAGCCTGAAAGCTCATACCAAACTGGAAGAGGAATTGTGCTTTTGCAAATTTCAGATGTCCAACAATTTTACAAATATCAAATCTAATAGGCTATGTAGGTATCCAAATTACAGAGTGCTCAGTGCTCCTGTCAGGATCCTCTAATGTGCTTTCTGCTTTATATGGACTGAGAGCAGAGGGTAAGCAGCACAGCATGAACAAGGGCAGAGATAAACATCCAGTATCTAAAACTCAGACACATTTGCAGGATTTTCAGATAATTATAAATATACAAATTTTAAAATATTCCCTACCTGCACCTCTCTCCTCTGTTCCCCATGCTTTTCATGTTTTCACTTGAATAAGTACCCGTGTTTAGAACTGGCACTGTTTACAGTTTTGGACTTCTTCTTATCTTTAATCTAGTTATATTAGAAAGCTTTTCCTTTCAGCATTTGCTTTCTGAAGTTGCACAAGTTGAACAGATGTTGTCTTTTTTCTTACTTTAAAAACACTTGGCAGTTACCTGCACATCTGCAGTCCGTACTGCCTGTTACCAAAGCTGCTCTCATCCTGACAATCAACAGATTCTGATCCAGCCCAAGGTAGAACACTTCCCTGTGAAGAAACCTAATTTACTCTCCAGAAAATGTGCAACAAATGCTAAGACTGTAACTAAGAGGCACTTGGAATGCTGCTCAGAAAATATTTTTGTTAATAGTTTACTGATTTCATTAATGACGATTTCCTACTTAACCACCTTCCTTGTGCTAGTATCATGATGGAGAGAGTCACATCATCTTGCTGATCTGGCTGGAAATAATTTTTTTTAAAAAAATCAGTCAGTTGTTGTATCCTTACTGCAGAACTGCATTACTTTACTGCCAGCAGCGAGGAGAGAGTGAGAACAAAAGGCCCAAACAGGAAGAGGAGAAGGTAACATAAACAACTCCTAAAACTGCCCTTCACACTCTGTAAACACTGCCTCTGATACTGTCTGTCTGTATGTAGCAACCAATTTGTAACAGAAGCTATTTATTATAACATTCATAACTTGTTTTTACCCACAAATGGTGTAAAAAAGGCCATACTCTGTGCAGCTCTCTTAACTGTAACTAGACCTCAAAATCTGAAGGGGAGGAAAAAAGAAGAGGGTTTGGTATACATTCAGGAAGTGAAAGACCTGCTACAGAAGAGCACCGTGGTTAGAGGCATCTAAAAAGCCATGTCAAGTCTTGACTAAGCAACACCAGCATGTCCTGTGTTTCAGGAAAAGGCCTAACACGGTACAGGCCAAGTCCCTCTGCCTGCACCCAAGCTGAGTGATAAGCATGAGCTATCTGACCGGAGTGCGTGGATTCCCTTCAGGTGGAGATGAAAGTGCAAGAAGAAAGGGGAAGGGGAAGGTGGGAAGAAAGATGATGCACCTGTCTGGATGTCGTCCTGACATGGGGCTGGGTACAGATGTGCCAAAGGGCCTCACCCAAACTGAGAAGTTTAGGGTGCTGCCTGAATCTGCTCATTTAGGTAGAACAGCTCAGGTCCGCTGGGTGGTTTGGTGGCTGGGCTAAGCCCAGCCATCTCAACAGAAATGAGTGCAAAGGAGGAGGAAGGGAATTAAGGGAGGGGTATCATCTACGTAAATTTGGTGCCCAACTTGTGCCTTCATCTCAGATGCCTAGCGGTGCAGTCCTCCTAGGGCACATGCGTGAGATCCCCAAGTTATTGGTGAAGGACACCTCTTGGAAGTCCTCCAGAGGCCAGCCAGGGATCTACAAACAATACTGGTGATTGCATCCTTAGATTGCCAACAAGAACTTGCTGTAAATTACTGTAAATTTTAGTTCTGTTCTAATGTATGTTTGCTCCCAAGACCAAAAAAAAGCTGAAGTGAGGGGAGATAGAACTCCATAATGAGACACAGCTACTAAGCGTCCAGTCATTCACAACACTGAACTCTAAAACCAACATACCTTTTACAAACTATCTTCCAAAATGTGATTTTTGCTTGTTGCGCAGCCTGTTTAAAGAAGGAGCCCAGTCTGGCAACTGACTGCTTCACATGCATTGAAATCAGCTAGCTCCGAAGTTTCTTAACACCTATTTGGAAGCTGGGTTGTATATGGCTTGGAGAGCATTGCGAGAAGCTGCAGCAGAAATGAGGGGTGGTCAGTTATGGAAAGTTACAGGAAGCTTAAGAACAGCTGGGAGTAATTAAGCTGAGTCTGGAGGAAGATGTAGGAGGAGGGACAGAGAACTACTGTGGATAATCAGAGCTGTCAAGGCTTTAGGTTGAACATATTTAGTTGAAAGTATTTAGTATAGTCTGCTGCATTTGGTATGACTGAACTGGATTATTCTTCAATTTGTCTGAACTTTTTGGGAAGCCCATATAATCTGGAAGGTGTACATTTGTGTTCAGTAGAGCTGAATAAGGTATAGAATGGGTGGTTTGACTGAAATGAGATTTTATGCTCTACTTTGGCCTTTCCCTAGAAAGGTGGTGACAGCAAAAGCCTCGTTTTGTTGCCCAAACTAATTGTGTTTGGATAGGGTGGAAATGTGCAGGAATGATATTATCCCACTTCAGAATTAGAATCCAGTTAAGAAACTGGGTAAACACTTACTGGCAGGAACAAATGTTCTCATATACAAAAGGACATGAAGAATTATTTTTCATTTTAGTTCAGATGTATTTGAAATACATTTTTATTATTGCATTTTGTTACGTCTTTAATTAGGAGCTTTATAATAGAACTCCTGTACTTAAATTAGGAGAAATGTCATTGTAGGTTAAAAGGTACAACTCTCCGAATAAGTGGTTTGAAATTGGTTTTCATTAATATTAATGTGAACTGAACATCAATTGCTTCTGTAAGTCTTGCCTGAAGCTTGGTTATCCTTTTCTTACACATTTTCTCCTTGAGTATATTAAACTTTTTTTTTTAATTTTCAGGCAATAGTCACCATTTTTCAATTGTTGTTATTTTCCTATTCTTAAACATTATCTGCTTTTTTGTTTTGTTTTGTTTTTTGTTGTTTCCCTGCATGCCAGAAAAGCCTTAATTATACCCAATTTTGAAGGAGAAAAACATGGACCTCAGATTTTACGGTAAATGAACTACTGCATTGCCAACAGTTTTTTTCTTCCCTTAATCTTTCTTCTTTTCTTCTTGATGGGAATGCCAGATCTCTAGATGCCAAATTGTGAGTTGCTCCTATTGGCTCTAGAGAAGGTATTTTCCACTGTATTAGCAATAAACTGGCAGATTTCACTTAGAGCATATTCCATTGCTTGCTTTAGAGCTTTTCTGCTTTTCTTCCCAGACATCTGGGCTGTTGGCTTAATGAGAGAGACGCTGGACTTACTGTCCCAGTAATCACAAGATTAACCACAGGAGACTTTAAAAATTATTTTAGTGATGATGTAGTCCAGCCTTTCCTTTAGTGAATACTCACGGCCACTGAGAATCCGTTTTTCTCATCCACTTTTTCAATATATTGCTTTATTTTGGCTAAGTTTATGTATTAGAGTTAGTTCCATTGTCCACCCGGCCTCAAGTGTTTATTTCTCTGCAGTTTTATGTAGGATATAGTGATGGCTCCAAGCTGTGATTTAAGCAGTATGATCCAACCAGACAATGGGATTTTTCCTTCACTATAGTAAATACATGGGTTTGTTTACTCAATACCACATAAACTGCATCCAAGCAAAACTTAATTAGATGCTCTGCCAGGAAAAAACTATGAGAAGAGAGGAATGGAGAACAGCTGGTTCTGTCAGCTGTTGCAGTCCTCAGACCTACAAAGGTAAGAGAA
Source organism: Sagittarius serpentarius (assembly GCA_034782735.1). Taxonomy (NCBI): domain Eukaryota; kingdom Metazoa; phylum Chordata; class Aves; order Accipitriformes; family Sagittariidae; genus Sagittarius; species Sagittarius serpentarius. The sequence continues at coordinate 15,393,512 of JAVKLA010000014.1, read as the reverse complement.
GTGTGACTGGCTTATTTCCACCAAGAGAGTTAATAGGTGAACAAGCATGGATCTTTCACTCAGGTTATCTTATCTAATGAGACAGGAGGGAAGACAAGCTTATTTGGTGGTAAGTCAACTTGAAGCTCATGTGCTGGGCCTAAATCCCTTGCAATTTCATTATATCAACAGATTTCTGACCACAGAATTTTCCTATGTCAAAGACATTTAATCTTTAAAATAAATTTCTTAACACAAATATATTTACTAAATAGGCTTTTATTGGGTTTTTTTGGTTGTTGTTGTTCATGCAGTCCTAAAATGCATTGTATTCTGGGGTGCCCAGGTCTTGATGCTTCTACTTTACATATTTTTACTGCATTTAGATCTTGATGACTTCGTTTGAAAGAGCTGTTTATGTTGCAAACCTCCCTTTCCTTTCCTTCCCCAACACTCACAATGGCAGCTGCTACTTTGACTTGCTTTTTGCATGGGTACACATTGTTTCAGCCATCCCCTGCATGGAAAGCTGTCATTTGGTTCTTGGTATGTGGTACCTGATCCAGTTTGTGATGTGGAGCTTGGAATAAGCCAGAGTATCACTGGCTGAGAGCCAGCTGTGCTTTGTCACAAAGGCAATTTGTCACCTGTGAAATACTCCGACTTTCTGTCCCATCCCAATTTACCATTATCTTGCACATGAGTATTCTTTATGCATCACCTGAAGGAAGATATTGTCTGTTGAGCTTGCTTCAGCCAGTTCTTCCAGTACAATAGAAAGGAAATGGCTAAACTGCTTTCTCCTTTTCTTTTTTTTACTACTCCGAAATTAGCATTACATTCAAGAGACCAGTAAGTGCTGTTCAGCAATGAGAAAACAAGTGGTTAAAGCTATGTCAGCTCTGGTGCAGTTGTGTAAATACGGTATTGACATACTGGGCTGGTGTAGAAGATCAGCCTCTGAGGCTGGCATAGCTGCAAAGGAAACATCTCGTATTGACAGATTGGCTGTCACTGAGATTACCCTGAGGATGACATCTGAGAACATCCAATGCAAACATGCTACGGTGGTCCAAAATGGATTTACTTTGTAGCTTGCCCCGTTCTTCAGTCAATCCTATTGTACTTCCAACCCATTCTGGTTGTCACAAGCAGCCTCTTGCCTGAAGTTTAAGCCTTCGGTAATGAATTGTTTTCTCCCATGTGTTTGTGCAACTGACTCATCCTACAGTGAGGTTTTACGTGATTCTGCAACATGACAAATATGTAAATGTATGCAGAACAATGCTTCCAGTCCTGGCAGACATTTGCTATGTCCATAACGTCAATAAGGACAAAATTCTTGCATGCTATAAAGTACTCCGATATGACTATAATGCTACAGCTCACTGAACTGGCTTTAAGTTGAGTCTCTGCCTACTGATCAGATTATCAAAACCCGAAGAACTGCTCCCTTTGCCTTTTTGTAGGAGTAATTTAAGCAGTTCGATTAGGTTCAATGAGGTGTGATTAACACTCAAACATACAAAAGGGAGAAGTCCATAAAAATGTGATCTTGCACTTAGTTATTATGCCTCACGGGTATTTAGGTGGTTTGGAGAAAACGATTACAGAGGTGGAAACTGGGCTTCTTTCAGCTTTTCTAAAAAAATATCTAGCTGACATTCCATTTAGCAGCCAAATACTGTATTCAGATATAGTGTCAGCATAACAGTTGCTGAGATTTTCTATTTATGGCCATATGTGTTTATAATGCCAAGCATAATTTATATCCTTGTATTTTGCATATTTAAGAGAAAATTAAGTTGACAAAGCCTGTGAAAAAAAACCTCAATCAAATTGTGTGTCTATGTTGGTAGAATAGCTCTTGAGGAGACAGAATGTTCCCAGAAGATGCTAAAACAAACATGCAAACAGAGCTCTAAATTAGGACCAAGGCAAGAGTTCAAGTGCTTTATTTTCCTTCTGAGACAGGCAGCTTAACTGTTTGCTTCAAAGATACAGATCAAATAAATCCCAACAGTTATATTGCCTTGCTGAAATCACTGTCTGAAAGGTTATTCTAAATATGTTGGAATACAAGCTTGAGGTCCCATTCAGGGTAAGATTTTCACCGTACAGATAAAAGACAAGGCTAACCCTCATGTATCAATAGAAATAAACCAGAAAATTTTAAACATGGAAGAAAGAAATGTCCGTATTAATGGGCACCAAATGGCATAGCTTCAGCTTTATCAATGGTGTTAAGGAAATTTTTTATTGTTAAAGGGTGCAAGTATAGTTTTAGATGATGGCTGAGTTAGCTTTGCAGCAGCAGCTCTTGAAAATGCAGCAACACTACATTGCGCATGCGTATATATGTATGCATGCAAGTGTTTCGGAGACAAGAGACTGTACTTAAGTTCAGCACAGAAGCAGTTTTCATGGTCTGGTTTAGAGGTTAGAGGTATACTAGCAATTTTAACCCTGTGAGTTTAAATGTGTGTCTGAACTGAGTGGCACCTGATAAGCTTCAGAAACATATATAGGAGCAAAAGTTTAAAAAAATGCGGGAAAGTAATGCATCAGCCTGCAAGGTCTACCACCATCTGTAAAAGAGAGTCATAAGACAGCTGCTAGCGTGTTCACACTTCTTGTATATGACCGAAAGCATATGTACAATGATTAATCTGGGTCAGAGGCAGGCTGTCTGGCAAACTGAGGGCAGCTGGGCTGACCGCACAGAAGCCATGTCTCAAAACCTGGGCTTTGTGCACAGCTTGTTGAGGGTCATGTACTCCTCCCTTTCTCAATGGATTCTCATGAAAGAATCAGCCCCAAGCTGACCAAATTAAATGTCTGTGGTGGGAGGCTGTTGCCTCTGAGATGTATCTGGAATGAGCTACTGGAGGAAATGATTAATCCTATCTGTAAGCAGAACATTGCGTGACTTTCATTGATTTGTCAAAGCTTTCCTGTAGTAATGTGAGTTTGGGGCACAGCAGAGGACATAACAGGAAGGTTCTGGAGAACATTGCTGTCTGAGTAGAAGGTGGCTACGATCAGTGTTGGTGCTTCTTCCAGCAAAACCACTGGTGCTCCCAGATCACAGCATGGTCTCTTAGAACAAATGTCTCTACCCTGTCCAGGATGCTTTCAGCTTAGCTGTGGTAAACACAAGCAGAAAGATGGACATTGAAATGGAGGGGCAATAATATCTTCAACCCCAAAACCTCATCTGTCAATGCTCTCACACAGAAGTTCCGTGCAAAAAACACACGTTGTAGTCTGGGACAAATGAAAAGCAAACTAAACATTTCCCCCCTATTTTGAAATGAAAACAAATATTGCCAGCATATTACAATTAATTTGATTAATTCTTGGTGATGTTTGGATGAACACTTTTTACAGAAAATAATACTAGTCCTTGTACTTTCTGTTTAGGAACATATACAGTAGCCCTTGTTTCTTTTTAAGTAAGGATTTACTAACAAGTTTTGAAACTTCTCAAGGGTTAGATTAACAGTGTACTGCCACCATCAGTGCTATGACAGCGTGTTTGTCTTGATCTGGCTGACCAAAAGAAGTAAAGTAATTCTTCCCTTCCCTTTCACCTACCATTCTGGTAAATCTAAATCAACAAATGAGGAAGAAGAGAAGAGCTTAACTGGACATCTAATCTAACAGATTTTTGTCTGAATCTCAGTAGCTATTAAGATTACACAAACTCTGGGACGAAGCAGTCTAAGCCCTGACTACTTTGTGCTGCCAATTCTGAGTGTGTAAAGTCCTTTGTATTTGAAGTATTTTACTGCTTCTGTGGCTATTGTCACTTTTCAGAAAAGAGAAAGAAAAAGCAAACTTGTCTGGTAGGAGGAGGAGGAGGAGGAGGAGAAGGAGGAGGAGGGGGAGGAAAAGAAAAGACCTACCATTTCATTGGTCTTGAAATAGTTGTTCAGTAGCATCCCCTGGAAAGCCATGTGCGGATGCGGGTGTAGCCGAGTGTCACTGACTGCTTCTTTTGGGAGTGAGCTCTGCTCTGCTCTTCTCTCCCACAGCAAACTCTGCTGTTGGGAAGGCTTAATATATTCTCTCCTTTTAGATGGATTTGAGGGAGTGTTGGCAGGAAGCAGGGATGAGTTTTGTGGGGATTTTTCCTTTTCTTTTTGAAATAATGATATAATTACACAAAATTATTATTTGTTTTCTACCTAGTAAATGTCTTTTCCAATTGACCTTTTGGGCTTGTGTTGCAGGTCTCAATCCCATTCTTATTTCTGAAACTTTTTCTTCTATCCTTTCTCCCTTAGCCTATTCATTCTGTTATGTGATACTATCATTTTTTTCTTTGTGTAGATAGAAGGAGTTGAAGTTTTTCCATGCTGTTTTGAGCATCTTCCTTTCTAGTGACTACACTCATGCTCCGATGTGGGCCTCTTCCAGACCTTGGGCTTCCTCCTCCGCTCAGCCAAATGAAGCGAGGCACAGCTCTCCAGAGCAGCAGGAATCTCTCGCTCCACCGCACAGTTGTAGGAGTGATATCTCACTGTGCAAAGGTCTCCTCAATGCCATAGCGAGTGTGGGTAGAGACTGGTCAGGGTCACAAACTGCTGTCTCTGTGCACTACTGAGTTACTTCATAGCTGATGAATTGCAGGATGACTCTTGGTTTTGTTTATTTCAGAGGTGTTAAGTGCGTTCAAGGCAGTATCCAACATACTGGATGTGGCCAGTACTTTGTGGCCAACCCACAAAAATCTTCCTCCTGTTGAGCTCTGAGCACGTCCAGGGATGGAGGCTCCACAGCCTCTCAGGGGAAGCCTGTGCTGGGGTTTGACCCCCCTCATGGTAAACAAACAAACTAACAAAATTCCTGTACGGACTCTGAGTGCCCCTCATTGCAACACGTTCACTGCCTCTGATCCTGTCACTGCGCACTCTGAGAGTAGCTCAGTCTCCTGTACACCCCGCCTTTAGGTGGCTGTAGGCAGCAGTGGGATCTCTCTTGGCCAGGCTGAACAAGCCCAGCTCCCCCAGCCTCTCCTCACAGTACAAGTGCTCCAGCCCCTGACTTGCTGGCCCTCTGCCTGGTCAACTCGCTCCAGGTTAGCAAGGTCTCTCCTGTACTGGGAAGCCTAAAACTGGACACACTACTCTGGATGCAGTATCACCAGTGCTAAAGAGAGAGCAAACATCACATCCCGTGACCTGCGAGTAATAGTCTTCCTAATGCAGGCCAAGATCTGCTTGGCCTCCTTCCCTGCAAGGGTCTATTGCTGGCTCATGTTCAGCTTGTTGTCCACCAGGACCCCCAGGTCTTTTTCTACAAAGCCACAGTCTGGACTCCGACCTGTACTGGTGCATTGGGTTGTTCTGGCCTATACTGCGTTTTCCATTGTTGAATTTCATCAAGTTCCTGTTGGCCCATTTCTCCAGCCTGTATAGGCTCTCTGAATGGCAACTCAGCCCGCTGGCATATGAACTACTCCCTACAATCTGGTATAGTCCACAGCTTGCTGGGGGCACATTCTCTCCTGTTACCTAGGTCATTAGCAAAGTTAAGCACTACCAGTTCTAGTAAGTGTCTCAAAATGTGTCTACGTGGTTAACAGAACTGTATTTTTCTGTTTTGTCTTATTCCCACTGCGCTTCTAAAGGTTTTGCTTTTGTTTGTGTTGCTTGCTGAGGTTTTTATGAAGGCGAGACCTCTGTTCACCACAGAGTAAAGAATTGCGGCTATATGCCCATTTCCCTCCTCTTCCCAACTCCCCATGACTCTATGAATACATCAGTCAAGTTATTTAGCTGCTATTCTGTACCTTTAAAATGTAGTTAATGTTTCCAAGGCACTGTGAAGTGCTGTACTGAGAAACTGCCAAATACCGTTAAATAAAGATTTGTGCTTCTGGAATTTAAAATAAAAACCTAATGTCTCAGATATGAAAAAAAGGAAAAACCCAGTTAAAGAATTGTGTTTATGAACATCACTCCAATTCTAAATGCATCATTGTCAGAAAAGCCTCTATCTTCACTCTTTCACAATAAAGCATTCTCTTTCCCATCCCAGATGTTAAACTGATTCATGAGCATTTGCTCCTGATGGTCTTCAAAAACAAGCCCAGGCCAGCTAGCCAGTACTGACAGGCCTAATGGAGAGGTTCCCTTGACCTTGAGTAGTCCTCATGACATGGCCACAACTCTGCAGCTTTTGAGGAGAGCCTCAAACTGTATTTTTTCCTGCCCAAGCAGAACACACAAGCAGAGCTTAGGTGTGCTGACAGACCGTCAGTAAGAGTGCAGTGTCAAAGAGGAGATGTGCTCCTAGTCAGTGTCAGCAGGACCTCACCTCCATGAAAAGCCGGAGCGCCTGACTCGGCGTGGTTCTATATTTGATTTTGTCATTAAAGACAGGGAGTGTTACTTACCAAGTAGTACTGGTATCTATGATGAATGACTGGCTTGCATGACAATTGGTAGGGAAATGAGAAAAATATTGTCTTTTTTCTCCTTCACACAACGCCATGCGGTAAACCTTCAGGTCACTGGCAATGTCCTGAGATTATACGTGGTCTTGGGCTGATAGACTTGCTCTGACAGACAGTCTGTAAAGTAACACGTAGAAAAACTAAGCAACTCTGTTTGAAGAGAGATGACTTTCAACCCCAGAAATGTAGAAATGGCAAAAGTGTGTCACATTGAATACTTGTTTCCGAGGAGGTGTCACCTGTTTTGTTATGAACTTATTGATGAACTTATTGAGAGTTAGCTGCAGTTGTCCGGACGTGAGTGACGGGCTCTAAGAAGAGCCCTTTGTGAGGGCTCAGTGCCGTACCTGACCTGACACATGAACAACAGATTCCTGTGGTAAGAGAGAAAACTACTGCACTGCAGATGATGTTTAACCAACTCTAATAGATCATGCTTTCAACAGCTTTCTTTAGTGAGTTTTGAATTTTTGAAGGATAATGGCAAACGACCTGCATTTCTGCTTTTTCACGCTGAAAGGTGAGTTTCTGGTCATTCCTGAGGGCTGATGCGAAGAGCGTAAAAGCCGCTTGCTCTGGTTTTCCATTAAACCTGTCAGAGCCGCCACCTCTCTTTCGTGACCTGACAAAAGAGGTTTTTGAGTTCACTGGAGAATGCACGCTGGAAGGCTTGTTCAGCACCAGCTTGATGTGCAGGACGGGGGGTGCTGCCGTGTGAGCTTTGTATGACCAGGTCGAGATGGGTGTCCCCGTCTGTGAGCCATCTCTTGTGGCTGACGCACACTCTGTGACAGACTACACCTGTAACCTCAGTGACAGATAATTTATCATAGACTCATTTGAACACGGTAGAGGATGGATTGCGACCTGATGGATTAAAATTAGTCTTGCTTAGCTGTCCTGCCAACTTTCACGCTTCTCTGTGTGTGAGGCATAACTGCAGAGAAGCTGAGCAAGCTGCTTGCATCCTGATGAGCCATACTTGCACATATTGAGGTAAGACAGGCTTATTGCTGTCTGACTGAGATCTTCTGTACGTGGACAAAGAAGCCAGTTCTTCTAAATTGTGTGCGTTCAAAACCAACTCTCCTGACTTTTTGCATGTCACTGAGGACTGAGTTTGCAACTGTGAGTGTGGCCATAAGGTAGGGTAGCCAAAGCCTCTTCAAAATTTTGTCCTATTTCTGCTGGGCACAGGACTAAAAAAAATTGAAGGACCTGCTTTTTGTAGATCCACTGGAACAAAGAAAACTCTCTTCTTTGTTTATGAAGGCTATGGGACAAGTGAGAAATAGATGCGCACACACACTCACCTATCTCTCCAGTTAACAAGATAAGGAAGTCTGTGTGGTAACACCAAATGTTTTCATCAAGTGAAAATAATCTTATCTGGGCTGGATTATAATGATTCACATCTACACAGATTCTACTATATGTGGCCTAAGTGATGCAAATACTAAGTATGCTGAAAATATATCAATGACTTATAGGGAAAAACGCATTTTGAATTGTTACAGCGCTTTATTGCATTAACTTGTCACCCAGGGACTGTTGTGACAATAGACAATAAAATGAAATACAGGGTAGTTATATAGGATAAAGGACTTTGCTTTTTAGGTATTTATTCCTTTTTTTCTGGCCAAAGATTACTCCTTTTAATAACTGACTGACTCATGTGGCAAGTCTTTAGATTTAACATAATCTTTCCATGACTAAAATGCTACATCATTTTAATATAAGGAAGTTTTTCTGTCAATACTGATTGATGCATTACTGTTATTTTCCTATATTTCATTTGCTCCCTTTCACTTGTCTGTTACTATGCTTGTCACGCTTAGAACATGGTCTGCATGTTTAATATTTGATGTTCCCAGGAATTACATGTATGCTTTTGGTTTGGTACTCACAAGAATTACTCTGATAAATAAAGCTGGAGCTACCTACAACAGACTTATTTATTTTCTGTCTCATTCTGCTAGTTATTACTGGGTTTATTTTTCCGTTAATACACCCTTCTTTCATTGCTTACCCCGTACCCTTGTATTTGGGAAGTTTTCATCCAGCTGTTACTAGTTATAGCCACCTTAGTACCCACCAGGGATATTGTTAAGGACAGCCTATTTCTATTTTATCCAATCATACAACACAGTAAAAGTAATCCTTCTTAACCCAGCAATTCCTCCTGGAACAGACGGATTGAGAGTTTTTCTTGACTGTTTCAATTCTATGTAATTTTAAAATTCCCGTCTGGCCACATAGAATGAGAAGCAGAAAGTAGATAGGTTTGAAAGGTTTCCCAGCTGCCTGATAAAATGTATGAATTGTCACCTCCAGAGTGCCTGTGGGAATATGGTGCAAAAAGAGCTCTCGGGTTGTTTGATCGGAGGTGGACCATGACAAACTTCCCCCCCTATCAGGGGACCCACCGCCCCTTGGCTTGTCATTGTCCCAGCCTCTGGGTGTCCAGCAGCATCTTTGCAAACCCTCTTCTCTATTGCTCCTCAGGAGAGAGGCGGTTCCCATCAGGGCCAGTGTTTGAAATCGTAAGGCTACTAGTAATATCTATGAATAAGCTAAATTTCTTGCTTCCCGTGTTTACTGTTCTGAGAAAATAATGTGAATTGCTCAGAGTACTACAGCCAATATTACTGATTAATAACTCTGAGTGTGTACCACCATGCTGAAACTGGTTCTTTGTTGGTTTTGGAGGGGATCTCTCAGCTGAATCTGTATCTTGATGTCCATGGTGCAGTCTTGAGAGAAGAGAAGCTAACAATGCCCTTGCCCTATTGTACGAATGTCCACAGAAGGATATTTGTCCCAACAAATCCATGTCTGACTCTTGGGGCTGGTTAATATAGTCACATAGTGACTGTTGTCATCTGCTGCTGCTAGAAATGGATACTCCAGATTTCCCAGCTAAGCAACATTACTACATATGATAGAGGTCTTCTCACACCTTTGAACCAATGAATATTTCAATGTACTATGTAATATGAAAATTTCTTCAGCAAGAAATGTGGCACTTTTCTTGATTCCAGAATACGCAAATAACCAGTGCTCAAGACAGAACATCTTGAGGAAGTTTAAACCCTTAATCCAAATTAGATAGAGAGTTAACGCTAGGTTTTTCACATTCCTGGTGACCATGCTCACTGCTGAACTCTTGCGTCTAGAAGAGTGGTAATGTCTTTCTGTCAAGACTGTGTTTGCTTGAAGTACTTGGTAGAGTGTTTAAGTATCTTGATAGAGCTTTCACGCTTCGAATCCCAGAGGAAGATGTGTTTCTTTCCTAACAGTAATGAACTGGAAGTGAGTGGTGTGACTTAGCCTGTAACCTTCCCAGGCATAGTTAATTTTGGATAATTGAAACACTCTGCCACTCAGTCCCATGGCTGCTGTGAGTCCTGATTTTTGATCGTGCAGCCTCTTTGTGCCTCCTAAAAGGAAGCCTATTGTGATTCCTTGGGACAGTGAGGTCCTTGCAATTTAGGTACTGCAATACAGACTTTGTAAACCTAGATAAGGTGGCTGGAAACAAACACTGGTGTCGGGGGTACAGTTTTTCATCACATCCATTGCAGATGGCAGACTGTTTAGCAGTCTTTACCATTGCACTAACTGTCTGTTGGATATCATGCTTGAAAGAAAAGCATGTACTGTTCTGCTAGATGGTATATTCTTGTTTTAAGCAGTAAAAAAGAGGTGTAGGACAGTAAGGTGCCTACCAGCTACCTTCCCTTGGTGCGAGTTCTCTGTTTGGTACAGAGTGCAAACTCCAGCTTGCTGAATGCTCCCACTGTAAACCAGTAAGCGTGAAGGGCAGAACAGGGATGTGTCCTTGCTTCCCTCCAATGATGAAACAACAGCAATTGTTTCTGTACCAGGAATGCAGCAGACTACCTAAGCCTCCGGGCAAGAGGGAAGCAAGGCGGGAATCCTGTTAAGCCTAAATTCCTCTTTAATAGTTCTGGCAGGTCTAAGTTACTCTTGTTTAGCTATCAGACTGTAGTTGCAGCTGAATTTCCACCCTTGACCATTGCTTTTTGTCACAGAGTGACTTTAATTTCAGTAAGGAGAACCAATTAGATGCCCATAAAAAGCAGTATCACAGCCTTATGTTCTGACTGAGTCTTTTCTCTGTAGTCAACAGTCCTGTGGTTTGCTTTCTGATGGGAAATGTCTGTCTTCCAGAAACAGCTCTGTGGAAATCAGTGGGGTTGCTTAGAGAGAGGGGCAGCTGAGTCCAGTGCACGTCCCACCTTTGTGCACGGCAGAAGCACGTCAACAGAAGGAGCAGATGAGCGTTAATAAATCCAGAAGTAAGCATCACTGCATTTCCGAGCCAGCGCACTCTAAATGTACAGTGATCCTGAGTCCACAGGGCACACCCCTGCCTCAGAAGTGAGGGCAGCTTGGTTGGATTTCTGTAACTGTAAGAGTTTATGAAATTCTGTGGTAGGTGTCAGGTTTGCATCGAAGTGGCCGCGGGCCAGGAGGCCACCGTGCCGTGCCGCCTGAGGGGGCTGGCGGGAAGGGCTGCCTGGGCGCCGCAGCCAGCCCTCTGCTCCCTGCTTGGTGCGGGCAGAGGGCAGGAATCCTGCTAAAGCCCACTTTTGAAAAGCCTTGTGGGCTTTGGCAAGTTGCCAAAAATATTAAACGAAAATAAAAGTGACTAATGCTGGCTAATTTAGGTTAGACTTTTCAGAGTTTGTCTCTGATCCCAGTGAGGAAACACTGGAATTAGAGCTGCCTCTGCGGTGCCCTTACCTCTCCTGCGTAGCACAGACTTTAAGCAAAACAGCCCATAATGGTTTTTTTTTCCTAGGGAACCCATCCCCCATCGTCCATGCAGAGTGGATCATGCTTTCACAGCGAGCACTGTCCTACCTTTGGGACTCTCAGCACCGCTCCCTATGCGGCTTCATGCTGAAAGGTATTCTGAAGGCAGAATTGGGAAATTTACTCAGAGGTTGGTCTTTTCAGGGTGGTCACCAGCAGTTTCCTGTGAGAGTGCTTTAGATAGATCAGTTTTCACAATTATCTAACCTGATTCCTCCAAGATGTGGAGTTATCTCTGTTTTACAGCTGAGGAACTGAAACAAGTACCCAACCTAAAATGCTTACAAGCGGTTGTCACTGAGCACATAGTATCTGGACCATGCATTTGCCCTGTGGGAAAGGTGTCTGCAGTTCCTTAATGCAGAAGAGATGTCATTGGGACAAGTGGATTTTTGTGGGGATGGCAGGAGACATCTCCATGAGAGAAGGTTTTCCTTTTCTTTGCCAATTAAGTTCCTGAGCCAAAATCAAGGGAAGCACCTCAAGTCCTCAAAGAAAAGGTTCAGGGTTCTTTAGTATAGGGCAAATATTATATTTTTTCCTGTGTTTTGTTTTGTGAAATGTAAGATGGTTTTGACTGAAATCTTCTGGGGATGAAAAGGAAAAAGGGGAAGAGGAATGCAGGAACTGGCCTGAGAGTCTGGCACAGAGCTCCACTCAAAGCATGTAACTTTGACAGGGTGTTATAGGCAAGTGAAAAAACACTTTAAGAAGATGATCTCGGTAACCAATAACAGATATTGCCCTCCCCCCAAAATCAGTCAGGGTAGATTTACTTTCCAGTGAGTTAAGAGTTAAGAATACAATAAGGATTTTGTAGCAGTTAAAAAAGAATCAAGCTAACAAGGAATAAGATGGCTATTGTGAGAAAGCCAGAAATTCAAGAGTTAAAGGTTAAAGAAATCCAAATGTTTAAAAAGATTGGAATGTGATGTTAGGGTCACCCAAGTTGTCACTTCTCCAAGGCCGTATGAGAACAGACTGGCCCCCAACAGGAGATGGGTGTCCTGACCTTGGTCCTCTGTCACAGGCTCACAAAGTGCATGCCAGGCTACCATTTCTGTTACAGACTTGTTATCAATTTTTCTATTGTTTGAGGTAAGTCCTGTTCCTCATATTAGCAGCCTTTTATGGCCATCTGCTTTCATAGCCAGAAATTTCTCCTCAGATGGCTGTCCTTCCAGTCAAAATATTTGACTAAGGGCTTGATTTGCTTTTTTTATAAGTGAATAGCTTGTTCTCAAGAAATAAGTAGTCCATTTTTTTTTCCTTTGGGAAACAAGAACAACAAAAACTGTAATTCAGCAGAACTGGATAAACTGTTTACATTATTTTGCACTGTATTTTTTTTTTAAATCTAGGAAAGCTGTGCTTGGATGGAAGAGTGTTTTTTTTTTATTTATTTGTTTGATAATTAGTCTAGCAAAGCTAATCCAAAGTCTAAGGTGAAGACAGAGATGGTCTTCATCCAGGAACAATGTGGATATGGCTACCTGAGGTATGCCTTTGCTGTAAAAGTACTCTAAGCTGAGCACTGGGGTTCAAATATCAGCAACTATCTAAGGCTGTTTGCATTTTGTTACATGCAGATGGGCCAATCCTGTATTTAATAAGTCACCCAGGAAATTCCTGAGACTGGGCCATTGTACCAGACTGAGGTCCTTTCTCAGAGAACTGATCTCCCAGTCACAAGTGGAAATTATGGGAATGCACCTGAGGACGATTAGGACGTGAGGTGTTGGGCAAGACCTATCAAGTGACTTGGGAGAGCACTGAGATACCAGAATGAAATATCTGAAACCCAGAAATCTTACTCAGTTGTTTCTTGATTTTGCTAGGTAATTTTCTGCTTGACTCAGCTCCTCAGACCTCCGAGGCCATGCACCTTTGCTTGCTCTGTAAGTGATCTTGTCTGAGTGTTTTGGTGGTCACCTTCATATCTGTGCCCAGGCTACAGGCAGGAGCCGAAAGTTTCTTTGTTGTTTTGATGTGATTTGTTCTCAAAGCCTCACACAGACTATGCATGAAAGGGACTCGTGGCTCCCATTTTTCAGAGATGTGGTGCTAGTACAGCTTCTTGTGTGCAGTAACTTGGTAATTCAGCCAGTGTTAGAAAAAAATCTGCAGTGAATCAGGTGAGCACCTAGAGTCTTGAATATCGTACTGGAGAGGACAGTAAAAAACGTACAGCAGAGGCACAAGTTGATAAAACCAGATATTGAATTATATTGAAGACAGAGATACGGTTTATTAACTTGGATGTAATGCTGAACAATGGTTGTTCTTCTGACATTGAATTAGTTTTCACCGAGCAAATCCAGGTTCTTATGGGCTGTATTCGCTAGCCATTGTGCATGCCTGTGTGACTGCTGTAGAGATGCTCCTGTCTGGCCTTATCTTCAAGGAGTCCCAGTAAGGACTTGGGTGAAAAATGCAGGATGAAAGTCTACAGAAATGTTTAAATGGACACTATTGGACAAAAGTTCTTTCTAACAAGCTAAGAAAAGCTTAATGATTCAGGCCAAAGCTGGGATCTCTAGATCCTCCACTGCAGCCGTGTATTGCCAGCTGGGTAACATGCCTGTGTCACATCCCTGTGTGCAGCCATATCTGTTTTCAAAAGGTCTTGTCTGTCCTCTTTTTGTATCAAAGTGCTTGTACTTGGTACTTCTGAATAAGATGAACTGAAGCTTCTGTTTGCAAATAGTAGTCTATAACCATGCTAGAAGCTTTGTACTTTGGTTTAAGTTGCCAGGTTTCCTGTGACTCAGCCCATTCATGTTTTGGCAATTCAAAGGTGAACAAGCGTGCATGCACACACACACATTTTCTTTGAGATGTTATTAACAAGAATGTAGAGGATTTGTTGCAGCATTCCTGCTTGATTGGTAAACAAGTTTGTTCTGGCTATAGGTTTGAATCCCATCCAACATTTTTGTTTACAAAAATGATCTCCTAGCTTCCACTTAGGCAGTCATTTCACATTACTTTCCTTCGGCTGTTGGTATCTGTCATTGTGTAAATGCCACTGTGTTTTTACTTGGCTTACTAAAATACAATACACTGCTCTACATCCATTCTATTAAATCAAGTGAGATTCATAAAAACTTAAGACCAGGTGCTGAAATTGCTGGTCCACTCAGTGGGGTATAAACAGGTAACCTCCCCTCTCGTGATGGGGTCCATGAAGTATTCGAAACCACAAGCCCAGAAGGCCTTGCAAAGCCTTACCACTCCCCTCCTAATGCTCCTGTGGTTGCACTGAGCCACTCTTAAAATGAGGAAAGCCTGGGATGATATCCACTGGTAGCGTACAAGAACCAGTTGAACTTGCATGTGCTGAGATGCTGCAGAAAAACTACACTGTGATGTGACAGCCACTTCACTGATATGGCCAGGCTATGCCCTAGATCTTCCCCAGCCTAGACTCACAGATTTTCTTTCCAGAAAAGCAGGGGACGAGGAGAGAGGATGAAGGATGTCTAGGTTTCATCCTAGACGTAAGTCATGAGTCTAGAGCATGTGCCTCCGCCTGTGAAATGCAGGGAAGTGATCCTGGGTTCCAGCGTCACTGCTGCTCTGTGTTGCCTGCCACAACATCTACTGAAAACATGCCTGGATTTTAAAAGCAGTAGTCCAGGAAAAGGCTGATCTCTCTCTCTCACTACATGAACTTGTCTCAGAGTGAAAAATGTGACATTCAGAAATATGGGCAGAGAAGGGTCACTTGGTAACAATATTGCAGGGCTTGCCTTCGTATTCTGAGCATGTTATCTCCGGGAGTTCTCTGGCAATTAGGCAGTGGTCGAAGAACTTAAACTTTAGCCTTAAGCACTGAGGGAGGTAATAGGGCACCCACTTCACTCTTCAGAAGTTAGTCCCAAATGGAGGCCTCCCTCCAATTCCCCTGGGATAACTATGAGTACAGAGGCAATGTGACCAGGGCATTGGAGACATCACTGCACCTTAGAATAATTGAGCCACTCGGGGTGGGGAGGAGGTAGAGAAAATTGGGAGTAAAATTAAGCCTGGGAAGGAGGGAGGGGTGGGGGGAAGGTGTTTTAAGATTTGGTTTTATTTCTCGTTATCCTACTCTGATTTGATTGGTAATAAATTAAACCAATTTGCCTAAATCAAGTCTGTTTTGCCCGTGACAGTAACTGGTCAGTGATCTCTCCCTGCCCTTATCTCGACCCACGAGCCTTTCATTGTGTTCTCCCTCCCCTGTCCAGCTGGGGAGGGGAGTGATAGAGCGGCTTTGGTGGGCACCTGGTGTCCAGCCAGGGTCAGCCCACCACGAGAGTATTCCTGTATTTATGTTTAGGCATTGGTAGCTGGTGACAGAGACTAGGAAATATCAATCTGATATCTAATATAACTTTTATTCAAACTATTTATAGCAATCACATTTATTTCTTATTATTACTCTGAAGTGAAAATGCTCAGTTTCAGATTTGACTGTAGTGTATTTACTGCAGGAGAGATAAATAATTCAGTTGGTATTTCTAAAAATATAATTAGTTGGTGGCTCAGAGAAGAATTTCCTTTCCTCAAATTTTAAGGCTGGAAAATTGGGATTATCATGATCAGTGTGCCTGACCTGTGACTCTGTCATGTCTTAGGACTCTGCCTGGTAATTCTTGTGTCAGTTTGTAATTAAGCTGGAAGATTGTTCAGACAAGACTGAATAAAGGGCCCAAACCACATTCTTGCCATTTGCTGAATGTTATTTCACACAACACAAACAAAAGGTACATCCCACAGACAAGCCTGCATCTGGTGATTCATCATTTTAATTTAAAAATTTAAGACAATTAACATTTACTAATGGGCTAATTTTTGATAACTCATTTTTAGAACATCATACATAACTGTGAACCACTATATGTGTGTGCATATATATATCCATTTAAGGCAATGAAACATATTTCTATTTATGGGAATCCAAGTCTTACCAAAAACCTGTATCAGCCGTGTGAAATGTGAAAACCGAAAAGGAAGCAGCTGAGATAAATTGAAAAGACATAAACTAATCAAACTCTAGACTGCAATAAAAGCTGCTGTGAAACAAGAAGCTGAAAACGAAAAACGAATACCACGTAGAGCAAAAGATCAATAGTTTATTGACTGGAAAACAGACCGCTATGTACTTGTTGGTCAGTCATTATCCATACTGATTTTATGCTACTGCAGTTTAGCGCTGGCTTAGCTATGCACACATATACTTTTTTTTTTCCTTTTTCTTTTTTTAATTTTTCTACCTAAAGTAATGGCTGTCTTCAGTATGAATAAAGCCCATTGAGGTCAGCCAAGTAACTCTATGCACTTAAGGTCAGAGTCTAAAGGAGAAGGTATGACTTAAAGACGTGCAAGATGCGACTGAACAGTGCTGAGCGGTGCAGGAACTGCCGTTCTTAGTATCACTGCACCGTTCACAACGGCCCAGTACAGACACTGTAACGTGAATCAGGCCACTGTAACACACCGTATGGAAGAAGGAAAAAGAGAAATGCTTGTAACTCAGCTCTAGATGACCTTTAGTAATAGACACCTGAGTGCTGAAGCTCAGCAAGCAGATATAACCTTCTCAAAGCCAGCCACCTAGAAACTAATACCTTGTACTCAAGTGAGGACTGCCTAGCTTGCAATGACAGCATTACCAATTCTTGTCATAATATTGGCAAATGCATGTGGCACATGGCAAAATGAATGGGGTATTGGTTCTGAAGAGCTTATAGCCCGCTATAGATAGAAAAACAGGCATTTACAAAAAAAGGGGTAGACTGGGAGTCAAAGACCTAACAGGGTGGAAATGTTAAGGCCATTAACAGTGCTTTGATTGCTGGCAAATGGGTTTTGAGAGCAGGAAAAGTACAAGGTTAAAGGGACAAGTATGAGTTGTGTCTACTGATAAAAATCTGTATTTTATGCATGTATTTGAAGGTCTAGTGAAGACAATGGAGACAGAGTCTTAAGGCGTATTAGCACTATCCAATCTTGAGCGATTCTCACTTATTACAGTAGCTCAAAATACGGGTTTATTTATGTTCTAAAGCAGTTATGCCTGAAAAATTAAGTACAATTTACCAGTTTTGGGAAAGGACCTGTCACTAAGTTTTTTGGGTGATTAAAAAGTGTTTCTGAGGAGCAATCTCCCTAAGGAGAGGAGAATTACTTTTTTTCCCTTTATCTGGCCCTGGAATGGGCCTCTCTGATTCTGTGGCCCTCTGTGTAAAAGTACCCCCTCCTCCCACTTTTTGCCTGCTTTTTCAGCAGCTTTTTTGCCTGAAGTATGGAGGAAGTAGATATTTAAAAGCTGTCCTCATCAGTGTTATGATCCAATAGAAAACTGCACATGCCCAGCTTTCCACACCAAGGTCTGCATCTGTGAAACAGTGCTAACGCCTCATCATTAGTCATACGCCATATAGAATTCACAATCCTCCTTGGTTCATGGGAGATGAAATGTAAATTTTTAAGCTTCTAACAGCAGAGTGCACTGTGTTACAAGGAGAAACATACTGTAGTTAGATTTAAAATATATGCGAATCTTTTCTGCATTATTTTCTTAACCAGTATGGGGCTGTTTAAATTTTTTTTATAAGCAGTTGAGAACTATGATAGAATTAAACTGCTGTTGGAAAGTTACTTGAATGCCAAAATAACTGTTATACCTTTTATACGGTTTTCTTACTGCAGAGTAATGAAGTACATCGTTACAGAGTGAGAATAATGCAGCTGTACAGCTCTCCAGAGAACTATGAAGCAGAGCCACATTCACGACAAAGGACATCATCCTGCCGAGTGAGGAATCCCTGGCCCACCAGCGAGACAGAGCATTTCGCACAGTTAAAGCATTCCCCATGCCACTGGCGCTCTTCAAATGAGACAAATTTGGCACCTCCGAGAGCTGAAAGAGATTATGAGAATGAAGATGTGAATCCAATATTTCTGGACGTGGTTCAGAAACGCGACAGATGATTGTTTTCTGATGTGTGATCAGGTTGTCATTCATATAGCAAACAAACAAATGAACAGAAATCCATAGTCTGAAATAGCCTTTGTTGGCTGAATTGAAAAAACTTAAATACAGAGAGAAATACTTTAAGCAAAGCCACAAGTGACCTGCTTGTTTCCATATCCCATCAGGAACTCTGAACAGAATGGGTTTACCAGAATGTCCATTCAGGTTTGCTGATCTTCCCAACAAACTCTCGCAAAAATTATTTGCAACGTGTTGATACATATAGTTTCTATACAACACTAAGTGAAATTTAATTATCTCCACCTAAGTTTCTTCAAGATGAGTCTTTCGGAAATTACCAGATCATGGAGTTCCTAGCATGAGTATCTGAAAAAAAGTACCAGGATTTTTTTGGGTTTGGAGGTTTTGGTTTGGGTTTTTTTTTGGTAAAACCATGCCCATTTGATTGGGTATTCATAATTTTCTTTGTCCACTTACACATGCAGCATGCACCTGTAAGAATCAGGCAGTACTTTTCAACAGTTGAGTCCGCACATAATAGAATTACAATGCAGAACACCAGCAAATGCTCTCAGAAAATTTCAGCTATCATAGACTAGTGACATATATGTCTAATTATAAATCATCTAAGTACACAAGGATGCATGCAATAGAGCTTTGTTGCATTTGGCAAGCTTTCTAATTTGACAGGCGTGCCTTACCAGCAGGCAGTTAATTTGTGTCCAGTTTGATCACATTTTCATTTAAAAACAAAGCTGAAGAAATTACAGACATGAGGGACTTGTGTGTACTGTCCTGGGAAGAGCCAAAAAGTGCCTTTTGTTTTATTCTTAAGGATGAATTTTACTGCAGAAAGTACTAAATCAAATAATGGAAGAACTCTTTTTGGTCCATAAAACTACTCCTCAGCAGTTAGGGAACACGTGTGACCAATATGTCCTAACAAGATACGTTACATGTGATGGAGAGAACGTCTCTCTAGTAGTTAACTCCTTCAGTCTTTCGTTATGATGGGACTATTTTTAATGCTGTTTTCTAAAGTAAAGGTCTGCTTTGAGAGGCGACTGATGATTCATCAGTGTCTAGTCCCCTCTAGAAGATGAGACTCACCTGTAATAGGTTTCTTGCAAGCAGCACACTTCTTAGCATACAATTTGCTGAAACAGTCTACACAGTATGGATACTCATCTTTGGAAATAAACCTTTGTCCAGACAGCTGGGTTTTACACCCAGCACACACAAAGCATTCTTTATGCCAAGGCTGGTCATGGTAGGTCACTCCCCCAGAAGTTATTACCTAATGTATTGACAAACAAGGACAGAGCAATGAAACAAAGGTGTGAATTGTGAAGGATTATCCAGTCCTTCATAAGTCCTTCCACATGTTTCCTCTCTTCCCATAGGCACAAGAGAAGACAGTGTGGTCACATCAACAGTTTTTCATCTGGAATATCAATTCGACTAACTGCAGTTGAGCTGAACATGCCACTGGTTTGTTATTCTCAATTTTCTGTTACAGGATAACCTCATGGTTTGTAGTAAAAAGGTTAGCTTCTTATGAAACTTTTCTGTTATACATGTGGACAAAGGCTTAGCATCAGGCATGCTCTCAGAAGAGCAATTCTCAGTGACGGACAGGGGATGAGAGAACCGATGCTCAGATTATGGCTAATCTCCAACTGGAACTGGCATTTTGCTGTCTCCCAGCTGAAACAGTGTTTTAAGTAGGAAGAAAGACAGTGAAGAAGCAGAAGTGAGACAGAAAGAGATCTCCACTGTCAGAAGAAGAAAAAATGGTGTTTATCATTGTCATCAAACTTATTGCCTGCAGCTCATAGCTCTCCACTGGTTATTTCTGAAGAGGGAATTTTCCAGTTGCTCTATGGCTTCCATATGTGTGGTAAAGAGCTGGTTTCCCAGAAACTGTGAGAGACTGTACAAAGAAATTTCTGTAGAGATAAAGAGGAGCTGTAAGATAGAGTTTCTACTGTCAAGTCACATGCACGACAGTGAATGAATGAATGAGTGAATGAATACAGTTGGAACAGGAGGAGAAAAAGTTGGAGAAACTCAGTTAAGTAAAAATTGTGGCACCATCAAATTTCCCTGGGGAATACAGTTTCAGGGAAATAAAGAATAATACTGGGTGATGTCAGGCAATAAAAAAATTTAAATAGTTCCCGATCCCCTTAGCATTCCAGTATTGGGCTACTTTTAACTCTCACTTGCTTTTCCATTAAAATCTCAAAATCTCTGGCACAAAATTCAAGACTCCAGTTTGGCAATTTAATCTCTTTGGGCTCAATTCTTATTTATGGGAAATGATGCAAGTTTAAGTGGTAAAATTGTCTTAGCCATTATATAGGGGACTCTTTGCATTCCTAGAATTGTTAAGAAGCAAATCCTGATTATTTCACGTAAATGCTTCTTACCTCAATGCCTCTAATAAATGTAAAGCAGAAATACTGTATTTGCCATGTGATCATTTAATGCAAATTAAAGGCTAGGTGTAGAGACATGGGAACATATAAAAGTACTTTCTAAAGTTTAACTACTGAAGAGAAAAACAGGCAGCAGATTTTTCTTAAATTAAAAGCTATTGTTAGAGGTAGAGGTTTACAGATAACTGTTAAACTACAGAAATTATAAGTTATTTGATGAAGTGAAAAAAATCATTTTTGCTTCCAAGGTGATAAAGGTGCTAAAGACTAAGTTAAATTCTGCCACAAAAAGCAGAATAAAATATTTCCCTAGAGAACAGTATCACACTAGAATAGTACGATACTTTGAGTGTTTTCATCAACCAGAGACAATTTTAAAACACAAGAAATTGAGGGAGGGATGAATTGATTTATTTGTATTTGGGGGGAACCCCCCCCCCTCATTTGGAATGAAGCTTTCTGGTACCCACAGGGGAAGCATCATGTATGGAAACAGTGGGACTCTTGACTAGTATGATCATATTTGAATATTACTTAATCTGATTATTACCTGATACATTTCAAGAAAAAAACCAGGTAAGACTGTGGATGTTTGGTCAGCTTAGGTGGCTTATTATGCATGTGAATATATCTGTAAAAATGTTGGAAAGGGAGGCATGTTTATCAAGGCAAAATCAGAGATTATCAGGAAAGAAGGGTTTTACATAACTTTCAGTGACATATTCAGCCTTTGTTAAAAATCACAATCAATAACAAAAGAACCCCAAAGTATTTGTTTTGGTCAATAAGCTTATTTCAAATATAATTAGGCTTAGACTAATATTAACTAGAGGGGACAGCAGACACTGTCGCAGTTGACTTTCAGTGTCCGATGCCAAAAAGAAGACTCTGCTCTTGCTCTTCATTCACCAGACATTTTACATGATCCATCCCCTTCCCCCATGAGCAATATTGCCTCATTAGGGCAATTTTTCCATTGTATGTTTAATTACCTTTTTGCAAGAGTAGCAATGGTGAGCAAATTGCTTCTCAAAACAGGGCACACAGTAATTCTCATTGTCTTTGGTGATCAGTGGTTTTGTTCCCAGTGGCTGCCGGCAATACTGACAAACAAAACAGGATTCATGCCAGGAACTTCCCTTAAATTCCATTTTACGGGAACCTGCAAAAACCCAAAAGGAACAATCCCCCCCAGATATAACCTTGTAACATAAGTTTTAAATGTCAGGAATACTCTTGTTTTTAATCCTGTATCTTGGTATTGGATTATCCAAGAAAGCACTTATCCTCAATTCAATAGAGTTTCTAAGTACGTACTTGAAATTTCAAGAACACATTCAGCGCTGTATGATCACCTGGCAAAAGACGTGCTAAATTGCCTAAGCTGTGATTTTTAGAGTGTCTCCTTATATGAATCTTTCAGGGTTACTTCTCCGTGATATGCTTCGGTTGCTCAGAGTTTCTCTCAGGCCAGACAACTCAGTGATAATGTTCAGGTACACAGCACTTTTATAAATTAAAGATTAATTTGTTAGGTGTTTAGTACATCTATTAATGTCCTGTCTTTTGTCTTCCTTAAACTCAGGCTCCTTCATTTGTAAATGTATTATTTATCTTATTTAGCTTAAGCTGCCAAGTTTTTTAAAAGTAAGCATCTTTTCTGTGATAAAGCACACTACGCTGCCTCTTCTTATAGCTCATCATTTCGGTCCTAGATCAACAGTTCTTTTTATCATGTTTAACTAGATGCTTTTGATACAGCACAAGGACTGAAAGTCGCTCAGTTAAATGTCTGCCAGAGGAGTTTCAGAGCTCTTAGCACTGTGTACAGGTGCCACGTACACCTTAATGTCGATGTGTAAGTCTAAGATAAGCACATGCACCTGAGAACAATTTTTCCAGTGACTCTCCTCCACCATAACTTCCTCCCCTGCTGGTAGCATCAGACTGCAAAGAGTGGTGCCATGAACTTTACCATCCCTTCCACAGGAAGAAGAGAATTGCTGATATAACTGATTAATCCCGCAATTCCTGTTTCATGGACTGTGGGGCTAGTGGAGAGAGAAACTACTAATTGTATTTAAACATTAAAGGTTTGCAGCTTCCTCCCAGTGATCAGAAAGCTGACTTCACTCTTTGCCTGCTGGGTCTTTTCAACACAGAGCTAGCAAGCTGATGACAAAGAAGTTAATGATTTAGAAACTCGTTGGTGTTCCCATGCCATTCCAGTTCTCTATTTGCACTGTTACTCCTGCCCTCAGGACTTGCTGCAAGGATTTAGTCTCCTAGACTCTGAGGCAAAATCTGCAAGGTGGATATACACCAGAGGATAATAACGCAAACCCAAGTATATTCTGGTACTGTTCTTGTCACATCTAGTAAGGTGTGCCTGTTAGACAACACTTTTTAAAACTATATAAAATTTAAGCAGTGTATCATCCTTAAACTGAACACAACTATATTGCTACAACATTTATTTACACTAATGCAGCCTTTATCTGTAATGAAAAGGAAATAAACTGTGAAAATACAAATCAATGTTACAGGTTGAACCACGTCATCAGTAACCTAGTATTTATACTAAGACAAGAATTCTGCGCAGCCCAGACCCTATTGTTTGGCATTAAGATCTACTGAAAAATAAAATTCTTATGTCACTGCCAAATTTACTGACGTCCTTGGCCAAAGGTTCCCAAACTAGTAGTCATGAGGCCATGGCAGGTAGCTTGCAGCTGGTATTTGGAGTTACACACGTGATCTGTAAAAAGGTTCAAGCACTGAGGGTAGTTCGCTGTTCCAAAAGTTAAGGACCCACTTTCCTAAGCAAGCTGCTTCTTTTTGCCACATAGGGTGCTGTGGCTTCTCTTAGATGCCTCTGAAGAGGCAGCTTTTAGGCAGCCTCTCTGCTGTATGAGCTTTACTGGTGTGGTAGCAATGGAAGGCCTAGAGAATGTCCTGAGCAAACACAACCAAAAGCTGAGAAGCAGTTTAGTGAAAAGTGCAGAATTTTCAAGGTTGCTAATGGCAGGAAGTAAACCTACTGTAAACACAAATGTACTTGTATTCTATTTAGTAAAAATGCTAATAATGATTTGAACACAGAATGTCACATTTTGACAATTCAAAGAAAAAATATTTCTGAGTGAAAGAAATGGTATAAAGAACATAAGCTCAAGGTCTGGTCAATCTGACAGACAGAAAAGGCAGATGCCTTGTCTAACCTGGCACTCCTGCTAATGATAGCTGTTTGTCTACCTACACTCACAGCAGGATATGCTTCCCAAGGACTGCAACAGAATCAGGGACTCAACATGAACACTTTTTACCCTGTCTTGAACTCTAATATTCTTGATAAGGATGCATAAGCCCTGTCACTGCTAGACCAGAGGTATCTGCCTGCGCTCTCTTCTCTGCTGGGAGGGTACTGTACACAAAGGAGTAGTTGTCACCTGAAAGTTGTCTGAAGGTCAAGGACCTTGTAGCTTGGTTATTCAAGGCTGTGGTTGTAACGAAAAATGCAGTTCCATTTTTCATGAAAGTGTCCCTGTTGTCTTACCAGGCATAATGGTCTTCTGGCAGTGGAAACACTTAGATGAGTACTCATCAGAGTAGCATTCAGTACACAGCAAGACCTCGTCCTTGGCAGCAAAGGGTTTCTCCACCAGAGAGCGACTGCATTTGGCACACCTGAAGCACCCCTCATGCCAGTGGCGGCCTTTGTAGGCCAGGTCCTTGGAGAAAGTAAGTCCATGTTAATGAAGACATTGCTTTACAGTGTTTTTATCCCTCAGCTCCTCCCAGAAATAAAGTGAAAAATGGAGAGCATTGCAATGGCGCCTTGAAGACGTGACACGTGCGTCCGGCGGGAGGTGTGCTCAGAGGTGACATAAGTACTCAGCGTCACGGTGTCGGTATATTTTGTTGATCTCTTGCAGAGGCCATTAGGAGCTGCTTTGGCACAGGCAATTGTCCTTCCTTATGGAACATCAGAGTTATGTTTTTATTGGAAGAATTGTTTTATGTTTCACAGTTGGCCTTTAAGGGGAAACAAGTGATCAACATTTTTAATGTGCACAGGCCACCTGACAAGAAGTGCATTCTCTACAGACTTTGAAATAAACCTCATGTATTTTTTAACGTTACTACTTTTTCTTCCAGCTGACGCTGCCAACACTAAAGAAAGATCATATTATTGCAGAAAACAAGCAATTAAAATCTCATTGAGAACAAAATGGTTCTTAGGAAGATTATTAAAAAAATCATTGCTTTGGTATATACCTTATATAACTCCTCCTAAAAACTTGCAGAAAAATGCTTGTTTAAGACTCAGCAGGCTTAGAGGATGAAAAAGCTAACAGTATATGTATGAGACCTTGACTAAGAATTCAAAAACAGAGCAAACAGCAGATTTTATTTTTCCAAGGTTAAAAAAACAAGGGAAAAATGCACCTCCTAAAAAAGCCCCCACCTTAAAAAATAAACCAGTCCCTTGCAGGTCTCCTTTATAAGTAAGAAGCGGAGAAGGGCACAAATCCAATCTCATTTTTCTCCTTTGTCAGATCCCCACCCTTTAAAATACTAAAAATAAAATAAATACCATGCTTCAGTCCAGGAGATGCTGAGCGCTTACCACTCTCATTTGCTTTATTTAGCACTCTGGAGCTTGTAGAAAGTAGACTATCACCCCAGAGCAGCCTGAGGCAAAGGCTGAGTAAGAAGGAGAGGAAGAGAGCCAAGGTCCAGCACCTTGGCAGAGGTGGGACAACCAGGTGTAGGTCTCTGTTGGCCACTTTTCTAGCCGACTCTGGCCTGTTGCACTCCTTTCTTGTTACTCCTGCTTTCTTCTCCCAGTTTTTCCTTCCAGTCAGTCCAAAGACATGACTTTTTGTTAATGATCTTTGACATCAGTAGCCCTGCCACTTACTTAATTTTCAATTTTAAAAGTGAAATCGGTGAGCTCAGAGCACGTGTTCTCCAGGTGACCCTGACTGGTGCTGCGTGTACAAGTCTGCTGTTGAAAAATGCTGATGAGAGTTTGAGAAGTGTCTTCATCCAAATCAGCATTTTCCTTGGATGCTTCCTTTACAGTACTGAGCTGTAGTCAATGTGCTTCGAAAACCATGAAGTGCTTTGGCCAGGGAGGCCTCCCAAGAGGCTTATTTTAATAACTTTCTGACCTTTTATTTCAAAAGAGCTTAGGCAAAAGCGAGCGTGGGGAGAAGGCGGGCACTATGAACTGAACTTGGCAAAACATAGGCATTTTGATAGGTTTCATCTGAACTGAAAATTCAAAGTCAAGTGTGCAGGCTTTAAATTGAAGTATGGGGTACTGGAAACCCTGTCAAAGACCACAGAGGAGCTTGTATTATTAATTAATATTCTAAAAAAGGGGAGATGTGAAAGGAAAGCCAAGCTCAGAAACACTACCACTAACATGCCATCTGTGAGATGAGCAAGGTAAGGATGGTATTCAGTTAAAATTAAAATATACTTAATTTCCAAAAGACAGAGGGAATAATATACGAATTATAAATATGATTTCTTTTCAGCTTGGCGTCTGCACGTCAACACCTGCAGTAAAAGTAATTTATCCAATACCGAAAATATCTTTTTCAATAGACGTCTTTCAGAAATTCCAAAGTTTCATTCAATCTGCTCCACTGGATTATCCCAGCACCCTACCGTCCCTCAAGCACTGTGCAGTCTCTGCAGCCAGTGAGTGACTGGAGGTGAAGGATGGAATCTAGCTGTGGTCCACACGAACACCACAGCCTTGCCGTATGTTTGAGGTATATGTATGTGCAGATTTCCTAATCTTTGGCCCTGGAGGTTTCTTATTCTGGGAAAACAGCAATGATTCTCTTTGCTGTGAGTGGGTGTACAATGGCTATGCTTAGGTCTCTTCACCACTACAGGGATATGCAGGGGGCTGGGTATAGAAACTGCCATATAAGAAATGGGATTTGGGTATAATTTAGCAAAGAACAAGAAGTGAAAGCTAAATCTTTACCTTGGAATCGCACTCAATAGCTTGCTTGCATTCTTCACAGGGGTTGGCAAACAGGCTGTCATAACATGTAACACAATAAGCGTTTTCTTCTCTTAGTGCATACTTCCTTCCACGAAGAGACTGCAGGCAGTTATGACAGTCTGTGTGATTGCTGGTCATTCTGGTGGGGTACCCCACGTGATCTGGAAAGATGGAAAAATCACGTAATTCAGTGGATGACCGCTTGCTTGCTCAAATAATAAGTAATCCCGCTTTACCCGTGAAAGTTAGGACAGGCATTCCATGGTCATTTACAGTGCCCTGGGTTTCTAATGCTGGGCTGTTCCATAATAAAATGGTAGTCTTTACCAACATATACTGTGTATTACGTGTTACCTAATGTTAAATTATGTGTTACCTATGTTACATAATGAGGAGCAAGAAGGTTGCTTCAGCTTAATCTAAGGGTACTTACACTGACAGGTCAGATACCTGAAAATGAAGTCATCTTCACATTCTATACGTACAGCTATGGGCATTATGTACTGGATTGTAAGGCATGGTTTATCCAGAAATCAAGGAATGGAGATAGAAGCAGTAGTTCAAAAATTAAACCAACGGTGGAGTTAAAAGGCCAAAGAGATGTGGCAAGCACTTTGTAGTGTGTTCCTGGCTTTCTCTTGCCATTCTTGTCTTTCTGCTTATTCCTTGTTTTTCAAAATAACCCCACCACTACCTGACTGAACAGAAGGATGACAAGGGACCCCAAGCTATATGGCTGTTTTCTGCATAATCCCAACTGTGCTGCTAACATTTGGCAGCAATGTAAGGTGACACAAATACCCCTGGATAGCAAAAGAGCAAAATATAAAGAGCAATAAACTAAATCATAACTCAAAAAAAATCATAACTCAAAGAACATTTCCCTTGTTGTTATTGGAATTTTTTTACATTTTTCTTTATTGCCATGTTCCATGTTGGCAGTGCGAAAATACTGTGAGATAGATTATAGTTCTGTGCCAGACAAGTGCAGGAAATACCACAAATCTATTGAGAACCAATTGTATGAGTTTCCCATCCTTCAGTTTTCCAGGCTAAAGAAGCTTGGATAAGCATCCAAACCTCAGCTGCTTATAGATCTGCAATGCTGAATGTTTTGAGGATTGTGGAGGTGAAGGCTTATTTCAGTCTTCTTGTTGCTGGTTGGATCATCAGCACTTTGCTAAAATTGGGTCTTGATTCCTGGGAATGAAGGAAGAAGAATCCTGAAAGTTCCCAGTGAAGCAAATCCAGAAACATCTGCTGGACTCATTGGTTTGCACTCTTCATTAAACCTGTCGAGTCCAGCGCCAGCAATCATAAATTTTAGAGGACTTGAGAACAGCGGGAAAAGGTCTCCTAAAATATGTACATATCACTGACTTCGGGCAGCTGAAATCTTTGCACTTTAAATAACAGTGCAAATTAGTTTATCTTAGCCAGATGCAAAGCCTGAGAGTAAGGAGGAGAAGTGTATGAAGAACAAGATTCGAGGGAGTGCTTCACCATCACCGAGCTTACATCTAGTTCATTTAGAGTTACTCCCTCATACTTGTTTTTATACACTCACTGCCTGTCTTGTACTCGTGGTTCAGTTTTAAAAAGGCATTTCATCTTTTTCTGGGTTTCTGCTTTGTGAGATGTGATCCAAAATGATTGTTTGAACTATGAGAAAGAACAATTACTGCAGGTTTCCACAGGCACCAACGCATAAGGTCAGGCATTCATCAACCTGTTCCTGAAGGGACAGTAGTAAGACAGTGGAGATGGGGCAGGGAGAGAGACTATAATGCTTATTTCAGACCAAAAGTAATGACTTGATTGTTTGGCACAAGCTATGGAAAACTTGTTGTTCCTGTAAATTGAAAATCTTTTGAGTTGAACTGATTTACTGTAATTCTAACTGCCCTAAAACTTTATGCTAGTCAAGTCAGGGTGTAGTAAGGAAATCAAATAATCTGTAACTCAGATCAGTGGGAAGCGTGCTTGCTTAAAAATATTACAGATGTGTTTTATGTGATATCCTTGGAATGACAGTATAACAGGGCTTGAACCTGGACTTCCATTTCCTTAAGGTCAAACAGAGATTTGAATGTGAATCGAATGAAGCCATGTACACGAGAAACTGACATCCATCAGCTTGTACATTTACACAACATGACGTATAAAAACCAGACAGACCGCAGTGCATTTAGTGCACAAGCATTACACAGTCATCACCAAAATCAACATTAAATTTTGCTCATTTTCTTCTGTACTGGGCAAGCAGTATAAATTGGTGGCTAGGGAGACAATCAAGGAATGTTTGTGGTTAACTGGGCTCCATATTTAATGTCATAGGACAGGCTTGAACGTGGTTTCAGAGGAATTTTCATTCCTTTTTGTGAGAGTTATGACTGCCTCTGAGGATAACCCTGAATGAACCACCTTTCTGAGCTCCTCCCTGCTGAATCAGCACCCCAGCTTCCTAAAACAGGTTCATCTGAGCCTAAAAGTGCCAATAGCAAAATCCTAACAGGGCATGCATGAAGAACTTACGTTACTTATAGTGCCTTTTGTTACACAAAGCTCACCAACAAATAGCTTAAGACATCTGCAGATGCATCTCTGTTCTTTCATTCTGATGAATGGCGATAGGTTTTTAAGTTCTCAAAAACTCTGAGTACCCAACAATTTTCTTTAAAAAGTGGTTCTCTTGATAATTATTTTTGTTTTTCCCCAGGAAACCAATCTGTTCCAGGAAGCCCACGTTATGTACACAAACAAGACCCACTATTGTAATATCTCAGAACTTCTGACTTTGTAACGTAGCTATCCTCCTAAAAACCTACATGGATATGGGAGCAAAGTGCGATCACTCCTGTTTTACAGGTGACAGTGGTTGCTTGAGAACATTAAAAGAGTACCCCCAAGACCAGAGCCAAAGCCTGGGGGTGTCCTTCAGCTGCTTCTCTAGTAAAATGCTCAAGTCGCCCAAAGCTGTGTTTCAGAGAAAGTCTTCAGAGTTTGACCATGATGATATAAGACCATATTTGGGAATGAAGCAGCAGTGGTATGAAAAAGAATCATGACTTTTGCAAATCTGTTGGCAAAGGTCTGGGTAACTTTGTGAACTACTTTTACCATTAGACAATGCAACAAAAAAGTGACTCCTCTCCCCCAGCACCACTTACTTACCCTTGCTCCAGTAAGTAATGGTACAAGCACCACGTAGTTAAGTAGAATGTTTTTCTTGTGCTTTGATCTTAATCTCTAGAGAAATATGTTTACTTTAAGTTTTCTGGAAGCTAGACTTTGTGTTTTGAAGGTCAGTTCAGAACTCTCGGGGGGTCCGATGCTATTCACTCTCATGGAACGGAACGCTGACTCCAGCATTCCAGTTGCTACCTCGTGTCCTAGGCACAGGGAAAGACTGTGATGTCTTCATTCCTTAAGAAAAGAGGATTTTGCTATTTAAATTGGAACAAAGCTAAATACTGTTGATTTTTATGTATCTAGTAGGCACGGATACATGATACAGTGTAGCGTTAGAATATTCCAAGCGGGTGCAGAGAGATGTTGCCAAGGATGTGAGGATATTGCAGCTGGAGTCTCTGGGGTCAGACTCAAGAATGCAGCATTCTCATGGTATGAATTATAATGCAGATGAAAATAAAACAACAGAGCTGGCTAGTCTGCCTGCTGTTCCAGCAGATTAAGACAGAATTTAGCTACAACAAATTAGGAGAGGGACTTTCTGTAGAGTCAAATGGTTTCCTATAATATGCAGAGCACTGGAAGACTTCCAGTGAAGAAAGCCATAAGAAAATGGTTGTGAAGTTGTGAAATGTGATAAATGTGGAACCATCAGTAAAAGAGCGCTTGTTTTCTCACTGGAGCTAAGAAGCACAGCCACAATGGTAATATATCTCTTAATAATTTATCTTCATATTTTCTATAAAGGTATGTTAAACCTCCTTATGTTATATAAGTATAAAAAGCCCAGGAACGTTAATACTACTTAGATGGGAATGAACATACATATGTATGTAGATAGATACATACATGTAAAAATATAGTATCGTTTGCTTTATGGCAATTCTAATGGACTATTTCCCAATCTAAATAAGCCTTCCATTGAACTGCATTGTCTTTTTCTTTAAGAACATACAATGATTGGAATAAGGATCTCTCTCTGCCTATTAGAGAAGCATAAAGAAAGAAAAATGGTGGTAAAATAAATCATTGCAACAACACTGAAGGTTAAGAAAAACAAATCGATCTGTTATGAGGGGGATACCCCTGCAAGCCATCCAGAGGGACCTGGACAAGCTCGAGAAGTGGGCCTGTATGAACCTCATGAGGTTCAGTAAGGCCAAGTGCAA